>OX463788.1:65292934-65892934 GCA_949825025.1 Siphlonurus alternatus | reverse complement strand
TAAAAAAAACAGTAACGTCCTAGGAGTGCACCTGCGGGGCATACATGGGATACCCCTGGTGTATCCCTGCGAGACACTCAAAGGACGTTTGATCCAAAAGTTCAATATAATTGCGTTATATTCTTCTGTGTCCCTTCTACACTATAAGTTAAGCAATTCCTAAAAATTTTAAATTTTAAAAAGCATTAAATTAATATAATATAGACCACGGGACATTCGCGGGGCATTGCAAGGACGTTCCGCTGTCCCTTATGAAAAAGGTGGATCCAATCTGGATCCAATTGGATCCAGTCTGGATCCAATTGGATCCAGTCGGGTCAGGCTGGATCCAGTTGCATCCAGCCTGGATCCAGCTGGTTCCAGCCTGGATCCAGCTGGATCCAGCTGGATCCAATTGGATCCAGGCGGGTCAGGAAATGATAGTTCCGAGCTTCTGCCACCAGATGACACTACAGTACAGAAAAAAATGTGGTGACAGTTAGAAAAGTGGTCAGTTACTTGAGTGCGACAAGAATGAAGATATTAGGCAGATACAGGAAGTTAAACTTAGTTCTTTATTATTTAAGCTATTTTGGGGGCTATTTACTTTGTGGGGTCTTTGTGGTTACAGGGTTTTAGAGACCGAGAGGGCTGTAATGTTACGTTATTGTTGACCATGGAGTCCCCCTGCAGCAAGCCTCTATCATGGTGGACACGATGCAGCGCTACAACAGTCAGTTATAACTTAAAAATCTGTTAATATTTATGTAATTTTAATAATAAAAAAATATTTACCTAATTTGTATTGCTTTAAAGAGAGTACAGCGTAATTATTAATTGTGCAATTAATCATTTCTTTGATGAGTAGGATGACGAAGGCGGGAAACAGCTGATCGGAGTCGGTCGGGATGGATCCAATCGGGTCAAGCTGGATCCAGTTGGATCCAGTCGGGTCAGGAAGTGCTGCCCAAAATTGGTTCCAACTGGATCCAGCAAAATTGGATCCAACTGGATCCATCATTTTCATAAGGGGTGTCCCGGGGATACCCATGCGAGCTCGCGGCGGGGTACTGGGTAGGGATAAGGTAGGGAACGGATAATGGCCACGGCCTGCATGCTTACGCGTCCCAGCATTCGCTGAGGTGAAACTGAGGAAACCGTGGAAAACCTCAGTCAGGACGGACACCTCTACTTTTTCTCAATGGACCAAAGCGATGTCCAAAGCCTGGGGAACCACACACAAGTGCATCACTGCACTGGGTGGAAAGCGAGACGAATTTACCCCAGGGAGGGAGCAGCGTATTTTTTACTTGAAACAGACCCATCCAAGTACTAACCACGCTCGACGTAGCCTGACTTTGGTGATCTAACGAGAACCGGTCAATGCACTGCACCACGCAGTGCATTTGTTACATTTGTGCCAAGAATATTTTAATTAATATAAACTTTGCTTTTTTTTTTTTTTTTTTAATTGTGTGTGATTATCATGAGACCGTAATATTATATATACAGCCACCGGGCCTCCTCTCCTATATTCTAATAACTTTGTACCTCGATCCAGTCACCTCTCATCGTAAGGGTTGTCGGGCATCCTAAGACCCTAGGGTGTGTGTATATGCTGGTCTCCAACTTTTCCTAACTACAACCTCAGTCCCTGGCATGTCTAAATGGTTTTACTCTTGAAATAGACAGTTAATATCATATGGAAAAATCACTAAGAAAAATAAACAAAAAAAATCTCTTGTTTATAAATTTGCTGATGCTGTGACCAACTCAATTTCTCCCAGTAAGCAAGTACGTATGTATCTGTTGCAGAGCACATGCTCGATGTGATGCATCTGAACTGCAGGCGACTCATGCTGCGTTTGCGTGCTGAGCAGGTGGTGCGCCAAGAGCGGAAAAGGATCGAGACAGTTGCAAACACCGGGCGCAGAACGCTTGTCTTCCGCGTTATGTTGCTCGCGACCCTAGCAACCTCCTTCCTCGGTGGAATGATATTGCTGGCCTTGCGAAGCCCAACCTAATGTTTGATTGTCCAAGTCCATACCTTCACTCCACCTTGAGCACCAAACTATGTGTTAATTCTTTCAGAACAATCACTCTATTTTCTTTTCTCGCTTTTTCTTAAAGTGATTGATTTTTTATCCAGTTCTTCTTTAAATTAAGTGACTTTAATTTAATTATTTCAGTAAAATCTAAAATTTTTGTAATGTGGTCGCCATGTAGAGATGTCTTTTTGATTTTTAGTAAAAAAATGTTCTTACAATTCTTTCATAAAATATCTTTCATTAGTGAAGATATATAGATAATTTTGTTTTAATCATAAATTACTCCAAGGTTTTGCATTTGCATAATTAATCCATGATATTATTTTACATTATACATCACCTTTTTTTGATTAACTTAAAAAAAAAGAGTAAATCAAATCCAAAATGTGTTCAGGATATTGCAATGAAAGTGCAGATTCTTATTTGTAATAATTGTAATAGTTTCTCAATTTAAATTTTTTTGCATTTTTTGTAACATTAAAATTGTTTTATCCTTCCATATATATATATATATATATATATATATATATATATATATATATATATATATATGTATATTATGTGTAATGTTCTTTTTTTTTTCCAGCTATATATAATTTTATTATAAATATAATATGTAGTTTGTAGTCACAATGTACCAACTGGTACTTAAGGGTAAGATAACACGAACAATCGATTGTTGTAGTCCCATTTGATTAACGTGTAAACCTTTTAGCAACCTCATAATAATTCTGATTTTTTTTTTTTTTTTGAGAGACAGTTCTTTTGGCACCAAAAAAATATGGAACAAATTTCAAAACAATCGGACGATCCAATTTTTTAAAATTAATTTCTTAGTTTAGGTCTCCATGGGAGAGCCCTATACTGAAAATTTAAAAAATCCATTTAAAAAAATTGGATCGTCTCATTGTTTTGAAATTTTTTCCACATTTTTTTTGGTGCTAAGAAATGTCTCTAAAAAAAAATTCAGAATTATTATGCGGTTGCTAAGGTTTACATGTTAATCAACTGGGACTACAACAATCGATTGTTCGTGTTATCTTACCCTTAATGTGAATAAACATATAAAATAAAAAAAGCTCACCCTCTGAAATTTTTAGCAAAAAACCCTTACTCTATAATATTTATTTAGGCCCAAAAAGTGATTTTATTTTATTAGCAAACTGCCACAAATTAATACTGCCTATATTAGGGACATTTAAACCCTTTAAAAAGTCACTATAAAAGAATTCTCCTAAATCATTTTTTTACATTATATTTTTTATAAAAAAAGAAAACAATTCAATCAATATTCAGTACTTTATCTATTTAAATAATTGCTAAAGAATTATAATACATACATTCTTCAATTTATGAGTAGTATACATAATTACAAATCTTTGTTGGTAGCACTATAAATTTTTATCATGTACAGTCAGAACAAAATAATTAATACACTAAATTATGAAGCAATGATGGTAAAAACATTGTCACTCATAAGATATCTAGCATCTTATTTAATCATTTTATAGTAGTTTGTCGTCAGAATTTGTTGAAATCGCCATTTTAGTTATCTTCAAGTCAATGATGAAATAAGGTAACTTGGATATCTCTTTAATGTGTCTTTATCAAAGTACCCAGCTTATAGACTAGAATTACATATTTTTGAAGGTTTTTAATATCAATGATATAATACTAGTAAGAAACAAAATCACATTGCAGATCACTGTCAATCTGGAATTTACAAACGTACGGTACTTTGATATAAATCCATTGAATATATTTTTTATTTTAGCTTTCATTGTGCCCACAAAATATAAATCTCAACCTCTGTGCAATCTCATTTCAGCTTTATACCCATAAAAAATAAAATAAACAGTGCTACAAAATCATAAACATTGTTTAATTTGGTATGAACCTAGAAATGAACAAGAAGACTAATGGAATAAGAGAACAACAATTTGATTTTAAGTTTTAAAAAGAGAGTAAAAAATTGTGGCAAAATATCATTTTAGACTACAGTAAAGAGGGAAAAAACGGAAACAATACTGTACTAATAAAAATAAAGTTCTTTAAAGTGAACACATGTTATATAAAACATTAATTACTTCTCAATTCAATGAAGGGGCTATTAAAAAAAAAAAAAAAAAAGTTAGCATAAATTTTAGCCTACTAAGCACCAAAATTTGACAAAAAAATCAAGCAAAATTCTTTGCTAAAATCTATGCCAAGTCTTTTTTGTGAATACTCCCACAGAAAACACAGATTTGCATGTTGCACTTATGCTCCTGTTTTTTATTGATAAGCAGTATCAATGAATATCAATAACTTACAATCTTGATTGCACTAGTTTTACTATCTTAATTATTTGGTGGCACATAAAGAGGAATGATATTGCTTCATTCTAAATTAGTAAATCAAAACACTGCATGCACTGTATTTTTTATTTTAGGTAATTTTTACTTTCTAATCCTAAACATTGGAGAAAATTACTTATTATTGGAGCTATCAGGTGTCTCCCTTATATAATAACACATAAATAACGCAAGTTTTATGAAGAACAAACCTGTTTGCCTCCAATATTAGTTAAGCTTTCAAATTTTACTTTAGTTTTCTTCGGGCATTATTCTAACTAATTATTATTAATGGTCTAAATTTTTCTGTATTGTATTTTGTTTTAAACATTGTAAAAATCTTGAATTACATTTTCAATCTCACATCAGACTCTTATTATATAAGCCATGTCATTCAAATTGTTGACGTAAAATGTACAAATTTTTAGAAAGTCATATTTAATTTGTATTTTTTTTTTCTTGCGTCAAATTTATCAAAAATAATAATAACTGTCGGATGTCATGTAATTTATTTAGTATAATTATTGAAATTGATTTAAAGATAAAAATGTGTACTTAAAATATTTATAAGCATGATTTATACAAAATTTTGAAGTACAGTACTAACTTTTGGATTACTTAAGACAGAAAATCCAATATAAAGTAGTTGAAGAAAAAAGATTGTTTTCATTTCATAACTTTATGTACAGCATTAATCACAATCTTCCTCCCTTTCTTTCAATCAATTTTACTAACGGTAAGTACTATAATTTTAATTTCAAAATTAGAGATTGTAATTTTACTTTTAAAGTAATTTAGTTTTATATATCATTAAGAAAACAAGTTTACATGTTTATTATTTTATTTTATTATTTTTTTTTTGTTGAAGAGAGAAAAGGTAATGTATGCATATTAATTATTTTAATATTTCACTTAACTGTGAAATACTTGCAGTACTTACAGTAAGTCTAATTACCAAACAACAACAATTTGTGGCCATGAAGAGAGCCCTTACTTACAGGGCTCATAAATATAGCAAAAGTATGTAAGAGTAATGTTTCCTGCTGGTTGGCTCAGTCTAGCCAGCTCCATCAGCTCTGACTAGCCATCAGCTTCACTTCACCACATATGGGTCTCTCGAATCTCGCTGATGATGAGGCCAGCTCGCTGCAACGCCTGTCAACAAATAAATTCATTTACATGTTGGCACTTGTTGGAAAGTTAAATATAGTAAAAACTCGATATTACGAAACTATCTATTAGGTAAAACTTAATTTTGAGTAAAGGATATCACAGTCCCATCAAAAATAATTAGCATTGCTGGTATAGGAAAAATTTGACATAAGGTAAATTTAATTTCCTGGAGCCCTTGACTTCAATTTTTCAATTCAATATATTTTTATTTCCATTTTTTCCTAGAATCAAAGTGTCATAATATACAATAACATTTGTTAAGGTTTATAGGAAAAGTCAATAAAGAGCAATATTAGGAAAATGTTCATAATGAATCAATCCATGTCAGTTAATTATCTTCATTCTTATTCAACAAAATCACACTCATAAAAAGCTTTAACACTGTAGAAACACTTATCTTGGAGCAGCTTTTTCACATTCACTTTAAATTGACTGATATTTTTTATGCACTTCACTGAGAGAGGTAGTTTATTATAAAGATTTAAGCAGCTCAAAAAGGGACCATTTCTATACATTTCAAGTCTACACCACAATGAGGGCATATTATTTTTTAAATTTCTTGTATTATGCTCATGTGTTACCTCATGCTGCTTATACAGTGACATATTTTTTTTAACATTCATTACACACTCTAAAACATAAATACATGGGAGTGGTAGCACATTTAATTTTTTAAACAAAGGTAAGCAAGAAGCAGATCTTTTTGCATAACATATTGACCTTATTACCTTTTTTTGCAATACAAATACTCTATGAGCTGTTGTACAATTTCCCCAGCAAATAATTCCACATAATTTAATAATTGAATGAAAGTTTGCAAAATATAAAGTTTTTAGGCATTGTAGCTCAGATTCATATCTTAATTCTCCCAGTGCAAAAGTTACTGAGGCCAACTTCTTACAAATATGATCTATATGACTTATTCACCTTAAGTCATCATCTATAATTAGACCTAAAAATTTTGCTTTTGATGTTAATGTTAATGTGTTATCTCCCATTGTTATATTAGTGAGTTTAGGACTTTTATTTCTTATATTTTGGAACTGTAAAATTTCTGTTTTATTTAAAGTAAACCAATATTATGAAGGTATGAACTTATTAGTACCAATGATTTTTCAATATTATCATGTAATTCAGTATTTGTTTGGCCAGTTACTTTTAAATTTGAATCATCTGCATACTGTATTGACATAACATTTTTATTTATTATTACTTGGGGTAAATCATTTACATAAATTAGAAATAATATTGGAGAAATGCAGGTGCCATGTGGCAAACCATATTTAATTTCCTTTTTGTCTGAGTATTTAATTGAATCTTTATCAGCCCCCTCACAGTTTATTAAAACAGTTTGTGTCCAATTTGATAAGAATGATTTTAGCCAATTTAAACAATTACCTCTTATGCCATACTTATAGAGCTTATTTAACAAGATATCATGTTCCACCATGTCAAATGCTTTAGATAAAATAAATCTAAAAAGACACCTGCTGTTTTATATTTTTTTTATCAATACTATCAAGCACACTGTCAATTAACTCCCACATTGCTGATTCAGTAGACATATTTTTTTGAAAACCATGTTGAGATTTGGAGAGTATTTTATATTTGTTTAAAAAAGACAGAAGTCTATTTAATTAAGCTTTTTTAAAAATTTTAGAAAAAACAGAGAGCAAACTGATTGGCCTGTAGTTACAAATATCTGTAATATCCCCCTTTTTATGTATTGGTTTGAGTAAAGCCTGTTTTAACAAAGTAGGGAAGGTGCCCTCTTCAAATGACTGATTTATAATTACTGTGAGAACATTACTAATTGACTGTGAACAGGACTTTAATATAAAATTTGACACCTAATCAAATCCATGGGAATGCTTATTTTTTAGAGACTGAATAATTTTAAATACATCCTCTTTAGTTACATTAGTTAAACACATTGACTTGGGGTTAAATGGAATATCTTGTGTAGGATTTGATTCTCTTGTCACATTTTCTATGCCAGATTTACAGTCAGAAATGCACTTTTCAAAATAATCACTAAATATATCTGCAATTTCTTGTGGATCACATATATTATTATTATTTTGTGAGATTTTATCAATTTTATGAGAAACTTGAGTTTTACCATGCCTACTCTTGATTAATTCCCACATTGCTTTGGATTTATTGTCAGATTTGTTTATATATGTTGTGTTTTTATGTCTATTTGCAATTCTAACAAGCCTATGATATATAAACTTATAATTTTTAACATAATCTTTGTTCCAAATGTGTGGATAAAGCTTCTGTAATTTAGTGAGGTTCCTTAATTTTTTTTTGCCTTGAAATTTTAAGACCTGGGGTCATAAAATCTCTGTCATTTGTTTTATTTTTAACAGTGACTTGAACTAATGGAAGAGCCTTTTCAAAATATTGTAAGAATTTACTATCAAATTCATTAAACATATTATTGGTACCATTTTTTTCATACACTGAAGCCCAAGTTTCATTATCTACCATTTTTTGAAAATATTTTATATTTTTTTGAGAGAAAATCCTTTTTTGTTGCTTTTTACATGCATTGGGTTTTACAGCAGAATTGCAAAAGGTCAACAATTGTGCTTCATGTTCAGAGAATTCACAGTGTAATATTTGGCTATAATTGTCCTCGTATGGAAATAGTTGAGAAATTAAAATATTGTCAATTTAAGTTTCTGTAGTGGTACATATTCTGGTAGGACATTCAATAACTGGTAATAAATTACAAATATTCAACATCGATTTAAAATCTTTGGTAACTTTAGTATTATTGAGCAGATTTATATTAAAATCTCCACACAATATGGAGATTTTCTTCTCTAAATAAATTATTTTAATAATACTTTCCATCTTATTAAAAAATGAATTAAAATCATCTTTTGGAGGACGATACACACAAACAATTGTAAATTTTTTATCAAAAATAGTAACATCTATTGCAGCACATTCAAAATCTAACTCTTTTGACATATTTACTATATCTAGTCTCTCTTTATATTTTAATGAATTGCAGACAAATATGCAGGCACCTTCATATATAGAATTTTTCCTGCAAAATATACTGGCAACTTATTTTTAATTGAGAGTAATCTCCAGGTTTAAGGAAATGCTCAGTTAAACATAATAATTTCAATGATGAAACAGTCTGACAAAAATCATCTAATAAAATTATTTTGCTTGTCATACCTTGTACATTTAAATGAATAAGAGAACACCACTCAGATTCCTTATGATCCTGTCTCTTATGTTTTTCCTGTTGGAAAAGGCTGAGATGCAGGTTTTGGTTTTCCGAATTTAAATTGATTAATCATTGCATTTTTAGGCCATATTGCAGGATTTTGAACCTGTTCCAACATGCTAAAGGGACACGTAATTTTAAAAGAAGCGTAAGGACCTCTAGCATTAAGCTGCTCTAATTCAATTTTAGTCTGGCACTTATCTTCAACATATTTTTTCAATACATCCACCTTGGTGTCCTGATGCAGGCGTCATACATGAAGATACACCTTTTGTTCTACCGCGACCAGCGGGCAGTCCTCAGTCGTGCTGGCCGTGCTTACCTTCCATTCACGGCGGCGATTTCGGCCGCGAAAACTCCGGAAGCCTTGCTCCTTATTGTCCCTTTCAGGCTCCTCGGTATCACAGCTTTGGGACGATACGAAACGCTGCTCTCGGTGTATGCGACCCGTATTGTGTTTTTCATGTTTTGAATTTTTCTCGCTGAAGGAAGAAGATTTTTCATCTCGTTTTAAAGAGGGTGTGTCCTCGTCAGCTGATTTTTTATTGTTTCAAATTTTGCTAAAAGTAAACTTTTTGGACGTATTTCCTTCAAAAACCTCTGCTTTAAAAGAGTGCAAATCTTCAATGCTGATTTGCTGCTCTTGTGATGTTTGAGAGAGCTTAGCATAATTTTCCTTCAACAGTGATACCTCCTTTACCAAATTGCTTATGGTGAGTTCCTGCATAAGCAGGCACATAGAACATTTATAAAATAAATGCTTATTCTTTGTGATGCACTTATGTTCTGTCTCAGTAATATTGACGCACTGTATATGGAACATCTTTGTGCAGTTTGAACCACACATTACTGACTTTTCACTCAAAGTAATTGGATCTTCACAGGAGCTACAAATCACAACATTATCGACGGCCATGTTGACAGCCGAATTACTTTATGTAATATAGTAACAAGTTTTTACTGTATAATAATTTTGGGTGCTAATTATTTTGTTAGAACTTAATGTTATGTCCAAAGAAGCTTTCCCTCCTTAATTAATGTAGTAATGATATCACAGAAACCAAATAGAGAAAAGCAAAGTAATGGTGTAACTTGAATTAATTAACTCAATAAAATTTATCAAAACTTTAGGTAGATACATTACAAATAATTCTAGTTTAGTGACATTCTGTGAGTAATATTAAGAGAAATTATAAATTTCTCGTAATTGATATATTTATTTCATACCATCATCTTTAAAACAGATGTACACTCCATTCAAATAAAAATGTCTGATCCGGCCATGTATATTCTGACATTTTTATTTGAATGGAGTGTAAGAAAAAAGGTCATATTGGAAAAAGTTTTGAAGCTGACAGTCTCAAAATATCAATACAAAATAGATAAATAACACATTGGTTTTCCCCCCAGTTACGAGAGACTGGCAAGTGAGTGGTAATATTGTGTACCTTGAGCATATCTGCAGCCTCTTTCCTGCGCTGTGCAATGTGCTCTGATTCGTTGAGCAGCTCGTCGGCCTGGTCTGACTTGTAGAGGTGAGTAACGAGTTCAGACTGCAGGTTGTCCTTGACGTAGTTCACCAAAAAGTGCATCACAGCCTTGGGCACACTGTCCTGAATCGACTTGCGCACAATGTAGAAGTAAGACTTGATTAGACGCTCTGGAAAACAACAAACACTAATTAGACAGCTGTCTTAGGCCGCGTCTCATTTAAAGAATGCGAACTAAAAGTGTATACACTTCAAACACTAATTTAGTATAAATACTTATTTTAAATGAGACAACTTTACTGTAAACTAGCGCCAACACTTCGTAGTGGCAAAAGTTGGAAACATTTGCATCAGCTGATCAATGTTAAAAAATTTAGTGTCTGTGTTAGTGTTTGAAGTTGCTATTTCAAACACTAAATACTAGACCCTTCAAACCCTTCAAATACTTGAACACTTGCGCTAATTGAGACAACAGTTAGTGTCAATATGGCGTCAACACTTCAAAAAATTGACAATCGATAATGTGTTTAGTGTGCATTTTCGTGGATTGGCATTCATTCTTAAATTAAAAACGCAGAGTCACAGAAGATCATATAACATTAGGTAAAAAAGTTGTTATCTTTTTTTAGACAAGATAAGAAATTAAGCTTTGGTTGAAATTTAAATAATTTCACACAAAACTTTGGATACAGTATATAACAAAATTAAAAATACACTTTTACAATAGAATTAAAACCTACTATGTGCCCAATGGAAGGAACTTTAACCAAAAATATAAAAAATTAAATCATTCATAGCTATTTTTTTCTGGCATTTACGAAAATTAATATAATGGCTTTCATTTGTGTTTGATCCCAAGATTCTCATACACACAGGATGAAATACAGTACAAGACAATTAAATTTATATTTTCTTATCTTAAAACATTGAAAATAGGCTTCATTGTAAAGGCATCTACTATCTATCTAGTGAGCGCATAATAAACTCTCTTTCACCACCAGTAAAAATAAGCTCATTTATACTTTACACACACAGTATAAGATGGATTCAAAATATATAAAAAAACTTGTTATTATGCAACTTGTTTTTAGGTAAAACTCGATTTTGAGTAAAGGAGATTCAAGTCTTGTCAAAAATAATTACCTGGCATTGCATGGTACATATAGGAAAAACTTGATATAAGGTAATACTCTATAATAGGTAAACCAAATTTCCTGGGTCCCTTGACTTTACAAGTAATAACAAGTTTTACTGAACATTAGGAGAAGACACAAACAAATTTTCTCACCTATGACATCACAGTCCCTCTGCTCTCGGTCAGACAACTTGCGGCTCTGCTGTGAGGGAACCTCAGGTAACAGGTTAACGGGCTTCTGCGGGCTCAGACAGTGCTGTGGTTGGTGAGTGGGTGTGACGCTCGGTGAGTTGTCATTGGATACGTCTTTGCTGTCACCTCGACCAGAAGGCATGATGTTGGCTAGCCAACCACTCTGCAGACTCTGCATGGGAATTGGTTCCCCATTGTAACGAGACATGTTGTGGTTCTGTATGTGAAAAAAAAAAAAAAAAAAAAAAAGTTAAATTTGAATTCATAACGTGAAAGAGGTTTAGAGTATTATAATGCATACCAAGGTTGGCTTTATAAAGGTTTTGCTATTGATTTGACCAATGTTAAAGGGCTTAGCCAATCAGATTCAATCATTTCAGGACCCATCGTACCAAGAAACTTTGAATGCGCCCATTATGCAATGCTATTTTTGAAATTTTGCGGTGCAATGGGTCCTGAAAAAAATGACACGAAATGTATGCATGTCTTAACCTGTATGAAGGAACGTTGATGCACACCATGAACACTAGCAGCAGTTCAAGCATCATATAAGCTGCAAGTATTTTGTATGCAATTTCATCAAGTTTACTTGAATTCCTTTGTTTTTTATATTATTGCACGTCCATATTATGAACGTCCATCATTGCATTACAATAGAAGGCATAAATAGTAAAAAAACTCTTCTAGAAGAAGAACTCAGACAACTTGCAAATAAAGAAATACACCGGAAGTATCCTCTTCCAAGCTGGCTCCATATCTACACAGATGGGTCTGCAACCCCCGGAGTAGGCAACGCAGGGGCCAGTGTGTATTGCAAGTTATTTCAAGAGTCTGCCCCAACAAGCAAACATGGCAGCAACTTTGACGGAGAAGTCCAAGCAATAAAAATAGCCCTACTGAAAACCAATAATCAAAGCAAATACGGTAAAATAGTCATACTCTCAGGTTCAACTGCAGGAATATAAGCAATAGCCTCCTCAAATTCTCAAGACCATAGAGTAAATGAATGTAAAAAACTTACACAAGAACACCAAGACAATAGCATAGAAATGGTCTTACAGTGGATACCAGCTCATTGGTTAGGTGTAAGAGTGGGCTTGCCTAAACCTCGCCGCAATAAAGCAATTTTCTATTCTATTCTATTCTATTGTAATATTCATGGCAATGAGCAAGCAGACTACTTAGCCAAGATGGGCAGCAAGATGACACAGCCAACAACAAGCATCTCCATTCATTCAATTCAAGCTCATATTAATAGTGCAGTGAAACAGAAAGTTGACTCAGATTGGAAAGAACAAGCAAGTATTAAAGCATGGGGAGATCTCATATTTAAATCAGCCAAAACTCACACTTATAATAGACTCACAGACACTGCTAAATTCAGACTAGATACTGGCCATGACTATCTTGGATGCTACCAGAAGAAATTCAAAATCCAAGATAGTGACATTTGTAAATTGTGTAAAAAAGAACCTCAAGACAGAGGGCATCTATTTAGATGCTCAGCATTAACTGCGGAACTTGACTCGTTGCCTGGCAACATGAAGAAAGAAGAGAAAGATGCCCTTCTCTATTGGCTTACTAGAAGTAAAATGGCTTAAATGCCAATGCGTGGGCATAAGAAAAGAAGATATTATTGCATGAAAGAACCTTCCCTAAGATGGAAAATACTCTCTCTTTCAATTCAATATACATTTATTTCCTACAAAATGAAAGTGTCATTGTATATAATAACATTTGTTGAGGTGTATAGAAAAAGCTACAAAAAAAAAAAAAAAAAAAAAAAAAAAAAAGTAGTGTTAGGAAATGTTCATAATGAATCAAACCATGTCTATCAATCTTCTTCACACTTATCAATAAAATCACAGTCATCATAATAAGCTTTAATTAACACTATAAAAACACTTATCTTGAAGTAGATTCTTTACACACATATTAAACTGCCAATCAATATTTTCATACCTTTTACTGAAAGTGGGAGCTTGTTATAAAGATTTAGGCAGCTCAAAAAGGGACAATTTTTATACATTTCAAGTCTGCATCATATTGAGATGATATTCTTTTTCAAATTTTAATAAGCTTCTTACTGATTTCCCTATTTACACATATGAAATTAACCATTTTCCCAATATAACAAGAACCGGAACTCAAAATAAGTACATCATAGAGTATACAAAGATAAATATTACTTTGAACCCATTTCACAGAAAACAAATAATATAATAGAGTATCTACCTCAAAAAATTTATTGCAAAAATGGATAGAGGGTGCAAAGTTATGCCACTATGATTTTTTAGAGGCCGGGAAATATTGCTAAAAAGTTTTGGTGAGGTCGGGTTTGAACCCATGCCCCTTTTAAAGGGGTACCAAAGTGAATACTTTTTTTACATATTCGGGCAGCTAAGAATTATTCCAACATCCCTGTGGCTCAATGTTTTCGTACAATGCCTAGTTATTTTACAATTAATTATTTAGTTTGAAAAGTGAGTTCTATGGCCGTTGATTGATTCAAGCCGATGCACTCCCGCAGCGGCCGGTGATACGACGAGAAAGGGGCGGGAGGAGGTTTCCGTGATTTGCGGGAAATTCTCGTCGTATCAGCGGCTGCTGCGGGCGCGCACCGACTTGAATCAACCAACGGTTTTTGAACTCACTTTTCAAACTAAATAATTAATTTTAAAATAACTAGGCATCGTACGAAAATATTGAGCCACAGGGATATCAGAATAATTCTTAGCTGCCCGAATATGTAAAAAAAGTATTCACTTTGGTACCCCTTTAAGTCCTACATAATTATATTTTTATTAAGAGAGGCGTCCAAATTTTTTAAAAATAGTTCCAGGTCTCTAAAAAATCTAAAAAAATCAGAGTAGCATAACTTTGCACCCTCTATCTATTTCTGCAATAAGAAATTTTGAGGTTGATACTCCATTGCTATTGCTCTAATTTATAAGCTTAATTGTTGTTAGTGCATGCTCACCCTAGGTATGTCCTTGTCTGAGTCTGGAGGCCCCACTGCTGGGTGAGCTGATGCTGTTGGCGTCTGCCTGCGGTTGGCTGGTCTCATCATGCCCTCATCCTCCAGGTGGTTCTTGAGAAGCGACGAGACCAGTGCTGCATCCTTGTGGAAGTCCGGGTGCTTGGTGTTGATGTATGCCAGTTCAATAGCAACCAGGTTCTCAACCTAACACAAGGCAATGAGGTTAGCTCAATATAGAACATTAAGTTTCTTTGTTTGGTGTACAAATACAACAAACAAATTTGTCATATATTCACAATTTTTTTATATTTGAATAAATCTTTTAAGTATTTTGGTCCTCAAATAAATAAAGGAGAAGAGGTTATTATAAAATAATAATTGAACAAGAAAAAAAAATATATAGAAAGCAGCATGATGATTTAATTAATACTATTGTCACTATTATGTACTACTGTAATAGGACTTTGTAAGAGTTTATTAAATCAAGGCCTTTAGTTTCTTGTAAAGTACGACACACCAAAACACTTGTGATGTTTAAACTAGGTGTTGAGGTGCTCACCATGTTGTTGGTGGTGGGCAGGCGGTGCCTCAACAAGTGGGTTACCACGTCGACGATGCGCTCATGCAGCTTGGGGAAGCGCAGCATCTCCTGTTGTACTTCGTTGCCACAGTGCTGGATGATGCGCTGCATCTCCTCATGCACCAACTCCACACAACGTAGCGACGGTTCTTCCAGACGTCTAATTTGACGTTTAACCAGCAGCTCAAATGAAACCTGCACACATCAACCTCAGAGTTATAAGACAATAAAGTACAGCAGTAAATAAGGGTTGTGAAATAATAACATGAATCAGAATAAATAAAGTTCAAGTAGTTCATGTAACAAACTTGAGGAAAGCAGAACTAATTTTTTTGTAATCATCTTCTTTAAAAAACAGGATAACAGAGCTACCTATTATTTATTACAGTATATTAATTTCAACTATTAATATTATATACATATACAGTATACTGTAGAACGGTACACTAGTCAAGAAAGTTGTAAAACTATGACAAGGAAGAGATTTTTAGCCTTCAAACTTTAATGCCAGTATATAAAGAGAACGGAAATGATTACTTTAAATACACCTTGAAAACATATGCAATTTAATAATTAACAATAACAATGACAGTGATAAACATATACCTCAGGTACAAAAAGAGCTGGTCTTGGTCCAGTGGCATTGCGAATAGCAGTGAGAATATCCATTTTAGTAAGTCCAGCCAAGGGATGTATTGAGTCCAGTGTACGGCCAAATGTCTCGTGGAATATATAGCAGATTCGAGCACCCCCACACCTGTTATAGAAAGAGATAATTAGAATAATTTTGTCAACATCATCCTCTTCAGTAAAATTAGTAATAATAAAAGTTAATAATAAAGTTAATACCCTTGACACCATTTTACCCTTTCGGGTGTGGCCAGGCCGATATTTAGCCTTGTCAGTAAGAGTTATCTTGCGACCATGCTGGGGCTTACCAGGCTCCCAGAACCCTTTCCTACACTCTTCTGGGCTCCTACTACCAGATCTGTGCAGCCTACAGTGGCAGTGCAGTACCAGGGTTCCGGACCAGACCGTTTCAGACCGGTCATGACCGCAAAAAACCGCTCATTTTGCTTGACCGGTCATGACCGGTCCATAAATGACCGTTGATGCTCGACCGCGACCGGTCTGACGATCGATCGCGACCGGCCGGACAGCGACCGGTCTGACCAAGACCGCGCACATTGAACAGTTATTTCGAACTACCGACCGCGATCGTAAATTCAGCGGCCTTGAAAAATTTAAAAGTTAAAAATATTGAAACCGCTCCTTACTGAAGAACTGAAATTAAGATCACGGTCAACATAACTTTATTTGCGATCGTGGTTTTCATATAGTTATACATCATTAATATATTTTATAAGTTATGTGTTATTATATAAAATATTTATATTATTATTAAATTACAACTATACATGTTATTTTTGTCGTTTCTTACTTACATTTTTTTAGTTCATAATAAAGCACATAATTAATACTTTAAAACTAATCATGCATAATTGCTGTCTGCTTTCTGGTTATTGGCGACATACTGTCGCTCGCAATGCTCAGGTACAACTAACTTGACGAGAACGAAGTACGACGGGGTCGGTCGGTCTCAACAATCGAGTTGGACCGACAATCAAATTGAACGGGCATGTACCGGCATTGGTAAGTAATGTTATGAGTAACCATGTAGGATCAACCACACATCATCGTTAGCACAAGTTTACGAAAGCATAAATTAAAAATTAAGTAAATTTATCTCGAATTCTTGATAAGTATACTTATAACGAATAATAAGTATCGAATACTAGCTGTTAAAAGAATGCAGCTAAATATAAGCCTAGTATAAAATATAATTTATATAATAATATATAAAATATAATTATGCCCGAAAATCCCGATAATACTATATATATATATATTTGACCGCGGTCATAGTCCGCCGCGGTCCATCTGACCGAAATGACCGCGTATTTTGATGCGACCGGTCCAACATGACCGCCATGCCCCGACCGCGACCGGTCACGTGATCGCCGCTGCGATGAGACCGCTCGACCGGTCCAAATTTTTGACCGATGAATCAACGACCGGACCGCGGTTGATCGGACCGTTTTCACCGGCGGTCCGGAACCCTGTGCAATACTGCAGGGCAGCGGAGTATAGACAGCCGTAAGCTGCCTTCCTCCTACCAACTCCATAATCTAGTAATCAGTCACACCCATCCCAAGTCACGAAAAGTATGCCGTATTTGGCAATTTGGGAATCGAACCGGGGACCTCTCGGACCAGAGCCAGAGGTACTAACCACTACACTACAGAGCTCAGTAGTAGTAACGAGTTAAGTGAGTTAGTTGAGTTCATTGAAAAACATATCAACATGGTAGTGCAAAAATATCCTAACTCCATTTGGTTTACCAATGGAGTTAGGATATTTTTCCACTACCATGTTGATATATACTGTCTATAAAAAAAACAGCATACTAGTGAAATAATACAGGAGCTGGACCTGCCAATAAAAGACATTATAACTTCTACACGTGAATAACAGTGTAACAGTGAAAGGTACTTTCTTTTCTTTTTAAAATATATTTTATTTAGATTGGCAAGCTTCAATTGCGAATGGGTGAGATAAGGCACAGAGTAAATGCATTGTAGTTACAGTTCAGTGGTTTCAATGTTGCGAGCAGTGCCTTCAATGGTAGCACAGTAAGCAAATGCAAACTTGGTAATGATTTGTAGCAAAGTCTGACTCTTGTCTGAAACGTCGTCACCATATGAGTTTAGTAGAGACTGGAACTGTGACATCATCACGTTGACTCGTGTCTGCAATAACACAAGAAACAGAGCATTATTGACACCATAAAGTTGGCAGTGAACCTGGTGGTAATAGCTGAACTAGGTGTGTGTATCAAAGACCCGTTACATGATTTAACATTCACTACGTTTACATGACGGTGTTTAAAGCGTATTCGTTGACGACGCCTCATAAGAATAACATTATCCGTCGTCAACGAATACGCATTAAACACCGTCATGTAAACGTAGTGATTGTAAAATCATGAAAATGTTCTGACAGCAGCCACAGCATAATTTTACAGAATTGACAACACCATAAATAGTTGTCCCATACCTTCAGACAGATATTAAAAAATATTTCAACTTTATAAGTGATGTCTTTCACATAAATTTTGTAATTTTTGTGATTCTCTCCATGCTTTAGGTATGCTGTGTCCTTGATGCAAAGTGCCAAAATTTCTGCAAGCAACGCCATCTATTGGTTCTTTATGTACTCAATTATCATTTTGTAAATGCTCTTTGTAGTAGTGGAAATACAGCATTTTAATTGGTCACTGCTAGTCACTTGATCATGCAGTAGCCAATCAGAATGACAGATTTCCTTTAGCACCGAGCGTCTTGCCACAAATGTTTCTCTTCAATTATTATAATTTATAAGCATCCACATTGCAATTATAAATACATATGTACAGTATAAAACAATATATTTTTTGTAATAATACAGTTTATGTGTAAACGATTGGTCATTTAGAATTGAAGTTTTAAAACATTTAAAGTGAACTATATTGCCTCATATTACACTGTACTTTTAGCCATTATTAACGAAATTAAGTTAAAAACTGATCCTACAATTAAAAATTAAAGGGGAATACATTTATGTACATAATATTATTGCATTACCTTCAAATCAGGCAGGCAGTCTCGAATGTGATGCATTAGCAGTCTATTAAGAGTCTTTGCTAAATATGGTGTTCCATTTCTGTTGGCTAATGTTGGGTATTTCCTCTGCATGAAAGCTGCCTCATCTTTTAATGTTTCTTTTATGGACTGCAAAACAAAAAAATATCATTAGTAAATCACAGAACTTTAATAATCAACGACTAAGCCAAAGGAAAAACATATTGTTGTCATACCTTGTTGTTAAAGATGTCTTGTTGAGATCTGTTCACAACACCAATTATTCCCAGTTTGACGGGAATGACTCGACCACACAGGATGTCAATGGCATCAGTTCCTACATTAACAGTAATAAAATAGTATTAGATTACATGTAAATGAAAAGACTAACTGTGATAATAAAGTAAACACTATAAGTATGCTCTGGTTGTAATAAAGCTATTGCCATGAAAATTTCCCTCAACTTTATTCATGTACAGTAAAAATTTATTATTACATAAAGTCAAGGGACCTAGGAAATTAGTTTGTCTTATGTTGTGTTTTTCCTATATCATGTACCGGTAATACTTATTATTTTTTACGGAATCGCGATCTCCTTTACTCAAAATCAAGTTTTATCTAACAACAAGTTGCATAAGAACGAGTTTTTACTGTATTATCTTCCATGTTTTGTTTAAACAGATTTTTTTAAAGAGGAGAACATAGAGTATGGCTTTACAGTGAGTTGACTCCATGAACTATGCTGGCAGAACTTTTGTCAGCTACTGAATTCTATGCACTTTTTTTTTAAAAGAGCCCGGTTGATATATTATATGCACCCAATTGCATAGATGAGGTTTAACTTTAAGCCAGGCTTAAATTTGTTAAATTTAAATTTAGATTAATTATTGCAATAATCAAAATGAATCAAGTTAAGGGTAAGATAACACGAAACATTGATTGTTGTAGTCCCATTTTAACAATTCTGTTTTTTTTTTTCTTTTTCTTTTTCTTTTTTTTTTTTTTTTTTTTTTTTTAGAGACAGTTCTTACCACTAAAAATAAAAAAATGTTGAAAAAATTACAAAACAATCGCTCGATCCGATTTTTTAAAATTAATTTATTAGTTTAGGCAGGGCAGTCTCCTACAGGCCGTCTCACATGGATTTTCGACTGTCATCTCACTGATATTAGTCGGCCGGATTTTTAAAAGTAAATGGGTCCTCCGTGTTAGAAAATATTTATTTTGAAATATTTACGAGGAAAAATGAAAGTAAATTGTAGTCTGATGTCCATGAATTATTTTTTTCTACACACTGTTATTTTTATTTATTTGATAAATATCATACTTTTCGAGAAAAACGCAAGGCGAGAACCGAGTTATAACTTATAAGTCTGGTAATATAGTATGACGTCACAGAATATCAAAACCACAAATAAACAGAAAATCAACCTTCATAAATATTTTGATTACAGGAATTAAATTGATTTGATGTTAAAAATAATGTAAATATTCACATTAAGGTAGAGTCCAAGTCCACAGTCATGCAAAATATATATAAAGTCTATACTACGTCATCGCTTTAGAAATGGGCTTAGACTTTTTTATACTAGTCGTCCGGTTTATAAAAGTCATATTTAAACGTATTAATATTATTTTTGCGGGTGAAAAGACGTTGTTGAGCAATATTAGACTCTATGAGCATTTACTTACTTTTAAATTCAAATCTCTAGATACCGTGAAATCGCCATAATCCGGGCGCAAAGTGAGGGCTCTCTCCCGTAAGAATGCATGTAAACCGGCCGCTCAGTCGGACGACTAATAAAAAGAGTGGTGGGGGGTAAGACGACCTGTAGCAGACTGCCCTGGTTTAGGTCTCCATGGGAAAGCCCCTATACGGCCTATAGTGGAAATTTAAAAAATGAATTTTAAAAAATCGGATCAAGCTATTGTTTTGAAATTTTGTCTACATTTTTTTGGTGCCAAGAACTGTCTCTAAAAAAAAAAAAAAAAAAAAAAATCAAAATTATTACGAGGTTGCTAAGGTTTACATGTTAATCAAATGGGACTACAGCAATCTATGTTTTGTGTTATCTTATTCTTAAGCTAGATTAAGGTTAGACCTCATCTATGCAAATGGGTGATAATTTTTACCTGCCAACTAATACCATAACGTGATAAAAGTTAGTCCTAGTAAATTTGTGGTGATGGGTGATGCTACAAATTTCTTGTAACGTTTCACAGCAGATAAACCTTGGTTCTCACCAGCATCCATGAGGTCTAATTTTGTGACAACTGCCAGGGTACGTCTGCCGTCAGGATCAACTTCCTTCGAGAGTTTGAGACTCTCTGCAGTGGCCATGTCCGTGTTGGCAGTTACTACTGCAAGGATGATGGAGTTGGGGTTGCCAATATGTTTTAACAGCAGGTCACGGATTTGGCTCTCAATATCTTCAGGTTGGTCACCTACAGGAACCTGTAAATTAAACAATACATGTATTCCATAATGTTGTACATATAAGAAAAGAGGAATTATAATAATATTAACAGAGACAGATTTTGCAGTGTTTCCATCATCCTATGTAAAAAAAATTGAAATTGCTGTTTTAACACCAAGTACATTTTCAGAGAAAAATGAGACCTTGAGATTCAAATTCAAAATACCCCTAAATGGAGGGTAGAAGATGTTGATAGAAATTGATAGCTTTAATAGGAATAAACTTAACTCTGCTGCTGCGGCATTTACGGCACGCCATAGCAAAATCAAACTCGTCTTGATTTTGTTACAGCATTCACACGACTTTGCGCCGCTGCAGCCGCAGATGAATGAAAATATGTGAAAGGTTTACGGCATTTCGCAGCAATTTTCGAATATGTGAAAGCACCTTTATGGAGAAAATTTTCCCAAGCACATGAATTCTCTAGGCATATAAATATTGGCTTACCTTTGTCAAGCCAGGTAAGTCCACCAGAGTCAAGTTAACAACTCTTGTTGAGAAGATCTTTAGGCTTATTGGTTCAGGGCAAATGCCTTTGTTCCGTCCAGCCATTCTCTCAGTCTCTGCGTCAATTTCCTTACGAATTTCATCAAAATCTGTGAAAATTTTGTTCTTGGTGTGGAGGAATTTTCCCCATTCTTCATGGTCTACAGTACCTGCACACAAACAAGCAGTATCAAATAATTAGAGCAATTATTATTGATTAATGTAGTCTGAAAGCAAAAAGTTCATTTTTTGTTTTTTTCTTCAGTACCGTATTGTTGGTAATGTCTGTCCAATGAATGAAAAACATGGGACAGTTGTTGATTTACATGTTAACTTATGGAAAACGACCGTTAATTATGAAAGTTATTGTGTCTACTAGTGCCAACAATGCCATTACCTTCTGTACTATGGTGGCGAAATCAGGCAATATATCGTCCAACGTTTAACAATGAAAAAGGCTTCATGAGACAGACATTATAAACAATGATTTGTTATAACCATTGTGAGTAGAATACTTTGCTTTGAAGTAGCATCTAGTTTACCGATCAACTTCATTTTTTACTTATATGCTTTTACTTAAATTAAAACAGGGACTCTCAAAATTCTTCTTATTATTGTCCTTATACTTATTGTTAGTATGATACAAGGTAACCCCAAAGGACACTTAAAAATTCATGTAATCTACATAGTAAATAAAGTAAAGAAGTTCCGATTTAACCCCCTAGAACTTGTTTAGTGTTGGATACTGCATGTTAAAAAGTAGGATAAAGCTAATCAACTTTTTATTACTGCTTGATGAAGTCATAAAATAGATACTGTATTATAGTACTTTACTGTTCAGGATGCATAATTGATTTAATAAACACAACACTTAATTATGTTTGCTTGTGATACTGTACAGCATACATACATATCTCTATGGTAGATTAGCAGGCGTAGAGGAGAAGGTTCATGCCCCCCCCAATGATGGGTAATGTAACTAATGTGTAAACATTTCCTCCACTCCATTATTGTTTACTAAGATTGACATGCCTGCCCTCCTTGATTTTTTTTCCTACATCTGCACCTGTAGCCTTGGAACGACATCATAGAATGATATAAATATTGTGGCTGAAGTCCACAACAGATTCTGAGCCTAAGTTAACAACCTGAACTAGGCAGAAAAAAATCAGCTAAAAAAAAATGCTTGGTGTCTGAGAGAAATATCTTTCAACCTCTTGCAACATATTGTCAGCTGCGAGTTCATCCACAATTCTAGTTTGTGAAGTCTTGATTTGTTGAGACACGGTACGGCATAATCTCTCAACGTTTTGAACCTAGCTATTACGGACCACAGCCTGTATCATAAGTGTGGTTTTGATTGCTAATAAAAGTTCTTACCCTCTTCTGCTGACCTGTGTTGAGTGTCATCCTTTGGAGCATAGACAAGTTGCAACACAAGAGGACGTCGTGTGACGATACCAGTTCCTCTAGGAAGGAAAGAACGTCCAACAAGACCCTCAATCACCGAACTTTTGCCAGAGCTCTGAAAATGTTAGAACGTTATATATGAAACTCAGATTATTGTTAAGTGCTTCAAGTTAAGATCCTTGGTACTTCTAAGGATTTACAAACTTTTTAATATTCAAAAACTCAATTTACCTGAGTTCCCACCACAACGATTTGAGGCAACTGGATGGCATCTGAACCAACGGTGTTAAACACATCCTGCAGCTTATTTATAACAGGGATGAGGGCTTCCATTGCTAGAATGCAAACATCCACAAATTTTGAAGTTTAATAACGATTGGATATATTTGATATTATGTTCCAGGTTTCTCAATTTATTTTTAAAAATCGTTGAAGATTCTTGACCTGAACATCCCACCAAACGCAACGGAAATTGCTGCTAGGTGGCAGCACCGTCTACAACGGCAAAAAAATAATAAAAAAAATCAATTTTTGGCGCAATTTTTAACAACAAATCAAGGAAATCAACGAAATCAACAAATTTAATGATGATTGATGACTCGACTTGAGTTTAATTTCAAATTACTTTTTAACAATTGATATGTTAAAAGTTTCAATAAAATTAAGCACAAAAACAAATTGTTTTTCCAGTTTACAAATTTAACCAAAAGGTCCCTTACCTACCTTGTTTTATGGACGTAATTTGTTGAGAAATCAGCCAGGTCAGAAGTTTGCTTTTTGCTTTGGCTTTTTGTTTCGAATTCGACCTGCTGGTTTCGACTTTCGCGTCACCCGTCGCCCGTCGCCGACCCCGTCGTTTCGCTAGTTCGCGATTTTCTTGGTTACGCCTTCTTTTTCTCCTCTCTTCCATTTCATCCACACTCCTTCTCTCCCCTACCTCCTATCCGACAGTATCCGACCCTTCGGCTCGGCGCTCGGCCAGCCTAGCTCAAAACTCAAAAGATTTTTTTTTTTTTTTTTAAATTTTTAATCAAACCCTATTGGGTACTTTTATTTACTAATTACATAATATACTACTTTGAAACCCCGAACCTTCCGAAACCCTAACTTGAGACTTGAGCGTTTCGCGGGCTCTTCTGGAACGGGGGCGGCCGGGGGGCGGCCACGGCCTTGCAAATCCATTCCGGCATTTGCCTGCGGCTGAGGGAAACGTGGAAACCTTAGCCAGGATGGACGCTACAGATTTTACTCTCTACATATAAACGAGGCGTTCAGGGTAGAAGACGGTATTCCACCGCCGCCCGCTGCGCATGCGCAGTAAGTATTTTTGCTTCAAATTCGCGCTAGTTTTTATGAATATTTTTTGAAGCGGCTTGGAGTGCCTTGGAGTATTATATAATAATATTAATATATATAATTTATAATAATCAAGAGCTTTTATATAGCTCGATAGCTGAGTCAATTCAATTCGTTTCTTCAAACAACTGGCTGTACATTGCAGGTACAACATACAGTCTTTAAAACGTTAGAATACCCATGGAAAATAGTTCATGGATGACCTGTCAATCAACTACAACAGCTGTAAAAAATGGCAGCCAACACTAAAAAATTTTCAATAGAGCTAGTGGACAGAAATATATGTTCATATTTTACGAAGATTTTCACATAAGTCGAGACAGATAATATTGCAAAGAAGTTTCAATAATTTAGCAATTATTATGCAACAGGTATCGAGTGTCTTTGATTTATTTTCAGCTACTTTATTTTTCTAGTGAAAGAACTATTTTTTTGTATTTTGTTGGCAACATGATATGGGTCGGAAGAATACAAATCACTACGCCGAAGATGATTGACAGGGGTATTCTATATAACGTTTGAAAGACTGTAGAATACGTGGATTGCATCGATAGTCGACATATAATATATATCTTTTTCATTATGACAAAATTTATTCTAATTATCAAATATATCCTATCTTCGATCTTTTACGTTTTACGTGTACGTTATATCATAACTCATAATTATTAAAAATAATTAATTATTATTAATTATTATTAAATTATTGCAAAAAAGCAAAAAATAATAAATTGTAAATAAAATAAATTGGAAGCAAATATATATGCAGCTAGCTAATATAATTGGGTGCGCAGCATGATATAATATATATTATAATAGTCTGGGATAATTCACTCAAAATGTGAATAATCAATGCAATATAATATTATATGTTTTATATATTATATATATTGATTATTATTCATTATATTATCATTTTTAAAGCGGGAACAAATAATATATACATATTAGGTACAATAACAGTATATATATATATTATAATATATATATATAAATATATATTATATATATATATACAGTCAGGGCCAGAAATGCATGGTGTTCCGATCGTTCGCTAAATTTTCGGCGGGAGGATCGACTTTCAGCTACAAAGTTGAAATTTGGCATACATGATAAAAAGCCAAGGATTGTAAATTCTTTTTTACATGTGTTAGATTTTTTTTAAATCACTCTTTCATGCCTTTTTAGGGGTGGATTCACGATTTGCATTACTTCCTTATGGGATTTCCATGTTAAATTAAGTTGATAGAAAAATTTTGTCCAATCAAAACCAAATTTTATTTCTAGAGGGTTCAAAACACGTTGAATCTAATGGTGTAATTTAAAATCTGATAAAAACAACCACTAACGAGATATAGACCCTTTATACGTTAAAAAATAATTTCATCCTAATTTTGACATTATATATACCATTAAAACGAGGTATTTTTTTTACCCCAGAAAACACCTTTGAATTTTTTAAATCGGAGTTAGTTAAGGATTTAATTTTTAGGGATTGGTATTTATACACCTATTGTTGAAATCCTTAACTAACTCCGATTTAAAAAATTCAAATGTGTTTTCTGGGGTAAAAAAATTAGCTCGTTTTAATAAAGGTAATGTCAAAATTAGGATGAAATTATTTTTTAACGTAATTTAAGGGTTGATATCTCGTTAGGAGTTGTTTTATCACATTTTAAATTACACCATTAGATTCAACGTGTTTTGAAACGTGTTTTGCAAACTTTCATTCAATTATTAAATATGGAATTATTTGCTGGGGAAATATAGTACAACAGCTCATAGAGTATTTGTATTGCAAAAAAAATAATAAGGTCAATATGTTTTGCTAAAAGATCTGCCTCATGCTTACCTTTATTTAAAAAATTAAATTTGCTACCACTCCCATGTATTTATATTTTGGAATGTGTAAGGAATGTTAAAAAAAATATGTCACTATATATAAGCAACATGAAGTTACACATGAGCATAATACAAGAAATGTTAAAAATAATATTTCCTCAATGTGGTGTAGACTTGAGATGTATAAAAGTGGCCCCTTTTTGAGCTGCCTTAATCTTTATAATAAGCTCCCTCTCTCAGTGAAGTGTATAAAAAATATTAGTGATTTTAAAATAAATGTGAAAAATCTGCTACAAGATATGTGTTTTTACAGGTTAAAGCATATTATGACTGTGATTTTGTTTAATAAGTGAGAAGAAAATTAATGACATGGACTGATTCTTTCATTATGAACATTTCCTAACACGTACTGCTTTTTATTGACTTGTCCTATAAACCTCAACAAATGTTATTGTATATTATGACACTTTGATTGTAGGAAAAAATGGAAATAAAAATATATATATTGAATTGAATTGAACCCTCTAGAAATAAAATTTGGTTTTGATCGGACAAAATTTTTCTATCAACTTAATTTAACATGGAAATCCCATAAGGAAGTAATGCAAATCGTGAATCCACCCCTAAAAAGGCATGAAAGAGTGATTTTTTAAAAAAATTCTAACACACGTACGTAAAAAAACTTACAACCCTTGGCTTTTTATCATGTATATATGCCAAATTTCAACTTTGTAGCTGAAAGTCCTCCAGCCGAAAATTTAGCGTACGATCGGAACACCATTTCTGGCCCTGACTGTATATATATATATAATATATATATTTATATATATATTATAATATATATATACTGTTATTGTACCTAATATGTATATTATTTGTTCCCGCTTTAAAAATGATAATATAATGAATAATAAAATCAATAATATCAATATATATAATATATATTATAACACATATTATATTGCATTGATTATTCACATTTTGAGTGAATTATCCCAGACTATTATAATATATATTATATGCTGCGCACCCAATTATATTAGCTAGCTGCATATATATATATACATGCTTCCAATTTATTTTATTTACAATTTATTATTTTTTTGCAATGATTTAATAATAATTAATTATTTTTTAATAATTATGAGTTATGATATAACGTACACGTAAAACGTAAAAGATCGAAGATAGGATATATTTGATAATTAGAATAAATTTTGTCATAATGAAAAAGATATATATTATATATATGTCGACTATCGATGCAATCCACGTAATCTATGTTGTACCTGCAATGTACAGCCAGTTGTTTGAAGAAACGAATTGAATTGACTCAGCTATCGAGCTATATAAAAGCTCTTGATTATTATAAATTATATATATTAATAATAATATTAATAATATTAATATTATTATATAATACTCCAAGGCACTCCAAGCCGCTTCAAAAAATATTCATTAAAACTAGCGCGAATTTGAAGCAAAAATACTTACTGCGCATGCGCAGCGGGCGGCGGTGGAATACCGTCTTCTACCCTGAACGCCTCGTACATATAAGGTTTGACGCTCCGCCATCTTATTGGCGCAGCTTTTGTTAGGGCCTGTGACGTCACGACTAATCACTGACTGCCACGAAATAGGCACGAGAGTGACAGTTGTCTCTGATTGGTCCTGCGTGAACTGGACGAACTGGACTGGACGAAAATGTGAGCGGTTGTGATTGTTCTGAACCTAAGCGTCCAACCGTCCAACCTTTACAACCTTATGTAGAGGCAAGCACATATGTAGAGTAATCTTGAGGTGTGTCTGTGTACTGTGTACAGTTAAAAAAGCCTTAGATTACGCCTGAGATCACAGACTAGACGTCGCCAAGGCGTAGTAATCTTCATTTTTTAAAAATGTCTTACAACAAGGTTATTTTAAACTATGGAATTTTTTAAAAATATTACATGCTTCTATATTAATATGTATAACTATTGGAAAAAAGTATAAAAAAGTAAGTTTAATTTGATTTCAAAATCGCGTCGCCACCACTTCGACCACTTTGCACCTCTTCCAGCTGGAAATTGGCACCAAAGTTGGTGGAATTCCCATAAGGTTACCAGGGGGCGTGGCCTAAAAGGTCCACTTTTCTCGAACTGCGTATACCCCCATCCCAATAGAGCATAGCCCTGGTTGTGGCCTCCTAAGGGGCTAAGGCTCCTAATCAAGTACGCTCTGTCTGAGCTCTCTCATAGGTTTTCCTATAATTTAAAGCGATTTCAAAGAGTTTTTTTTAAACTTACTTTCTTTATGATAACATCTGAAACAATATGGAAATCATAAATCATAAAACAGGGGACACGGTTTTCCACACTATTACAGCCAAAGGCTTGGAAGAAACAAGGTAAAGTGAAGTGCATGTATGCATACTGTATATGCATACACAGCATGTCAGTACACCACCGATCTACCCATCTACCTTTCAAGTGTAATGACAAATGAATATAGATAGTTCTTTTCAGAAAGTGCAAAGAACCGTTTTTGAAGCTGACGGTCTAGGTCTATGTATAGCTATATAACTCTAGCTCATCTTTTATTTATATAATTTCTACTCTCACAGAGTTCCACTTACCAAGTGGAACTCTGTGTTTCTACTGTCTGTAATCATTATTTTCTTTTGGCAGCTAGAACACTATACAGTATAAAAAAGTATTCACTTCTATAGCTATAACAATGGTATCCGGAGAACTCGGAGCGCGGTCAACTGGGAGCCGGACAGCTCGGAGCCAAACGTGTTTCTAGGACAACTCGGAGCACGGACAGCTCGGAGCGCGGACATCCTGGAGCCAAGGCAGGACAACTTGGAGCACGGACAGCTCGGAGCGCGGACATCCTGGAGCCAAGGCATGACAACTCGGAGCACGGACAGCTCGGAGCGCGGACATCCTGGAGCCAAGGCAGGACAACTCGGAGCGCGGACATCCTGGAGCCTAGGTAGGACAACTCGGAGCACGGACAGCTCGGAGCGCGGACATCCTGGAGCCTAGCTAGGACAACTCGGGGCACCGTTTTATTTAAATTACAATGAATGAATTTCAAAATAAAAATTTATATATGCCGAGAATGTATCGTTAATCGTAACATTTATTGTTATATTACTTATATTATTTATTAATTATATTTATTACGTTTCTGATGATGCATCAGTGAGGTACGTTTTACTGTGTAATATATGGAAGTAAAGTTAACCTTCTGCGGTCAAATGTTCGCTTTTTTTTTTTTTAACACTGGTGGCATTATCTTACTGATTAATGACTGATTAATTCCTAGGCTGATTAATGATTCAATTAGCAGTAAGTTAATGCAACACATGCTGTATCAACTTTCCCATGATGATCATTGTTAATTGAACTTTGTGAATACTTTTGTTTATAGTAAATGACATCACATAAGTTAGGAATCATTTTGATAATCTAATATAATATTATGTGAAATAATAAAGTACACAGTTTTGATAAAATCTTTGTGCTGTATTATTTAATTACTAAATTTAGATATACAAGAAACTTAAAAATGAATTTAAGTTCGTAAACTTTGAGAAAGGAGACTAAAAAGTAGATATATAATTTCTGTAAATTTTTTAGATAAGTCCAACTCATTCTTTTTCTTTTTTTATAAAATCAATATTGCATAATATATTTAAAAGTTAAAAGTTTAAAAGCGTGCAAATATAACAAAATGAAATCTTTTTGGCAGAAAAAAAAAATAGGTTGTATAATATTAATTTGCAGAAATTTAATAATATAATAATAATTCATGATACAATTTTTGGATTATCTCTTATCAGATACATCAGATCAGAAAACTTGATAATTTTTTTGTACATACGTAATAAATTTAAGTAATATAACAATAAATGTTACGATTAACGATACATTCTCGGCATACATAAATTTTTATTTTGAAATAAAAATTCATTAATTGTAATTTAAATAAAACGGTGCCCCGAGTTGTCCTAGCTAGGCTCCAGGATGTCCGCGCTCCGAGCTGTCCGTGCTCCGAGTTGTCCTAGCTAGGCTCCAGGATGTCCGCGCTCCGAGCTGTCCGTGCTTCGAGTTGTCCTGCCTTGGCTCCAGGATGTCCGCGCTCCGAGCTGTCCGTGCTCCGAGTTGTCCTGCCTTGGCTCCAGGATGTCCGTGCTCCGAGTTGTCCTGCCTTGGCTCCAGGATGTCCGCGCTCCGAGCTGTCCGTGCTCCGAGTTGTCCTAGAAACACGTTTGGCTCCGAGCTGTCCGGCTCCCAGTTGACCACGCTCCGAGTTGTCCGGGAACCTATAACAATAAGTGACTTGTCCTTACACTGATCCTCGCCATCTGTGCGAGTGGCGCTGCAACTAAGTGTATACGGTCAAAGTATATAGAAACGAAATATTACGTTGCGAAGATGGGGGGAAAATTTTGTGAACCGCGAGTTAGGTACGAAAAAAGATAAAAAGTTAATATTTTTCACTGCCAAACCGTGGTATAACTATTCTAGTTTGCTTCAGTAGAATTGTTTTCACCCTAGCACTGCTCAATTCCAAATACTAGCGAGATAAAGAGTGCGTTTGAATTCACGGGCCAGCCCGGGCTGGGTAAAATGGCGGTGACCTTAGTCACGTGGTATGAAACGTCATAATTAGTTCCCAGTCTGTCCGCTAGGTCTCAGTCGCACTGTAGAGTCCGCCCGCGTCAGCCTGGGCCAGCCAGGAAGTGACAACATGAGAGGAGGAAAAATGGCCGCCGGGCAGGCCCCACTTGACGACAAAAAACGCTTCAGCCCAGGCCAGCCCGGGCTGGCCCGGGCTGGGTAAAATGGCGGTGACCTTGGTCGCGTGGTATGAAACGTCATAATTTCGTCATAATTAGTTCCCAGTCTGTCCGCTAGGTCTCAGGCGCACTGTAGAGTCCGCCCGCGTCAGCCTGGGCCAGCCAGGAAGTGACGTCATGAGAGGAGGGAAAATGGCCGCCGGGCTGGCCCCACTTGACGACAAAAAACGCTTCAGCCCGGGCTGGCCCGTGAATTCAAACGCACTCAATGACAACTACCTCGGGCCACCGCGGCTCGTGTACGCCATGCTGCCAAGCGATTGGTTGACCACAGAGCAACCACTGATGGATCATGAACAGCATGACGTCATGCTGTCAAGTGATTGGTCGACTTTGAACTGCAATTAAGTTGCAAAAAGTTGTAGCGCCACTCACAGATGGCGAGGATCAGTGTAAGGAAAAGTGGCCTATTAAAGTAAAATATTTCTGCATGGCATAATTATGATGATTGATGCAATGCCCTTTCTATAAATTATTGTACAGTATAACCAGTGGTGAAAGTAGTTTTAATTTCTTACCAGTGCGCTTCAGATAGAGGCCTGAAGGGCCCAAACCCCCGCCGGAGGCGCGATTTTTTGGGAAAAAGGGGCGTGGCTTATTTTTTTTTTTAATTGAAAGTTACACTAAAATTGATTTATATAATTAATTTTTAAAATAGAGTGATCGAGCGATTACATTTTTTTAAAGAATTTATTTTCTAAAAATATTTTAAAACCTGCCCTCCATTAATTAAGAAATGAAAACCAAAAATTTCCCAAAGTTGGTGTTTCGGAGGCGTTTAACATGCAAAATTTTGGCACAGAAAACAGTTTTTTACTTTTTACTTAAACTTTACTTGAACTATGGTACCAATTAAAAAATACGTACGTAATCTATCATAAATTCATTAATAAATTTTCGATTTAAAAATAAAAATATTTTTTTACTGAGCCGTTTTTACAGAAAAAATATTGAAAATCCCACAAAATAAGTAAAATTAAATAATTATTCAAACTTTTAACCGATTAAAAAAAAAATGTAGTGTCGCATATTAAATTGCATGATAAAAAAATATTCAAAAATATCTGTGTTGGCTAATGAAAATAATTTTTAATGAACTGTTTCACAATTTAGAATATTATATAAATTTAATTAATTTAATAAATTTTACATTTTTTTAAATAATTAAATTATCGTTTAAAATTTCTCAAAAATTAATCTAATAAAAAAATTCCAAAAAGATGTATAGGTTACAATTTTAAAAAAGTGATAACGACTACCAATTTATAGGAAAATTGAAGATAAAATAGTAAACAGTAAACCTAATAAAAAGAAATAAAAATATAAATATAAATATCTAATATAAATATAAATATTTTATAAAAAATAAAAAGAAAGCTAGGCGTTTGTGAGAAAACTATTAAAATTAACTTTTTTATCGTAGTCTTTTAAAATAATGTTTTACTGTGGCACTTACTATTTATTTATAATGCAACAATTTCGTATCACAAATTGTTAATTTATTTTTATCTTTTACCCAATGAAAAATATAAATAAAAGTAAATACATTCAACATGGATTTCAATTACTTTTTTTTAGTACAAAATTTTGACTTTAAAAGAATATAGTGCAAGTTAAAACTTCGTGAGATAAATAAAATCAAAGTACAAGAACATGTATTGAGCATGATTATAATGGTTTATAATGTGATCTGTTCACACTTGCAAATATTGTGTTTTTTTTCATTAAAAATTATTGTTTTTTTTTGTAAATTTCGATCAGTGTCTTACCAGTGCGCCGCACTGGCGTCAAATGTCTTACCAGTGCGGCGCACTGGTGCGCACCGGCTTACTTTCACCACTGAGTATAACATAAATAAATCAATGTGTATGCATATCGATCTATCTGTCGATCTTTACTATGACATGTTTCAGAAAATTTTGTGAAAGTGTTAATTTCAACCAAGAAGTACTTGAAGTCAGTAACAAATTAAAGCAAAGACCTTTGCATATTGCTGTTGCATCTCACAATCCTACTCTAGTAGGATATCTCTTGAGTCTAGGTAATTATTTTAATTATAATGATTAAATCTTGAATAGAATACCACTGCATGTTGTTATAATTAAGGTAGCTCTACATTATAAGTCTCAAGTTATACATAGACACAAAACAAGACTTGATTCTGATGTTATAAATACAGTAATTAACTGCAGTACATGCAATGCATATATTTATGTATAATTAATAAATAATATATGCATATATTATATTATACTGTACTGAAGCTTAATTTAAATTCTTATTTTCATGAAAACTGTCTTTTTAATTATTAAAATTAAATATATGTACACATATATAGGGTAGTGGGTAGTTTAAGTGATGTGGGAAAGTACTCCTTCATAAACCGAATAGTGACGAGGGAGTCGAACTCCCTGCCGTCCGAGGTGGTTGGGGCGGAGAGTTACGGGGGATTTAAGAGTGTGTTGCGCACTATATTGCGAGCCACCGTGGTTTAGCCATATTTGCCGCAGATCGTTAAAAATCTAAATCTATATCATGTTCTATATAGGAGCCAGTGTTGATGCCTTCAAAAAGGGAGATTGGACCGCACTGATGGTGGCTTGTACATTTCCCGAGCCGGATGCCTTGGACATAGTGAAGATACTCCTATCAAATAAAGCTAACAGCAAATTGAAAAACAAAGATGGTTGGACTGCAATGCACCTTGCTTGTAAATTTGGAAATATAAATGTAGTCAGAGAGTTGGCACATGTAGAACCAAGTCTGCTTAGGGAACCGTCTCGAAATGGACGCCTTCCCATACATATTGCTGGTAAGTTCTTAGTTATTTATTCATTTATTTTAGACCACGTACTGTAAAAATTTTGGCTAGACTTTGAACTATAAGGATACACCCCTAGCTATGAGCTTGATATGAAGCTCGAGGCAGGGTAATGAGTGTGGAATTATTAATAATAATAAAAAAATTAATATCTTTGACGCCATTTTACCCTTTCGGGTGTGGCCAGGTATTTAACCTTGTGTGTAAGAGTTATCTTGTGACCGAGCTGGGGCTTACCAGGCTCCCAGAACCCTTTCCTGCACTCTTCTGGGCTTGACTACTAGATCTGTGAGGCCTGCAGTAATTGAACTTACAGGGTGAATCACTTTCTTCGGAAATATTCCGAGAGATGGCAGCACCGTGATCAATTGTGCCGCCATATATACAGCACGTGTGCCAGTAGATGGCAGCAGTGTCACTTTTTACAGCGTCACCCCTCCAAGTACTAACCACGCTCGACGTTGCTTAACTTCGGTGATCTAACGAGAACCGGTGCATTCAACGCGACAAGGCCGTATGTGGAATTATTATTATAATAAAATTTTTTTATTATATTAATTGTTATTATTATAATAGAATAAATTAATATTGTTAATATTTGTAATTCTAAGACTTTTTAATAGTTCAAATTATTTTTGTATATAAATTGGATGTTAAATGTTTTATATATTTTTTTTTTTTTAGCAAAAATATAAAATAATTAAGTACTGTATGTATTATTTAGTCAAAATTTACCAAGTAAATAAATAAAATAAAAGTAAACAAATAAAAAATATTATACACAATTATAAGACATAAAGCTTGATGTAAAGGCAGAATAAAATGCAGAATTTGCCATAAAGGTTTTGAATGTTTAGAGATATCAGAACTACAGTATCTTTTAAAATTATTGCATACTTTATATCGAGGAGTGGAATCGGTCGCCTTTTTAAGCGGATCCGAGATCCGGATTCGGATCCGCTCGTTTAAAAAGCGGTTCCGAAAAACCGGTTCCGGATCCCCTTGTTTAAAAATCGGATCCGGATCCCCTTTTAAAAAAAGCGATTCCGAGGATCCGGATCCCCTTATTTTAAAAGGGGATCCGGTTCTGTGCGGTTTCGAATCCAGATCTGATATTTTTTGTTTTGTTTTGTTTTTTTCGTGTTTTCAAATTATCTACCTTCCGCGGCATATTTAGTACAATTTTTTGCATAATAATATATATTATATATATGTATATATATCATTACTCTGAGTAGCAACAAACGTACGAGTTCTCCCCACCCAACTTCTCCCCCTCCCCCTCCTCCTAGATGCTCTAGGAGGTTACAGCACAAGCAGCTTATGTGAAGTATTAGTCAGTGTTAGTACAACTGAAGAGGACAACGGTTTGTTGTTGAAAGATTTTATGTGTGGTTTTTATATATTTTAATTGTGCACGTTGAGACTGTGTGTGTGTGATTTTAAGTGCATCGAGTGAATAAATGTAAACTATCAGCGAGAGTGACAGCCCAGTTTTTAAGGTATTATATAATTGTAATTAATTTTTATTCATCCATATATATATATATATATATATATATATATATATATATATATATATATATATATATATATATATATATTGCATGTCGCCTTGATAAATTTCTGGGTGTGTGGTGCAGTGCGCTCTGACCGGGTCTCGTCAGATCACCGAAGTCAAGCAATGCCGAGCGTGGTTAGTTGTTGGATGGGTGATCATTTTCAACAAAAACCACCTTTCCCACCCAGGGGTAAATCATTGCGCTTTTCCACTATGTGGTTCCCCTGGCTTTGGACCATTGCACTTTTCCAGTTCATTGACAAAAGCTGTAGCGTCCATCCTGGCTGAAGTTTCCACGTTTTCCTCAGCTGCAGGCAAATGCCGGGATGGATTTGCAAGGCCGTGGCCGCCCCCGTTACGGAAGAGCACGCGAAACACTCAAGTTAAGGTTTCAGAAGGTTCGGGTTTCAAAGTAGTATGTAAATTGTAAATTTATCAATAGCACGCTGTAGTACAATAGCATCCCGAATAGTATTTATCTGTTTATATATCTTAAGCCGCTATTACACGATACAATTTTTCTTACTATTGCATACAATTTTTTCTTACAAGAAAAATTGAACCCCATTTATTTGCATGGAGATGAAATTTTCTTGCAAGGAAAACTTGTATGCAAAATTGTATGGTGTAATACAGGCTTTACAATCATCAGCAAAGAGAAGTATAAATACATCCAGATCAGAGAGAAAAGAAGGGAGGTCATCTACGTAGAGGATGAAGAGCAGGGGGCCGAGGGAACTACCCTGAGCGATCCCGGAGGTAACATCAGCCCATTCCGAGGTAGAACCATCGAGCACCACCCGCTGCTTGCGGTCTCGGAGAAAGTCTCTCAGTACACTGAGAAAACTTCCTGTCACACCATACCTCTCAGTTAGTTTATGAAGTAGCAGCTTGTGATCAATTTTATCGAACAAAATCAATGTAAATAACATCAAGTTTTGTGACTTTTCATTTATTGCTTTAATAGCAGCTGTTTTAAAAAAACTGAGAGATTTTTGTGAGACAGGATTTATTTGGATTTATATATATATAATATATGCTAGTTAAGGTAGAGATAACGTCGAACAGCTGTTAGACGTAATCCCCTTTGATTAACATGTAAACCTTAGCAAATTGACAAAAATTCTGAAATTTTTTTGAGAGGCAGATTTTAGTGCCTAAAAGCCATAGAAAAAGTTTCAAAAACATTTAACGAGCCGATTTTTTTAAATTAATTTTTTAGTTTGGCTCTCCATGGGAAAGCCCTATGCTGAAAATTAAAAAAATTAATTAAAAAAAATCTGCTCGTTAAATTGTTTTGAAAATTTTTCTGTGGCTTTTAGACACCAATAAAAAAAATTTCAGAATTTTTGTCAATTTGCTAAGGTTTACATGTTAATCAAAGGGGATTACGTCGAACAGCTGTTCGGCGTTATCTCTACCTTATTTATAGCTAGTGGTGCTAATTCATCAAAAATTTTAAGTTTGTTTTGTTTGAATGCCCCTCCTCAAATCGGTACAATCGTCACACTGTGCTTTTTTCAAGCCTCCGACAGGACGTGTTGATGCATCAAAATTTGTGTTTTGTATGAGAGTACAAAATCTGTACAGCAAATTTGTGTCTGAGCATCATAATGTGGACATATTAATTCGCTTTGCCAATTTTCGGACTTAACTCATGAATACTCTGTTTTAATAATTTTTTTTATGTAAAAATTGTGTTTACATTTATTTGACTATGCTTCTTTTTTTATGTTTACTGTTATTTATTTATGATTATTATTGACTTTATTATATTTGGTGCTGTGGTTATGTAACTGCATGTTACTTAATAAGAATTTGAATTTGAATGCCAATTGTCTGCTTTTGAGTCTGGTAGTAAGTCTCACAATAGAATTATATTACTTAATTTCAATGTGATTTTTAGGTCCCACTCCTTATTTATTTATTTATTTATTTATTTATTTATTCACATTAAATTCCAGTTGGTACATTGTGACTACATTATACAGTTATTTAATATCTGAAAACACAAAAAGAAATTAGTAAAACAATACATACATACAATTTATAATATACAAATAATTCCAATATATATAAAACAAAGATTATCAGAAATAAGAATTGACACGTTCATTATTAAGGACTGTCGCTACGTAGCCGGCCACCAGAGGCGCAACGTTTGCGTTTCGAAAAATACTGATTGGAAGAATTTTGTTCCAACATTTTTACAAAACTTTAAAGGATATTTAATTTTTAATTGTATAATATTAATTATATATATATTCTCTGATGAACAAGTTAATGTGGATACTTTACAGCAATGTTTTAAGGACTTTACAAGTAAGAAAATTACACACTATATTTCCCCACTTTGTCACAAGCCCTCTTGCTGAATTTTTTTCTCCTCGGATGTACTGTGCATTGTCCCATTGTTCGGGACTACACCTAGCTTGCTCGCCAGCAAGCAGCGAGGCAAGTGAGGATGGTCAGCTTGAGCTTTACCAGCAGCAGGGAGGGCGCCGAGGCGGCTTAGGTTCTGCGGGCTCGCGCACGGATCTGCACGGGCGGGCCCGTGGGCCGTGCAGACCTATGGGCCGTGCTCATGCAGCTCAGCATTGGTAGTCTGCACACGGAAATTGATGGCTCCTACAAGGCCTAGCTCTAGCTATTAAACTCCTCCAATAAAAAAAAAAAAAAATACATTATATATATATATATATATATATATATATATATATATATATATATATATATATCGATTTTTTTTATTGAGAGAAAAATTAATTAATTATTATAATTATTATTAATTATTGGACCGTAATTATATAAAATTATAATATTTATTATAACATTTATAATATAGTTATAATATTATATAACTATATATATATAGTATTATATGTATAGTTATATGTATTTATATAATACATATCTACAAAAATATAAAATATATATAAATATAAATAAATATAAATAAATAAATATTTATATTTATTATTATTTTTTTTTAATAATAATATCATTGGCGCAGTGCATTGACCGGTTCTCGTTAGATCACCGAAGTCAAGCTACGTCGAGCGTGGTTAGTACTTGGATGGGTGACCGTTTCAAGTAAAAAATACGCTGCTCCCTCCCTGGGGTAAATTCGTCTCGCTTTCCACCCAGTGCAGTGATGCACTTGTGTGTGTGGTTCCCCAGGCTTTGGACATCGCTTTGGTCCATTGAGAAAAAGTAAAGGTGTCCGTCCTGACTGAGGTTTTCCACGGTTCCCTCAGTCTCACCTCAGCGAATGCTGGGACGCGTAAGCATGCAGGCCGTGGCCACTATCCGTTCCCTACCTTATATCCCTACCCAGCACCCCGCCGCGAGCTGTAAGCTCTAAGGGGTGTATCCTTGTAAAAAAAAAAATTATTAATATATGTATATAAATATAACCAGGCGCGGATCCAGAAACAAATTATTATCAAATTATTTTATTTCAAGCATATGATTAGATATGATGAGCCACATAAAGCGAAACAGCATTATGAATGATAGTAAATTTTAATATATAAAATTACGTAATTATTATGATTATTACTTAGATTCGAGTTAGATTCATTATATATAACAAAAGGAATTAAAAAATACAATAATATATTTTATTTTTTTATCGAAAAAAAAAAATTTCGATGCTTACTATCCTAAAAATCATAATATTAATTCTTTCAAAATAATACATATTTGTTTATTTACCGTTACTCTCCCTTCTATTCAATTTAAAATACAGTGGAATGTTGAGGCGCACTCGCAACGGTAGAGAAGGAGCATTCATCACGGCACGGCTGCCCTTCATATTTCTTTCTTTGCCTTGAGCTTTTGCTCTCTGAGTTATAGGGGCATTTTTTTAACTGCAATAACTTAACATATAATTATTGTATTCACAAATTAATCAGACTAGGAAATAGATAAACATAATTATAATGACTGTTGCTCATTTAAAAACGGTTAATCTTATTATTTCCTTTGAAATGTTGGAATTAAAATTACCCAATCTCGGACATCATTTACTAAAGACTGGTAGTGACATCTCTTTTCATTCCACTTGCATATTTTCATAGCGACAGACCTTAATATTTTTCTTGTGAATAGAATAACAATTCTTTTTAATAAGATAAGTAAACAATTGTGTCTTAAAAATTGATATACTTTCAATTTGTTTTAAAGAATCAGGAAGTTTATTATACAATAACGAGCTCAGAAGGAAATGATCTCTTTTAGTTTGCTCGTAAGCTCCATATTTTTTATGGATTAGGTTTGACTGCCTAGTATTATGTCCAGTAATATTTCTATTAATTTCAAACATAGAATAGTTTCTTTTAACATACATTATCATAAAAAAAATACAAATACTTGGAAAATTCAATATATTAAGTTGCTCCCATATTTTTTTACAACTTTGTCTGGCTTTTGCTTGAATCATACTTCTAATAATTTTTTTTTGGCAAACAAAAACACTGTCAGCATGGGCAGATGAACCCCACAATAGAACTCCATAGGTAATAATAGAATACACATAGCCATAGTATACTTTTTTTAACGTTTCTAAATTACACACTTTTCGTAATTGATTCATTGCAAAATTAGTTTTGGCCAGTTTCTTATTTAGGTCAGCAATATGTGTTTGCCAGGACAATTTGTCATCAATTATTATTCCAAGATATTTACAGTTTGAGACCAGTTTGATATTTGTCAATGATTCAAATTGTGTCTTAGTATTAACAGATCTATTGAACAGCATATAATTAGTTTTTAAATGATTTATTACAAGATGGTTATTGTTGAGATACTCTTCGAGAATTTTCATAGCAAGAGCCTGATTTTTTATAAGTTCCTCAAGATTCTTGCCAATAATAAGCAATACAATATCATCTGCATACAGAATAAGTCTGCAGACACCTTTGAGAGCTATTTCTAAATCATTAATAAATAGAACAAAAAGTAAAGGCCCAAGTACAGAACCTTGTGGAACTCCATGATTACAGTTTAATTTTTCTGATTTAAATGATTTTTGCTCACCTTTATCATTAGTATCACTTACAAAAACATATTGTGTTCTTTGGCTTAGATACGACTCAAAAAAAGATAGACAGTTTCCTCGTATACCATTAAACTCAAGTTTTGCAAATAATAATTTATGATCAACAACATCAAATGCTTTTTTTAAATCAACAAACACAGCAAGTAAATAATTTTTTAGTTCATGCTGCTTGTTAACTTCATTTACTAGCTCAGTCACTTCTGTTGTTGTAGAACATAATTTTGTAAATCCATGTTGACAGGGAGAAAAAATATTTTTAGCAGTGCAGAAGTTCTGCACCATATCTTTAGCAGCAAATTCAATGAGTTTAGAAAATACAGATAATTGTGCTAACGGTCTATAATGTGATTCTAAGAATGATAACAGTAACTTCGGATACGGTGTTATCTTTGCTGTTTTTAATACACTAGGAAAAATACCGTCAATAATGAGACATGAAATTATTACACTCAGAGGTTCACAAATTTCCTCTGCTACATATTTAACTACAGCATCAGGGATGTCATCCATGCCACAAGAATATTTATTTTTTAGCTTTTTTATATATTTCAACATATCAATTTTACTGAGTGTGAAAAATACAATTGAATCTATGGTTTTAGTACCATATATTTTAGTTTCAGTAACAGAATTATTAAATACTAAATCCTTAACTGAATTAATATAATAATCATTTAGTTGATTAGCAATTTGTTGAGGATCTGTAATTTTAGTGCCTGTCACAGGACATGATAAAATAATTTTTTTAAATTTATTTTTACATCCTCTCTTTTTACCTGTTTCACCTTGCACAACTTCCCAAACAGTTTTTGAGATATTGGTTGACTGAGAAACTTGATTATATAAATAATTTTGCTTTTCTGCAACTAAATCTTTGTTATATTGTTTTTTTGTCCTTTTAAATAGACCATTGTCAGTCTTCCTGTTTTTATCCGCAAGTTCACTCTTTTATTGTAAACGTTTATACTGTACTTGGATTTGTATAATATATGTAACAATGACGGAAAAGCACATTGTATTTCCGCCATCAAGTCAGTTTAAATTAATTTTTTCTTTTTCCTTCTGCTCGAGCTTAAAGTTCATAGAGGTCAAAACTATAAAACTGTAATTTTCTAAAATTGTATTATGTATTCTATAATAATGAATAAAAAAAAAAACAAAAAAAAAATTATAATTAATAAAAACGTCATCTGATGGAGATGACATCTTATCTACTAATATGATCTACAGACTAAAATATATATTTATTATTATATTATATTATTTTCATCTATAGTTTCTTATACAGTATATATATGTTAAGAGTTCTTGGAGACTTAACAAAACATTTTTACAGCTTTGAACAACCATGCAGCAGTTGTATCCCTGCTAATAAAATGTGCCGGTCCAGGCATTTGCCATGTCCGAGACTCCTGTGGTTCCACCCCAGCAATGGATGCCGTGTCTGCTGGCAGTCAGCCAGCGTTGGACATTATAAGCTCTCACGTAGACATATTGACTCAGTTAGATCGTTGCGGACTGTCCTGCTTACATAAAGCAGCTCAGATGGGACACACTAAGCTTGTAAAGCATCTAGTCAATATGGGATTTAACGTGGATCAAGTAACTTCGAGTGAGGGCTATACGCCTCTTCATTATGCAGTAACAGAGAAAAATAAGACTACAGTTTTAGAGCTACTAAGACTAGGTGCTAAGATTGACATTCAAAATAAATCTAGACAGACCGGTAAGTTAATTACATGATATGTTGTTGTCCAATGGCAGTATTTATTTCTCAAAATTGCTCATTTTATAAAAATGAAACCTATTCATTATTAAATTTATGTGTGTAATTAGTTTTGTTCTGGTTGACCTATTATAATTATGAAAATATAAAAATAAAGAAACGATCAGATACTGGCTTTACTTTTAAGTCTTTGCAACGTGGTCTAGGAAAATTTCTAAATTAATTAATTGTCTAAATAGTTCCTAAAAGTTTGAAGAAAAAATGGTATCATTTAAATAATTATGCAGAGCATTTTTGTAGACTGAATAAGTTTGTTTTTAGCCCACAAAATAAAATCTAATATTTGTATAAAATTTATTGCCCTTGATACTTTAATATTACAAATTTTAGAGCTGCATATTGTATGATTTAAAACTAAAAGCCATGACAATGGAGTATACACCTCAATTTTTTTATTGCAGAAATGGATAGAGGGTACAAAGTTATGCTACATTGATTTTTTTCAAATTTTTTACAGACCGGGAACTATTTTTAAAAAATTATTGAAAGTCCTTTTTGTGATGTCACGAGGCGGCAATTAAGTCACATCCTTTTCTGAAGGAGCGGCGCCTCGTGACGTCACGAAAAGGACTTTAAATAATTTTTTTTAAATAGTTTCTGGTCTGTAAAAAATCTGAAAAAAATCAGGGTAGGTATAAATTTGCACCCTCTTTCCATTTTTGCAATAAAAAAAATTAAGGTTGATACTCAATTAAGTCTAAATTAAGTGAATTAACACCTGCTAAAAGTTTTTGACAAGAAAACTGTCAGTTGCCAAAATATTGATTACCTATATGCAGATATAACATATATATTATAGCTTATCTATATTATTTAATGTGCTTGCCATGAAGGAATAAGACTAAACAAAAAAAAATTAAAGACAGTAAAGAAATTCAAAGAATGCTGCATGATTAAATTATAAAATAAAAAATAAAAACTATTTTATTGATTTCCTTTATACTTTATATAATTTTGTTTACAGTGCTTGAGCTTACAAGAGGGTTCAGTAAATCTGAACTTGAAGAGCTAATTGAGGAGAGCAAGAATTAAGCGACATGGAATTATACGTACTTGAACAAGAAGATTTTTGAACTAATTACAGTATGAGAGTTTTCCTGACTGAAAACATTATAACTGTTGAAGAGTGAATGTGCAGCAGGTTTTTTGTCATATATTCTTCTTTTCATGTGATTGTTTTCATTTTACTCTTATAATTCTGTCTTGTTCTATGTACATTCTATAATATAATTATTATATATATGAAGCATTTTTCATACCCCATACCTGCAGCCATGAGAAAAGTAGAAAAACACTTCTTAAATTGCTCCAATTAACTAATGTAAGTGCATTTACTTATTATACCATGGAAGCATTGTGAACTTGCTTAATTAATGAATATTGGAATAGTTAATTCATATATTAAAAATATTAAGAAATATTTGAATTGTTGTTTTATTATTATAAGGTTTTACAGTGTTGCATATAAATGATACAGTAACTGCATCTAAAGGCATTGAATAATCAGTTTAGTTTTTCAATACAATGTAAAACTCTCCCTAGCCCCTTTCTCCAATATGAAATCACATCTACATTAATTGAGTGAAAATTTTATAGCACTGTCCAGGCAACATAATACTAAGGGAAAAAATATATATAGTACATATGTATGTATTTTACATGCCAGCTTATGCATGATGCAAATATTTTCATATTGAATTATTAAGGGTAAGGTAACGCCACCAATGTTAAAAAAAATCCCTCTCACAAAAATTCTGAAAAAAATTTAAAATGTTCTCCTCTACACCCCCTATCAGTAGCTTAAATATCAGGTATACAAATACGATCTAGTTTTTGAGTTATGAATTTTTAAAGTTGACCAATTTAACATGGGAGTTTCATTTCTCCATGTTAAAGTAGTCAACTTTAAAAATTTATAACTCAAAAACTAGATCGTATTTGTATACCTGATATTTTAGGTACTGATAGGGGGTATAGAGGAGAACATTTTAAATTTTTTTCAGAATTTTTGTGAGGGATTTTTTTTAACATTGGTGGCGTTACCTTACCCTTAATTGAATTATTGGAATGATGTTTAGTACTTTCACTCAAACAATTGACCTATATATATATATTATATTGTGCCACAATTTTTATAATGCATTAATTGGTATGGCAAATCATGTGGAATAGTTATACTTAAATAAAAAACATTTGAAACAGATAGCTTACAATTATTTTTAGTTAATTAAAAAGAAATGGAAATTTCAAATTAAACTAATGATTAAAATTAGGCATGTTTTGTAGCATCATGTTGACTTGAAGGGGGAAGACCAATGAATGTTAATATTTGAGTATAAGCTGGTAAAATTCAATCAATTGTGAAATCATGCAGAGTTCGCATTTGCTTGCGGCCATGCAGAAGGTTAGAGCCTTGCCACGATACTAAGCACCACCAACCAGTGCGCCTAAGTACCTCTCTGGTGGGTTGATTTTCCCCTTTATTTGAATCTGCTATAGCCTCTATGGTGTGGCCTCAAGCGACAGTAGATTCAAATTGAGAGAAAAATTGTGTTCAGTCCACCTGGTACTTAATTGGTCTTTTTTTTTATGCTGAAAGTAAATATTAATTTGTACATCCAAAGCCAAATCTAATGCAAAAATCTCGGGGAGGCAACCCAATGTTTATAACAGCCTGGACCAACAAGACAATGTCACTCCTGATGAGGGTTGGCAGCGCGGCAATCTTTGATGTGTTTATGAGTTTCTTTACTGCTTTTCCTGCGCTTTTTGGGGAACAATGCGACAAATAAAAGTGTAATTAACTCACAAACAATTAACATCAAAGGTCACCATGACGTCAACCCTCTCATCATGAATGACAGCTAGGTGACTCATCATCGTGATGGTCCTGGCTTTTCCAAGCATAGAGTTGCTGCCCCAAGATTTTTGCATTAAATTTGGCGTTGGGTTTACAATCTTAATACATAAATAAACAAATTATTAATCGCGATAAATCATGAATTTAATACATAAAAAATATATATTTTGTAAAATCATATAACAATATATAACAATAAAACAAGTGTGTACATTTATTTACATTAAATGATATGCAGAATGGCGATATGTGGAATACGCACACACAATTGTATAAAATAGGTGGACAATTTTTCTTGATGTACACAGTACATCAAAGATTAATGGAGAAAACACATGATACTTTAATAAAAGGCACTATTACTTAATGTAAAGATGCTACCAGAATATTAATTAAAAATGTGATTGCTTCTATACATAATATATGTATAGCATACATATACAATATATGTATAATTGCATTTATAAGCATTCATTGAAAAAAACAGGGATTAGAGGAAAAGGAAATTGTATTGCATGAATGGATAATACTTTGAGATTGATAGGAGGTACACAAAGGTTACAGTAATAGAAAATTAAAACCATCAGTCTAATGATTGCTCATGGTGGTGTAATAGAGAACTATGGACAAGCTTTATAACACAAATTCCAATGCTAAATCACCCTGCAACTCCCAACAATGAAATTTTGGATTTACCTTTGTACTATTAAGTACAATAATTATTTTGCTGTTATGTTTTCTCTGTACGCAAATACGAAAATTTTGACAGCAAGTACACAGTTAATTAGGGGAGTATCACAGGGCAGGTTTATGTAGGTTAACAATTGTAATGGGGCTTTTCTTAACCACAACAAATATCCATAAGGACTGTCACAATTGAAAAATACTGAAATAAAGCAAACAAAAAGAAAGAAAAGTAAAGTAAAAGATTAGGGAAAAGGTACTTTAGATATCATAAACACAAAAGGCTTGGACTGAAACTCAAATAATTATCAATTAATCATATTGTAATTTTTTTCTTAAGGTAGAGATAACGTCGAACAGCTGTTCGACGTAATCCCCTTTGATTAACACGTAAACCTTAGCAAATTGACAAAAATTCTGAAATTTTTTTGAGAGGCAGATATTAGTGCCTAAAAGCCATAGAAAAAGTTTCAAAAACATTTAACGAGCCGATTTTTTTAAATTAATTTTTTAGTTTGGCTCTCCATGGGAAAGCCCTATGCTGAAAATTAAAAAAATTAATTAAAAAAAATCGGCTTGTTAAATTGTTTTGAAATTTTTTCTATGGCTTTTAGGCACTATAATATCTGCCTCTCAAAAAAATTTCAGAATTTTTGTCAATTTGCTAAGGTTTACATGTTAATCAAAGGGCATTACGTCGATCAGCTGTTTGGTGTTATCTCTACCTTAAACTGGAACTTATAAAAATTATAATAATTTCAAATATATATTTTTACTGAGAAACTTATACAATTAAAATATTGAGAATATATTTTCACTTTGTTCTGTATACTGCATGTAGTAACTTTGTGTCTATAAAATCACATAAAATATTACTAAAACTTTTACAAAATTAAATTGGTAAATAAATTTACATATATAATTTTTAGTTAAAATTGCTTTACAAGTATTATTCTCATAATCAACAGACATTCACTCAATGCTGTATCACATAAATTACATCATTACTAAATTACTTAGAAGGTTTTCATTCTTATTCTAAAGTAGCAATTATTAAATAACTTTTTGGTTCATCAAAAGAAAATGTTTCTCTGATACAATTTTAGATACAATACACAGTTGAATATTTCACTATTTTTGTTTCAAGACTTTTTCTTACAGTTATACTGTAATATAATATATTGTTTAGAGAGTGCATCACTCAGAAACATGTAAATATATATATTCAATTTATTAAAATGATATATCTGTAGGAGTATTAATTGTTGGATGAGGTATTGCATGCAGTTTAAAGACTTAAAAGGGACGAAGCAAACTTTCATATTCACCATTAAATAATCAGTAAATTACATAATTATGTCAATGTATTAAATACACATCAAAGTGTTATGGCTAAATATTATATATACATCATTAAGCATACGTGTATTTTTTTATAATTATAAAAAGGATAGTGCAGTTTTTAGAAAATAGCTCACTATATGGTATAGAAAACAAATTGAATTATTTTATAATGGACAACATACATGAAAAAAATTATTGCAGAAATGAATAGAGGGTACCAAATTATGCTACTCTGAATTTTTTCAGATTTTTTTGAGACTCAGAACTATTTTTAAATAATTATTGAAAGTGTGGCCACGCCCCCTGGAGGCGTCAATAGGCGTCCAGTCTCTATCCTTTTTATTAAGGATTCAGGGGTGCCAACTGAAATCACAGGACTTTCAATAATTATTTAAGGGAAAGGGAACGCCAGAGTTGCGCCGCGATCGCAGCGCCTCTATATCAATATTCAAATTGTCCCACTCTAAAGATACCACGCAAGTCACGGCAGTTTTATATTCAATTTATTTATAAATAATGAGTTAAATAATAACTGTTATGGTTTATTTATTAATAAAACTTTTTTTTCATTACTATAAAACATTTTTGGAAAGTTTTTACTTTAGTTGATTGGATTATAAGCATTGTTTTGGTCCATTAGTCAATCTGTTTCATTCGCCAGTTGTTTAATGGCCGACCAAAAAGGGGTGTGTGAGACGTGCGAGTGTCAAAAATCGTGCAGTTATTATCAATTTACGTCGCTCCCACTCTCATAATTGTCTTTTTTTTTTTGCTGTGAAGGTTTGTCCTAGTGCATTAAGTTTGTTTCTAGTTTTTTTTAAAAATCGAACGATTGGATTATAGAATTTTTCTAATGTCACTGAAATGCAGCGTATGCTTGTTCAAGAAATGGGTTTAGTTTCAATACACGTAACTCGGAAACTAGATCGTATTTGTATTGACGATATTTTAAGAGCTAATGAACGACATAGAGGAGAATATTTTAAAATATTTTCGGAGGAACAAATGAGAGTGGAAAATTTAACATTGGTGGCGTTACTTTACCCTTAAAAATAGTTCCGGGTCTTAAAAAAAATTTGAAAAAACTCAGAGTAGTATAATTTGGTACCCTCTATTCATTTCTGCAATAAAATTATTTCATGTAAGTTGTCCATTATTAACAAACTAATTTTATAATTTATTATATTGCTGAGAATCATATGCATATATTATGTTCATCATTATGATTTACCCTTGTATTATGTACTACTGTACATTTAGTATTTGTAATAAATCATATAGATATATATTTTTTATTATTATTTGTTTGTTTGAAAATATAAAAAGATTAGTATTGTAGAAATTGTATAGTGTACATTTTTTTTCTTCTTCTAAAATGTTGTAATAGTTACAATTAATAGAATCATTATATAAGGCATTAGAGCAATAACTCCATTCTTTTCTTTATAATTTATGTTGATCACTAAATAACAAGTGTGTGTATGCCTCACACGGTATTCAGTTGGTCACAACTGCACACACTTTGTTCCCATGCACATCACAAGAGCGGATCACACGGTGACCAGAAGTCTCTTATACTGCCACGCCGGGGCTGCAGGGGGGGAGTTTTCATCACACATAGCTACAAAGTAGGTGGGGGGTACTTGAAGACCAGCCTCTTGATGCTTAATAAGTTCCATACGTTGGTGCTCTTCAAGCTAAACAATACATTAAACCAGCATTAAGGGTAAGGTAACACGTCCAAAGTTAAAATGTTCTCCTCTACCTCCCCTATCAGTAGCTAAAATATCAGGTCTACAAATTTGATCTACTTTTTGAGTTATTAATTTTTAAAGTTGATAAATTTAACATGGAGAAATGGAACTTCCATGTTAAATTACTCAACTTTAAAAAATAATACCTCAAAAACTAGACCAAATTTGTACACCTGATATTTTAGCTACTGATAGAGGATGTAGAGGAGAACAGTTTAAGATGTGTCTCATATATAATTTTCATGCATTTACTCAGTACAACAGATTATCTTAAATTTTTTTAATGCGGAAATGGATAGAGTGCAAAAAAAGTTATGCCGCACTGATTTTTTTCAGTGGCGTAGCCAGGACTTGCCCAAAGGGGGGGGGGGGGTTCTTCAGGATAAAGATTGAGAACAACCCACTGGGGGGTTTGGGGGGCAAAGCCCCCCAATAGCCCGCCGCAAGTGCGATTTTTTTTAAGGACACGCCCCCTTTTTAGGGTAAAAAAATGGAAAAATACTATTATATTAGAGGATAAAATATATGGCCTGATGCAATTTTTTTAACATTTTATATTTTTTTTCACCACATTTTTCAATTTCTTTTGAATACGTGCGTATAATAAATAAATAAAGCTTTGAGTAAATCATTTTAATTAAATCAAGTTATTCATGTAACCACTTTATATTATTTTTATAAAATCACTGTACGTGTCATTTAATTGAATTTGATTTTTAAAATTTATTTAAGGGTAAGGTAACGCCACTAATGTTAAAAAAAATCCCTCTCAAAAAAATTCTGAAAAAAATTTAAAATGTTCTCCTCTATACCCCCTATCAGTACCTAAAATATCAGGTATACAAATACGATCTAGTTTTTGAGTTATAAATTTTTAAAGTTGACTACTTTAACATGGAGAAATGAAACTCCCATGTTAAATTGGTCAACTTTAAAAATTCATAACTCAAAAACTAGATCGTATTTGTATACCTGATATTTTAGCTACTGATAGGGGGTGTAGAGGAGAACATTTTAAATTTTTTTCAGAATTTTTGTGAGAGGGATTTTTTTTAACATTGGTGGCGTTACCTTACCCTTAATAATCCAAGTTCACATCATTAAGATATTGTAAAAAATAAATAAATAAATAAATAAAAAAGGGAATTGCATGCTTCTCTTATTTTTGTTAAATTTTGTCTGCACCGGGCGCGTGGAGCAACCAATTAAATTATGAAAGTGCGGCACACGTGAGAGCGTTTTAATTTATACAATAGTAGTTATATGCACATGCATGCAGTTTGTAAGGGAAATAAAACATTTATTTATGAGTCGCACTTTTTCCTGTTAAAATTAGAAACTAACTTATAATTTGTTTATTTTAAAGAAAGACTACTTGATACCCCTAAATTTCAATTTTTTATTTAACTTTTTTTTTCAAATTTCTATAATTTTTCCTTTTTTCTTCTTATATCCAGTCATTACTCGATCTTCATGGGGAGGGTTTAAACCCCGAAAACCCACCCCCCTTGGCTACGCCACTGATTTTTTTTCAGATTTTTTAAGAGTCTGGGAAGTATATATGTATTATAAAAATATATTGAAAGTACAGAGAGAGGCGTGAAGATCATCTTAATTAATAAATGGAAAGGACTAAAAGGGGTGTGGGTTCAAACTTGAACTTTGAATAACTTTTAGTAATACTTCTTGACCTCTAAAAAATCAGAGTGGTGTAACTTTGCATCCTCCATTCATTTCTGCAATATTTTTTTTTAAGGTTGCAGATACTCTACTTGACTTAAATGTTTGGACTACCCATTTTAAATTCAGATAAGTCTTGGTAAAGTTATACTGTACTTATGTTTTGATTTAGTAGATGCATTTAAGTAACATAAAACATCTTGATATTCCTTCTTTAATTGCATAAATATATATATATATATATACACTTATATATTGTACTGTACTGACCATTTATTGCTAAAGAGTGCATCTACTTTTCTGTAGCAATCATATTTCAGCAACATTGATGTGTCATAAACACACGTGACATCTGGTGGATTTTACCTGAGTGAGTCAAAAAGTGGCAATGTTGTGATAACAAAGCTTTGCTACTGACTAAAGTACACGTGTAGTTGAGTCATACTGACGTGAGTCAAACAAAGTTTCAGAGCCATCTCTTGGTGCTTTATGAGATCAATTTTTAAAATTATTTATTTCATTCATGTTTTTATAAAGAAAATTAACTGTCCCTTCCCAACTTAGAACAACTGCCTCAATGCCTTTAGGCTGAAACTACGAGCTTTCTGTTTTGCGCCTAAACAGAAGTCGCAACTCCAAAGTCGCAACTTTTAACCCTGGCAGAGCCAGGCTAAGTAAGTGGAGGGGGTTTGGCTCAGTGACGTCACGGCCAATCAGAGAGGGCGTTACTGGTTTCGCGACTTCTAGAAAAAGCTCGTAGTTTAGGCTTTAACACCCATTTCCCTAATAATTTGCTACTGCAACTCACCAGTATTCTACAGTTGGCAGCGCTAGTAACATTGCCTTGTCGCAAGGCAGAGCTAACTTCACTCCACAGCCTGCGAGATTCATATGCAGACTGTTTGCTCAGCTTTCTCACACGCTTGCGAAACACAGGCAATGCTGACACCTCTAGGACGAGACTGTTGATGTTCTAGCAAATCAAAAGAAAAAGCAAAATAATAACTTTTCATATAATCTTTTCTTCAAGGTAGAAATGGATATGTTGAATATTTGAGATCATACAATAATTAAGTAGCACAAATGGTTTAATATTATGAATCATAAGTAGAGGAAACATTGGGGGACATTCACAAAGCACTTTAACCCCCACTTTAGCCCCGATTTTTAACCCTGGTGCTAAACATGGTACTAAACCAGGGGCTAACCATGTTAAGCTCATAGCTTAGCACCATGTTTAGCACCAGGGTTAAAAATCGGGGCTAAATTGGGGGTTAAAGTGCTTTGTGAATGTCCCCCATTGAGTTAATATTGTTAAGTTTTAACACAATCAAGTTATCATATATAATGTTTTGTATTTCCCAGTTAATTACTCAAGATAATTTATTAGCAAAATTATTTATACTTACATCAGGAAAGGTAAACTTGAAGTGTGTTTTCCAATCTCCTAAAATCTTGCACACAAATGAACCATTGGCATCCTTCACCTCTCCAATAACTTGATGTGGTTTGTCACCAAAGAAAGACTAAAAACAAAACAGAAAAACATGTTGTGTTTAAGCTGTGGTTTAAGCATGCTTAAAAAAAGTCAACAAATGTAAAAAAAGTCAACAAATGTAAAAACAGTGATCAAAATTTTGTACAATTGAGCACAGTAAATATTGTAGTTTAGAATGTAGTGACTGTTTTAATTCTAATTTCGTATGTCTTTTCAAAAATATTACTTTTTTTTTTTTTTTTCTAACCAGTGAGGGAAAAGAAAGATAATGACAATGATAGAAATTACATGCACAGCAGTAAAACTTTCATACACTCTCACAGGTTGTAACTGACCATCTGAAAAGGCAGTGTTGTGTCCACTAGTTCTAAAAGCCATTTTGACCCCACTTTCAATAAAGGTCATTCTTATAAATAAAACTATGAGATAAGAAGCCTTGCTGGAAAGTGGGGGGAGAAAAAAAATCCAGTGGACACAAATATATTATTCATCACTATCCACTAGATGCCAGTTCTTTCAACATTACAAACTAGTATGGAATTGCATACCTTTGGGTGTGTGATGATTGCCTGCAAGTTGGTGTTGGGACAGGTTATAGTAACTCTACCTCCGAGTTGCACCCATGGCTTGGAGATGATTGAGCGAGCGTGCGTGATAGGCAGGGTGAAGTCATATCGTTCACCATGCTTTCCAAGTTGCAGGCTTATCTCACCATTCAGTGTCACATCCACAGACATGCCAGTGAAAATACTCTTCGGACTTACATAACCGTTAACACATAGCTGCTTAGCAGGGCACTCAACGTAAAAGGCAGTCACTGAAGGGGGAAAAAAATACAATAACTATGTAGATCAAATTATGTATTTTTTTAATTTATGTAACAATTAATGTTGTCAAGAAAACATCTTACAAACTTCTCAGTACCCCCCTTTCTCAATAATTTAATATTAAAATTTTCTCAATTTTAGGAGTAAAATTCACTTCGTGGCCTCACAATAGCTGGGATTCAAGCTATTATAAACAAGAAACAACCGGTGCTAACATTAAAAAATAATAAGTAAGAAAACTTAGCAAAGAGAGGGGATCAGTACTATTATAATATTTAAAGCAATTTTTTTCCAAGTGTTTATTCTTTAAAAAAATGAAACTGCTGAAGAATTTTAAAAAAAAAAGTAAATTTATGAGAACATCACTTAATTGAGTTAATTGCAATCATTATAGCAAGTTCTAAAGAATAAGAAAGGGAATGAAATAACAGAAATAACAATCTCAAAATGAGACATGAGGTGTACCAAGAACTTTTCTGGGGATAACTCAGGTGGCAAGGGGCTCCGAAAATGCACAACAATACAACTTGTCTTACTTATTATGCATATTTTTAAAACCAAACACAAATTATGAAACTCAGTTTCTATCCACTACTTTATAATATACTGTCCTGATATTTGGATATATATGTATATATATATACATCTTAATTCCTCGCCTTTGCATTAAAAAAAAGTTCAAGTTGATACTAATCTTAATGATAAATTAAACCTACATAAATGACAAAATGAAATAAACTAAAAATAAGATAAAGATTATTAAAAAGAAAGAACAGAAAAAAAAAGTAAAAAAACACACACTGGATCTTGGGTAAAAGCGTTTAAGGGGCATTCACAAAGCCCTAAGGCCACATTTAGGGCTCGATAATTTAAAGCCCGATTTTAGGCATGCTTTTCAGACCCAAAATTTCTGGTCTTAAATTATCAAGCCCTAAATGTGGCTATAAGGCTTTGTGAATGCCCCTTTTTAAGTTTTAAACTATTATAAACTTCAGTTTAAAAATAATTGTGTATAAGATTTGCCAGGATGTTTCTTTTTTGTTTAAATTAAGCATATTTCAGTCCCCCCTTCCCTTTTTCCTTCCTCCTAAGAAATATAAGTGCATTCAAAAATTTGAAAATTATATTAAGATACATTTCTTGGTAAATAAGCAGCATTTTTTTAAAACATGCTTACTATACCAATTAACATTCTCACCTGGTGGGTGATGCGACACTTGTTCAGCAACAAATCTAACCACAATGTCTGTGGCAGTACCAGTACTAGAGAGTGTTGGAACTTTCCATGAACAATGGAATGTTTCTCCTACTAAAGGATTATAAGGTTTCTTGCCAGGACAGAGATTTAGACCAAGATGAAAAGATGTCAAATACCACTGGAGAACTGCTACCATACGATCTTGTGCAGTTACTTGGTCTGATATCCTGTACAGATAAAATAAAAAAGAAAATGTATTTTTTTTTTAAAGATATGGATGAGTATTGACCTCAAAAATTTTTATTACAGAAATGGATAGAGGGTGCAAAGTTATGCTACTCTGATTTTTTTCAGATTTTTAAGAGACCGGGAATATATTTTTAAAAAGTTATTGAAAGTGCAAGAAAGTGACGACTCTACAGTATCCGTCACATTTAACTGGCTCAAGGTCGGAAGCGCTCGGGAGTCATTCGGCTCGACCAGCCATGTCCTTCATTACAAAACGGCTACCAATGACTGAGAGCGTTACAAACACGACCACGAGCCAGTTAAATGTGACAGCTACTGTAGACGCCTCTCTTAATAAAAAAAAAAGAAGAAGAAGGCAAGGGTTCAAACCAGACCTCTCAAAACTTTTTAACAATACTTCCCGGACTCTAAAAATCTGAAAAAAATCAGAATGGCATATATAACTTTGCACCCTCTATCCATTTTTGGACTAACAATTTTTGAGGTCGATACTCTATTGTGACAAAAAAATAACTAAAAAAATTGTCATACTCGACCAAAAGATTAGTGTGCCCCCAGAAATCTGCTAATGTTTCCAATAATGAGCGTGGCTCTAAGAGAAATGTGGGTAGAACTACTCGAGTCAAATCAGTGCCTCTTTTGGTGTGAGAAGCCAGACGAAGTAAAGTATTATGTTCTTCGTATGTACATATGTCGTTAGTATCATACTCATTGTCAGTGCTTTCATCTTCTGGAGAAATTATTTCTGAAACACAAAAGAAGCAGCATTAACTCCCTATTGTGTATATATGTAATTGATACAAACATGCATACATAACATGACACCATATTCCTTCTTCAACCGTTGATGTCAGAAATTTTATTTTTTATTCTTTTAGTGAGATGTTCTTTTAACTAGTGAGGCTTGCTAGACCTCACATACCAAGAACATATGTTGCTAACGGGTTACCCTGCCGATCAGACTTTGGGATTAATTTAGCAGTTGGCCCACAGAGACAATGTTCTCATGAGCCAGGACTCCTGCTATAGGAACTGCCTCATGGGCCGGGTTAGTGTTGCCCATGTTCACCACTAGGTAATAATGCTGTGCCATTGATTGCATTTTTAATAATACATATAAAAGTTTAAACCAAAATATTTCAGTTTAGTAATTTAAAGTGAAATATTTCTTATTTCTTAATGTCAAGCAAGCTGCACTAAATTATAAAACTAAAGTAAAAAAGCTTACAATAGAATTCAGGTATCTTAAATACATGTTAAATCCATAATTATTTTGTTATAAACTAAGTGGGAGAACTCTACCAAAAATCTAAATAAATCATCAGTAATACAAAAACAATAATTAATAAAGTCATATTAGCCACTCCTGAAAATATACTGTATGTTGCTGTTTTTTAAATCCATGCTTGATCATTTGTTAATTTAATTTTAATGAATTTTAAGGGTAAGGTAACGCCACCAATGTTAAAAAAAATCCCTCTCACAAAAATTCTGAAAAAAATTTAAAATGTTCTCCTCTATACCCCCTATCAGTAGCTAAAATATCAGGTATACAAATACGATCTAGTTTTTGAGTTATGAATTTTTAAAGTTGACCAATTTAACATGGGAGTTTCATTTCTCCATGTTAAAGTAGTCAACTTAAAAATTTTATAACTCAAAAACTAGATCGTATTTGTATACCTGATATTTTAGGTACTGATAGGGGGTATAGAGGAGAACATTTTAAATTTTTTTCAGAATTTTTGTGAGAGGGATTTTTTTTAACATTGGTGGCGTTACTTTACCCTTAACTAAATATTTCTACATACATTTTTTTTATTACTTAAATTACTTAAATAATCAAGTAAAGCTTGTTAATTACCACCTGTCTTCGAATTTACATTTTTGTTATGATTACAACATCTATAAGACAACTTCATACTAACAAGCAACTAAATTCAAAATGATTACTTAATATTACACGTGTACTACATCCAAGAATGAATTTATAAAAGTTGGTAAGAAAAGTTAGAATTACCTGCTTCACGTGGCACTGTGAGTGGACGGTATGAAGAGGGGCCAATGCCAGCTGTCGTATTGTCACTATCTGCAGCCAAACTGAGGGCACGAAAAACAACAATAATCCGACCTGAACAATCTAACATTTTGGTACTCCAGCAAAATGAAGTATGAAAATAAATTAGAATGCAAAAGCAAAACATACTATACTAACATGTTAAGAAAACAAACATAAAATCCATAACAAAAAGAACACTACTGTACCCCACAAAACAACATGCTTAAATAATATATTTACAAGCCAGCCCTCGTCATGAAATTCTGAAGTTATTAGCCATACATATGTAACACTTATTGGTACTTGTTTTAACAAGACATAGGTAAAGTAATCATTAAATTAGTTAAACCTTAATCTATAAATAATTGTTGCTGCCAACTGTGCAAAAATCATTAACAAAACACTTAAACAAAGCATTAATTATAATATGTGCAACACCAGCTTCTATTAAATCAACTAAATTTTAATGTTAAGGGTAATTATAAGGTAACACGGATCAGCTGACTCAATGTTAAAATAATCCCACACATGAAAATTATGAAAAAAAAATTAAAATGTTCTCCTCTATATCCCCTATCAGTAGGTAAAATATCAGCTATAATACAAATTCGAGCTAGTTTTTGAGTTATGGATTTTTAAAGTTGACTACTTTAAGATAGAGATAACGCCGGTCAGCTGTTTGATGTGGATCCCTTTGATTAACATGTAAACCTAAGCAAATTCACAAAAATTCTAAAAAAAAAAAATTTAGAGGCAGATATTATAGTACCTAAAAGCCATAGAAAAAGTTTCAAAACAATTTAACAAGCCGATTATTTTTTTAAATTAAGTTTTTAATTTGTCTCTCCATGGGAAAGTTCTATGCTGAAAATTAAAAAAAAAAAGTAATTAAAAAAAATCGGCTCGTTAAATTGTTTTGAAATTTTTCCTATGGCTTTTGGGCACTAATATCTACCTCTCAAAAAAATTTCAGTTTTTGTGAATTTGCTAAGGTTTACATGTTAATCAAAGGGACCTACGTTGAACAGCTGACCGGCGTTATCTCTACCTTAACATGGAAAAGTGGAACTCCCATGTTAAATTAGTCAACTTTGAAAATTCATAATTAAAAAACTAGCTCGAATTTGCATACCTGATATTTTACCTACTGATAGGGGATGTAGAGGAGAACATTATATATTTTTTTCATAATTTCCATGTGTGGGATTATTTTAACATTGGGTCAGCTGATCCGTGTTACCTTACCCTTAATGTTGCAGTTGATTGTAAAATAATGTCAATGATAAAATAAATGCAGACATCTACCATGCAATATTTGACACCATAAAATGGAGTGACTTGAAAGAAGAAATGAAACTACTAATAATATAAATTAAAAAGAAATGAATAGTAAATGAATGAATGAATGAATGAATGAATGAATGAATGAATGGATAAATAAAACGTGCAAAATAAGACTGATAATAATTTTGTGTGATGAAGGAATAATAAAAATTTAAAAAATACATATTTATCGGCTCTTACTGGAGAGTGGAATTATTCAGGTAAATTGATAGTCTACTATCAGAACCAAAAAGGTGTGCCTCTCTCCTTATGGAACTTGTATGCTATTCAGGGGCACATCTTTTTGGTTCTGATAGTAATACAAATCAAATTTTTAAAATTTTGTCTTTTAACCATATATTGGCAATAGTTTTAGTACAAGCAAAAAAAAAAAAAAAAAAAAAAAAAAAAATCGCAGAATTAGCAAAATAAAATATGTTCAACTTTCAACTTCACTCCATTTGATGAGGCTACTTTTATCATTCCTATTTAGGACATACCTCAAGATTAACAATATGACAAATGGCAAAGGTTGCATGGGCTTAGTCCGAATCAGCTGAGCTTGACGGACTGTCTCTAAGTCTGTGAGGTATATCTGTTGCATGGCTCTTACCCCTGTCAAACATCACCACCTCTCAATACCAAGCAGTACATAGTTGGTTTGTACATAACCTCTTAATTTTTTAACTTCACATACCCATGCATTATATATATCAAATAGAAACAAAATAATGTAAGGACACAAGGAATTAATAGTAATATGTCATACCAAAACCCTCAATTCAAAAACCTATCACAAGATAGCAGTTGCATATCATTACCCAACACTTTGAACAATTTTAAATAAATAATAATTATAATAATAATAATAATAATAAAATACCACAGAAAATTCTATAACACAATAGCAAAAATCTTTTATAATTATTTCACATGTGCATTTCTCATATATGTAGCAAATAAATAAGAAATAAGTCTCTATATATATTTATGCCTTAAGGGTAAGATAACACGAACAATCGATTGTTGTTAGTCCCATTTGATTAACATGTAAACCTTAGCAACCTCATAATGATTCTGAATTTTTTTTGAGAGGCAGTTCTTGGCATTAAAAAAATATGGAGAAAATTTCAAAACAATCGGACGATCCAATTTTTTTAAATTAATTTTTTAGTTTCGGTCTCCATGGGAAAGCCCTATACTGAAAATTTAAAAAATTCATTTAAAAAAATTGGATCGTCCGATTGTTTTGAAATTTTCTCCATATTTTTTTAATGCCAAGAACTGTCTCTCAAAAAAAATTCAGAATCATTATGAGGTTGCTAAGTTTTACATGTTAATCAAATGGGACTGCCAACAATCGATTGTTCGTGTTATCTTACCCTTAATAAAAGGGGGGAAAAAATAAAACACAACAACATTATATAACTTTCTTCAATGTCTCAAAAAGTGAACATTTTTTTTTTTAATCAATAACTTAAACAAAACATGGTATCCATGGGGGCATAAGGAACTTTTAAATTTCGTGACAGTTACAGAAATATTGCCCTTTTCTATGAGTTTCTGTGAGCCATCTCACCAGTTCTGACCGGCACTTATCTCTCTTGAACACAATAGGTCGCGCTGCTACCATGTGATATTCTTCAAAAATTAACACAACAATCAATACTATGTTTAGAATTTAGAAGTTCTTTACCCCCTGTCGGTACTAGTTTTTTATGCTGCAAATTACGTTAGGTCTAACCAATATTAACGATCTTAGGTATCCATACTATACATTGATTCATTTATTTCAAAAGCTAAGTTAAAAAAAAAAAAAAAAATGGCGGCCGCTACTATAATTATATCACACTGATTTGACCATAGTTAAAAATAATGACAAATTATTCTGCTGAAATTGCACATAAGTGAAAACAAGCATGACTATTTTATAAATAAACCTAGATAAGGTATATACTGTAAATGACATTTTATTCAACATATTGAGATCAGTAAAATTTGAATACAATGATGCTCCACATCTTTTAACACAACCAGTATAAAAATATGATTTACTTAAAATTCATTTGTTATTGTTCAATTCTCATAAAGCTATACTAAAGAGTTTGAAAAATAAATTAACTTTTTTACCTCATAGACCTTTTCACCCTACACCTTGGGCCATTAATTGCTGCTATGTACACTTACCAGTAATGTGGTGCTAATGTGCAATCAGGAGCAAATAATATACCAGGTGTGAAAGGTCCTTAAAAGATTCTTCAAAGACTATCAAGATATAATAGTATTTCTTAATATAATATGTGAAGCACGGTTCATGACTTTTTGATGCTTTTGAAGTCACCCAGGCAGCTTAGATGTAGCAATGAAGTAAAAAAACATAACCATGTTTGTTTCTTATCATTTTCTATCAAATATATTTCTCAAACTCTTTAGTTTTAACATAATTCCTACAATTTTATTATTAAATTATTTTACAAATAATAAATTATAAATCAATACATTAATTTTGAGTATTCTAACAAGCGTCCCAAGCCAAGAGATTGGTAATTGGGTAAACAAGGGGGACTATTACCTTTTTCTCTCTGTGAGGTCAAAGGGCTGTGGGGGAAGGTAGTGTGTGGGGGGAGGTTTCTTGCTGAGGGGGGCTGACTGGGGGGCCCTTGGTGGTGCAGCAGGAGCTATCTGCTGCTGCTGGAGAATGGACAGACACTGACCGAGGCACGCTATTGTTGCCTGAGATGTCGCCTTCAACAAGAGGAGTTCAGGGTCAACGTTTGTCACCCTGGGACCTGAAACATAATAACAACAGCTTGAGTAAAAATAATACTAATAATAAAAATATATATTATTTTTATTTATTTATTTCACATTAAATATCAGTTGATACATTGTGACTACAAACTAAACATTAATTAAATTTGATATAGCTGTAAAACAAAAAAAGATTAGTAATAGACAAACATACAAAATACATATGTCGTCGCCTCAGAATGTAAGTCGCGTAAGTACAAAAAAATTTGATGGGACTTTGAGCTTTAAGTTATATTGATATAAGGTTCAAAGTTGCATCAATTTTTTTTGTACTTACGCGACTTGCATTCTGAGGCGACGATGTGTAAGGCCACAATTAAAAATAACAATATTCAATTACTGTATTAAAACTTAATTTAGACATATACAAAAAAAAAAAAAGACATAATTAGAACAAAATTTTAAAATATTAATCATCACTTTGATCAACATTTTTCAGTTTTGGTGTTATAATTATGAATTTGCAAATCTGAATCTATTGATCCTTGCATTTAGTGGCCATATTAAAGGATCTGGAATTTGATTTAGAAATTTAAAATCAACAGTTATTTTAAAAGAGGCATATGATCCTCATGCATTTAAAGTCTCAATTTCAACATTAGTGTTCAATTTACTGTCAATGTACTCCTTGACGGCTTCTTTCGTTGTGTCCGAATGTAATCGCCAAACATGGAGATGTGCCTTCTTTTCCGCCCCTACAAGCGGACAGCCGCTCTCTTTGCTGGCCATGCCATTTCTCTCATGGCGGCGACTTTTGCGTCCGCGTACCTTCACGAAACCAGTCTCATCATTACTCGTATCTCGGTTGAGATGCAAATAGTCTGTCTTGTTGTCTGAAGGTGGCTTCACAAGTTGTGAGTGTGAGCTAGCAGTGGGAACTTTCAAATTTATTCCCGCTTCTGTCGATTTCGGGGCTGAGTTCACTACAGTCACAACCTTTTTCTTACGTAAATTGGCGGGAACGATCAGCTGTTCACAGGTCATATCAGAAAATAAAGAGTTTTTGTGCATTATTATTCTCCAAAATAATTTTTTTAAACTCTTTCAAGTCCTCAAGTTGCTGATTTTGATTTTGTGTTATTAAAACCAAGTCTATGCAGCAGCTTTTCAGCTCGGTGATCTCACTCACCAGTCTGCCTACAGCAATTTGCTCTGACGCTGAACAATTTACACATTTGTAAAAAAAATTATTTTTCTTGGAGATAAACCTATGTTCTGGCTCTGTAACATCAGAACATTTGATATGAAATAACTGGAGACAGCCAGCACCACAGGTAACAAATTTATCACAAGGAATAATGACTTCTTTACAGTAGCCGCACGAATGTTTGATTTCAATGTCAGCCATCTTGATTAAAAAAAGTTTCTTTCTGTCTCTGTCCGAATGTTGAAAATTAGCACAAATGTTAAAATGTAGAAAATTGAAAATTATTTCCTCTCAATTCTTTTTGTTTAATAATTGAGATGTCAGCTTCAAAACAGCTCTTTGCACTTTTTGATTCCTTATCTCAACACCTGACATGTGGACTTCATCAAAAAATGCAAAGAGCCGGTTTTGAAGCTGACGGTCTCAATGGAATCCACACACTCCCATTGATAATAATATTTGTTTTGGATGTTCATTTGAGGAGTTACGACAGGTAGACAAACCATTTCACCATTGATAGGCGAGTTGTGGTGTTGTTTTTACTGTCTTATTAATTGACAACTTACATGAAACTTTTTAAGGAATAAAGCATACTATGATTTTTCATACTTACAACACATTTTTTTTATTTATATATTTATTCCTTCTCCTCATGAATACTGTAAAGTAGAGCCTTAAGCCTATATTACACGATACAATTTTTCTGATTATTGTATACAATTTTTCCTTGCAAGAAAATTTCCTCTCAATACAAACAAATGGAGATTAACTTTTCTTGTAAGGAAAAATTGTACTGTATACAATAATCATAAAAATTGTACTGTATCGTGTAATACCGGCTTTACAGACTAAAATCAGAAATGGAGCTATTGTAAGAAAACCACTCCCCTTGAATTTGCTCAAACCATAAGCGATTAAGTTTTAGAATATTCTCAAAATTTTAAATTTATTTATTTGATTCTTTCTGACAAAAATTTTCTTTGACTTTAAAGTAGCTGAGGTTAATAGATGAAATAACAATTGAAAGTATGGCCACACCCTTCTCTGTCATTTAAGCTCCAGCCTCAACATTAAGGAGTCTATCAATATCGTATCAGTCTATCGTACCTTCAAATTTGTGAAAGAAAACAACAATAGAGGTAAAAGAAAAAGAACAAAAAAAAATGAAAAATCAGATTAGCCTAATCTTGTAATTGTCCAATGCATATTATACAAAAGTTTCCATTCCTGTAAAATGTTACGTCTGTGGCTGACCTGAGCTTGGTAGATTGTCAATGACTGATGCAAGGGCCTGGTTGCTCTGCTCTGCCTTCTGAAGGTTCTCCCTCGCAGTACTGAAAGCGTCAAGCACCGCAAGAGTGCAGTGCACACGAGGACCCTGCGCAGTGGGAGCTGTCAGGGGCACGGAGTGGTGCTCTCGAGGAGGGAGTGGTGGGTTGCTCTGAAATTACATCACATTGTTACATTACTTCATTGTAGCAGTCATTCTTAAACTTATTCTAATATGCATGGCAATGTTGCATTTTAATAACTGTGTATGATTTGTATGTCTAGTAATTAAAGTAAAGTGCGCGCTAGAAAAAAAAGTTGAGTTAGTATTTTCTAAAAATAGTTCAAGTCGTCCTCCATATCAAACCAAAATTCAAAAAATTCTATCTCAAATAGGTTTGCCAGAAAAAAATTCCAAAGTCAGAGTGAACGCGTCGCTTAACATGGGGCCTTACCTGACAAAGACCCTCGAATATCTCGAAAAAATACACCGTTAGGTGGTATGAAAAAAATATAGTGATGTTCTATGACCCAAGCTTTAACCAAAAACCGATTAAAAAAATTTTCGCTCGAATCCATTTTTCCGTAAAAAAATCAAGAAAATCTACGATGTTAATTCCCATAAGATTTTTTATTATTTTTTTACGGAAAAATGGATTCGAGCAAATTTTTTTTAATCGGTTTTTGGTTAAAGCTTGGGTCATAGAACATCACTATTTTTTTTTCATACCACCTAACGGTGTATTTTTTCGAGATATTCGAGGGTCTTTGTCAGGTAAGGCCCCATGTTAAGCGACGCGTTCACTCTGACTTTGGAATTTTTTTCTGGCAAACCTATTTGAGATAGAATTTTTTGAATTTTGGTTTGATATAGAGGACGACTTGAACTATTTTTAGAAAATACTAACTCAACTTTTTTTTCTAGCGCGCACTTTACTTTAAGTTATTAATTTTAACCTGTGTCTTACATATAACGATCTGTAATTTATGTTTTTATTGCATTTATTGTATCCTGTATAAAAGGGCTAACTAATCAGTAATCTGCACTGGATGAAATAATAAAAAAAATAAAAAAAAAAAAGGATTCAAAATAAAATCCTTTAGCCCACATCGATTATACATACACCAAATTTGTAATAGATGCTCAGCTGTAAGTATTAGTTTTTATTTCATTAAAATAATACAGTAATTAAAACAACTTGCATGAAGTTTCAATAAAGTACAAATAAATTATCCTTGAATTAAAGAGAAATGGTGTTTAATGTTATAGTGAAATTTATTAACCCATGTTGTCAGTTAAGGTTAAACTACAGTTCTACAATATATTAGATCTCAGTAATCTGGGGTTATATATTGTCCCTCGTCCGGAATAATGAGCTATCTGCTTACCATGATTTCGTTGCAATAATGAGCTATCTGCTACTAAAGGCGAGCACAAAAATGTGTTTTATTTTACATATGTCCATTTACAGTTCATAATTGTGCTCACCTAAATAGCAGATAGCTCATTATTGCAAAACAAAATCGTGGTAAGCAGATAGCTCATTATAGCGGACCAGGGACGATATAATATGTAGTTGTAATATAGTTTACTAGTCAGACCTTTACAAACTATTACAGTACATATTACTTTGATATACAGTGTTCAACTTCCACACATATGATAAAAAGCAATTTACGCACCTGGGCTATTGCCATTGTGTGCATTTCAGCGACGGCCCTGAGCCTGTTGACCCACTCCTGTCGCTCACGAGCATCTGCGGCCTGCAGCTTGAAAACCTCCCCAGACGCAGAGTTGACGGTGAATGTGCTCGAGTCCTCATCACTAGGAGAGATGACGGCAGCTGCCAGGTGCACCGAGCCTCGGGGGCGCTGCTTTCGCTGCGAGTCAGTCTGGAGGAGTAGGAAGGTAACACATGAGATGAGGCAGCAACAGTGATGGACTCAACATCCTTTTTCATTTAATATTTTTATCTCCTTTATTAGATTTAAAAAATTATTTTTTTGTTTATTTGTTTATCTGTTTGTTTATTATTTTTTCCCACAAAATACATATGGCACATAGTGACAGAAAACATAATAACAAGTGGGGTGGGGATAACTAACAAAGCATCTAGCAACACTATATCACAAATTAACGATTTGGCAGTTATCCTTAAACTACTAAAAACTATATATGTATGTTTATAATATTTTAATTAATTGCCTGTAAGTAAGAGTTGAAATTAATTTTTCAAATAGTTTATTAGAAAATAATTGAGTTTATAGAGCTTTGGAGACAGTAATTATGTAAAAAAAAAAAGAGACAATTGATATACCTTTCAACAGAATTCTTTTTAAACCCACAAACGTACTTCAAAAAATAAGTAATTAAAAGCTTTAAACTTACTACATAATAGTCCAAGATTCCAGTTTCAGGGTCCAGAATAAACCATCGATATTGCCACCCTTTTACAACATTGGTGTATTTATATAGTTGTCCCTTGAATTGTTGTCGAAGTTTATCTGTTGACATGATTTTAGAGCTGCACATGCAACTGTAAAGAGAAGAAAAAAACAAAATATTAATCTGACTGGATACTACTGCAGGCTACTGTACTCTAATTTAGAAGGGAACAGACAAACATCATACAGTAACATTACCTGTGAAAAAATTTAATCACATAGTTACTCTTAGACTTGAAGGAAGTATTTCAAACATGAAATTTAAAATATGTTAGCAGCGGATAAGGGTGAAACAGTAGTGAACTATTTTAAAAAGAAATTTATTTATTAAAAAAATGTTGGTTGACAAGCATGCTACCAATAAGGGTTTTTTACTACAAGCTCACTGTCAGTTAAAGATTGAAATCTCCCAGAAAGAGTAAAACAAACTAAAACAAGAAGTACTAGACACACAAAAAAGTAAGAACTGAAAAAAATAATTTGTGTTGACGAAATCTTTTACCAAACACTTGCAAAGATTAAAGGTACATGTTACTGAGAGTGCAATTTGTGAGGCATTCTGAGTTGGCCAGAAGCAAATGACCAATTACTGTATGCAACGTCACAAATTTCAACACGGAATGTAAAATAAGGAGAAAAATTTGTAACACATTTGGATATTTCAAAATATTTCATGACCTTGTGAAAAAAAGAATGGCAAGAAGAGATAGCAAGAATGACTGTTGACTGCTAAATTACATAAAATATGTACATAATCTAGTAGTCAATGGTTTCACATTTATGAGAGAACATTTCACCCCTCGTCCAAAATAACGAGCTATCTGCTTCCACGATCTTGTTGCAATAATGATCTGTCTGCTATTTTAGGTGAGCGCAATTATGTGCTTTATTTTATACCGATGTACAGCTCATGAATACTCTCACCTGAAAAAACAGACAGCTCATTATTGCAACAAAATGACATAAGCAGATAGCTCATTATTCCGGACGAGAGACGATTTATCGTTATCCAGTGGTGCAACATTGACAATAACGATTGTGGACAAGGCAGATAAAATCACCGACCATCATAATGAATTGTCAACCTTGCTGTTCTCCCATATCAAAACCTAAACACAAGGCTCCAAACCCTTCTGAAGATGCATGCATTCCTCCATGAGCCCGACTAGTCTTTCAAATCCTAGTTTACCCATAAAAAATAGTCCATGGCTGACCTGTCAATCATCTACATCAGCTGTATAAAATGGCAGCCAACACGAAAAAATTATCCATAGAGCTAGTGGACAGAAATATGTTCATATTTTACGAAGATTTTCACATAAGTTGGAACAGATAAAATATTGTAAAGAAGTTTCAATAATTTAGCAATTATAATGCAACAGGCATCAAGTGTCTTTGATTTATTTTCAGCTACTTTATTTTTCTAGTGAAAGATATATTTTTTTTGTATTTTGTTGGCAACATGGGTCGGAAGAATACAAATCACAGGAATCTACATTGTATTACTACGCCGGAGATAATTGACAGGGGTAAACTAAGATTTGAAGGACTGTATGGTTCTTTTATAATTATGAAATTGAAATAAATCCTAATCTGAATAAAATCTAATTTACTATTGTTCTTTTGTCTAAGAACAACTTACTCTATGTATAAACCATTTAGATTACAGATTGATTTAATTTTGATTTGTATGAACTCTCAGTCAGCTCTAGTGCAGAGATTTTGGACACATAACTCTCTTACTAAATATAAGAGTATAGACCAAGTATCTTATTTTTCACACCCATCAAAGTATTGTTCCCGATTAAGGGCATTGGGTGTAGCACCGGTAGTTGGCAACACTGACATATCTTCACCATGTTAATTTTTTATCATTGCTCATCGGAGTAGTTTTTATGCTAGAGCTAAGCTGATTGCTGTAGTATCAAGATAATTAGTAGCCCAAGTGCAGAATTTGGCTAAATAAAGCTTGATTTAATTTAAAAAAAAAAAAAAATTTAAAGAAAAGTATTTTTTAGCAATTTTTTAAATTTACATGCATTTTTCTAAAATATAAAAAAAATACTTTTCTTTAAATCAGGCTTTATTTAGCCAAATTGTGCACTTGGGCTACTAATTATCTTGATTATACTACAGCAATCAGCTTAGCTCTAGCATAAAAATTACTCCGAGGAGCAATGATCAAAAATTAACAAACATGGTGAAGATACGTCAGTGTTGCCAACTACCGGTGCTACACCCAATGCCCTTAATTGACATAGTGAAGTAAACTTCTTGGGCCTCATAGTCACTGAAACTTTATGATGGGGGAGTCATATATAATAATATTAACTCCAATCAAATGTCCCCAATTAAATTCAGCATGCAGTACGGTATGAGGAAGCTTCACCGCAATAATTGTTTCAGATACCACACAGCTTTCTAAGTATTGTGCACATCTTGAGTCACATTTGCTTTATTTGATCCCATATTCTGGGGATATTCCCCTTTTGCAGCGAGACTCACGATAAAATACATAAATCGGGAGAAATTGACCATGCATGGCTTCTTTCCGCCTTTTTCCATTGCCACAAATGACAGTATGAATTTAAATATAATAATATAACACACTATGTGCATAATAAATAGGCTATAATACATTAAATTACTACATAGGGCTTATAGTCAACACTGTAACAACCAAAGGATATGCATATTATACATCATGGCATTCATTATAAATTCATAAGTCTCCTGGATTTTAAAAACTAATTTAAACAATTAACCTATACAGTATGTATATAAATATGATACAATAAATTGAATTAATATTCCTCTGCCCCATATAAACAATTTGGCTCATTTAGAAATGGTCCAACATTATTGCATATATGCATACTGTATGTATCAAACATATCACTGTTTAGATTACAAAAAAAAACTATGAATGCAGGGCATATGCATATATATTATACATACTGCATTATCTGCATAGCTTAAAGACAGGGTCACCCCAGACTTTTTTTTGTTCAATATAGCTTTCTCTCTTATAATTTCGATTTTAGGTGAACAAATTTTTGACTAGATTATATTATTATGCCCACATTTCGAAACTAAAATTTTAAAAGGTTTGACGTCATATCGACGGTGCACATGGCACGCTTCTTTTTGTCCCCCTCGCAGGAGGCTCTGTGTTGTGGATGTGGTTGCAAAGGAGGGTAAACAAACAGCAGGAGCGAACATGAAAAAGCGAATGGTCCGTCTGACGACTAATTAATCTTTCTTACTGTAGTTACTGTCTTGCATAGCACATTTTCAATAACTTTTATAACATTATAAATATTATAATATTATATATTATTACATTATAATTTTAATGAATACGTACCACCCCAACGAGCTAATACTTATTAAGATGGAGGTATTCAATACAATTTAATAATTTAAACAATACATAATGTATTATATATATATATCATACATTATAAAAAGCAATATATAACATTATCCACTATATAAAAAATAATTTTTATGTAATAAATCAATATGTAATATTATATATGATACTTAGAGGCTGCATGCGTAATATCGATATTGTAATAAACAAATATTATTATTATTATAAACATATTAGTAATGTTGCATAAATAATTAAATACTATAAATGCCTTGTCTTATTTTTACATGCCAAATAAAATGTTGTACTCCTGCTGCAAATAGCAACACCAAGGCGCCGCACATAGACTATTATTTCTGCAGTCGGGGATCTGTAAGCGTGCGATCGGATCGTACGTTTCTTTTTTAGAAACGGTCCTAAATTTCTTATTATACTGTATGAAGGCGTACAATACGAAGCTGTGTGCGCGCACATCCTAATCGCATAGTTTCTTATGTATGTCCTTCTTCTTATAGATTCTAATCGTATGTTTTATTTATTATATAACTTGTTTTGAAAAAAATAGTGCTCAAATATCCTTAGAAAATGTTCTAAAGTGAAGTAAAGTAAACTTCACAACTTCTCATTTTTTTTTTTTTTTTTTTTAATTTTGGACCTTATATATTATACTATATAATAATAATATAATATATTTATAAGGTCTAAAATTGCATTAAAACGTCCTAATTCTACGACCTTACTCGAGAATACAAGCTTCTTATATTCGAGGTAAAACGTCTTCTCTCTTTCTGACCGCACATCTGGTTTTTGACATTGACAAATCTCGTACATGTTCACTCACCCTCGTGCCGTTGCCCACCCTCCGTGAGGGGGGAGCTTCGCGGCATTGATAATAATGAGCTTCTGCAATATTCGTAATAACTCAGATTATATAAATCGGAAAAATTTGAGACTCACATGTGTAAATAGAAGAGATATTGAATTTTAATTCTGGTTTGTGTCAAGTTATTGCAATCATAATTGAACTCAAAAAGCGCATCGAAAGTCAACTTTCTTGATTTTTCTTTGAATTTTCTTTGTAAAGTACAGTCTGCCGCCCTCACTACCGTCTATTTGAGGTAACGTTTTTCAAACTTTGAGTGTCAAAATGTGGGCATAATAATAAAATATAGTCAACAATTTTTTCACCTAAAATCGAGATTACAAGAAAGAAAGCTATATTGAACAAAAAAAAATCTGGGGTGACCCTGTCTTTAAATAAAAATACTGCACACCTGTATGCCAATTAGTACATGTAGTCTAAAAAAAGTTTGACAAATCTGTAGTATGCATATGGGATAGGTGAATCGGTCACAGACAAACAGTTGTTATCCAAACTGTAAAAATACTAGATATCGAAAGACTTTCATACCTCTCATTACATTCTAGTAGGTCTAGTCGGCTGTTTTCACTTTTCAGCAACAATATGCAACGAACAACACTTTCAGAAATTCTTAAAATAACGAACTAAATCATACAACAACAGCTGATGACTGACTCAACTGACTGACGGACACAAATTTTGGAAATTTTGTATTTTGCAGCAGTGATGTGAAATTCGCGCGCAGATTGGTCCGCGAATATGCGCATGCGAATATGCGCGCAAATGCGCGCATATGCGCGAAAGATACTTTCAAGATGGCGGCCGCGCGCAATAAAATCACGTGAGCACCTCGGCAGCCTAAAAGGCCGATTGCTTTAATTCCATGATTAATTAACTCTAATTTAATCCAAACACTAATTAGGCAAGGGATTATACCAAGAAAAATAAGAAAATACTCTCTGTAGCATTTACTGTAGCTTTAACCAGTCTAAAATTGCTATTTTTGTGGCGGGAGAGTCAAATTTCAATATTCGCGAATATGCGCGCATATGCGGCCGCAGATTGCCCGCGAATATGCGCGAATATGCGAATATGCGCGCATATTCGCCGCGAATATGCGAGGACTAACATCACTGTTTTGCAGTGATGTTAGTCCTCGCAAATTCGCGGCAAATATGCGCGCATATTCGCGCATAATCGCGGGCAATCTGCGGCCGCATATGCGTGCATATTCGCGAGTATTGAAATTTGACTTTCCCGCCACAAAAATAGCAATTTTAGACTGGTTAAAGCTACAGTAAATGCTACAGAGAGTCTTTTCTTATTTTTCTTGGTATAATCCCTTGCTTAATTAGTGTTTGGATTAAATTAGAATTAATTAATCATGGAATTAAAGCTATCAGCCTTTCAGGCTGCCGAGGTGCTCACGTGATTTTAATTGCGCGCGACCGCCATCTTGAAAGTATCTTTCGCGCATATGCGCGCATTTGCGTGCATATTCGTGGACCAATCTTCGCGCGAATTTAACATCACTGGCTATTTTGTTAATTAATCAAAATCCTTGCTCATGCCAGAGAGCATGCAGTGCAGTAAGATTTTAGATGGCACTTATACTGTCAAGTTTCAATAAAAAGGAAAAAAAATATTAGGTCTGTTCTAAACTCTTGGGGTTTATTATATCTTGTATTTCTATTGTAATATGTATGCTTGAATTCTGAATAAACAATTTAAAAAAAAGTCGATCGACGTATCTTTATTAGAGACACGTTGGTTTTACGTCATAATTCTGTTAGCCAATGAAAAAGTTCCGACGTATCTTTAATTCTACCACGTCCGACGTCGCAGCAGACAGTACCTATGTTAACCTATGTGTCACCCGGTGATGTGGCTGCCTTGTTGTTGGAGATAGAAGGCAAAAATTAAGTTATTTTGTGTTTTGGGTGTACTAGCTGTGTTAACACCAGTGTGATTTCATTTCTCTGTAGAGAAATCCTGAACTAAATTGTGAAACTTTGCGTCTGAATTCTAAACGATGTTGACCAAGTTTGAGACCAAATCTGCGCGTGTCAAAGGGCTCTCATTTCATCCAAAACGTCCCTGGGTTTTGTCGAGGTATGTATTTGCAAGTGTAGTATGCATAATTGTATCACACAGTATGATATACAGAATGCGTACTGTATGCATACTGTTTCATATTGTTCAAATCCAGATCTAAAATTGTATATAGAACTAAACTGTGTGCATAAATTTTGGAAGTATGCATACAGTATAATTATGTATATATTATGTATGATACTGTAGGCAGAAACATATTTTTTTTATTTTATGATGCAAGGATGATCGTCACGAGAGTCAAGACTAATAAGAGTACAGTAATAAGTCACTGTCATATATTTTGGCTTATTTCTCCATGGCACCTCCTCTCTTCCCCATCTTTATAGTTTTGAACTGTCTTTATTGCTGCATTAATAAAAACACATAATTATAATATATATTTTTAATTTTTTCATGATAAGATGATGCAATGATTCATTCATTTATAACATGATGACATATTTATCCTTTACGGGATAAGCAAGCAGCATTAATTATGCATATGTACTCGTTTGGTGATGATGCCTAATGCATTGGAGTACCGACCTCAAAATTTTTTATTGCAGAAATGGAGGGAGCAAAAATATGCTACTCTGAATTTTTTCAGATTTTTCTGAGACCGGGAAGTATTTTTAAAAAATTACTATTGAAAGTGCAGAAAAAGTGCCGCCTCTTGCCGCCTCTCTTAATAAAAGATAGGACCCAAAAGGGACGTGGATTCGAACCCGGAAGCAATACTTCCCGGTCCCTAAAAAATGTGAAAAAAATCTGAGTAGCATATTTTTGCACCCTCTATCCATTTCTGCAATAAAAAAATTTGAGGTCGGTACTCCATTTTTCTCTGCTTTTTAGTAAGATTTAATTGAATAAGTTAAGTTGTTTTTGTTAAGTAGTAAGGATTACTAGACCCTTCGTACCAAGGACATGTTGCTAACGGCTTGCCGTGCCGACCAGACTTTGAGATTGATCTAGCCGCTAACCCACAGAGACCATGCACTCATTCCCTTGAGCCAGGATTCCTTCTGCAGGATCTGCCTCAAGGGCCGGGTCAACGTTGCCCATGTTCACTAGGAGGCGATATGATATTAGTTGGAATATATGAAAGGTTTGAATGATGACCAGCTAAATTAGTAATGTAACAGAAAATAAAGTGAAACCTTAATTTTCCTCATTTAATTTTTTTTTTTTTTTTTTTTTTTTAATTTCCTTCTAACTACATGTATACCTCAGGACAGTAGGAAATTTAACTCCTGAGGAATTTTTTACGAGCTGCATTTCAAAGAGATGGTGCAGATTTGCATTTTTGAGGGGAGGTAAAAAGAGCAAGCACCTAGTCTAGCCATTTCAAAGTCTTCTAGTTCACCACACTTCCATAGTCTGAGTAACAACACCCACAAACAGAGCAAGGGTAAAGTTTGTGCTGCCCCCATATCCTTCAAACTTGAACACAACCAACCATATTGGGCATATGCTACACTAGAAGTGTCCCATATTAAATACTTTTGTGAAAATGTCAAAATACTGTAGTCTTGCCTGGTCTTAGTCAGAAAGACTGGGACACTTTGCGTGACTTCCTCCACATCCTCTGTCTAACTGGCCACAATGATATTCTTTGCTTTAATGTTGAATACTGTAGAATAAAAAAAATTCTTTATTCCTGCGAGGTTTAAGCAATCTCGCCACAGCAAGTTTTATCCTGGTTACTATAATTGTGACCACCGCACTCCAATACGGTAGTCACTTTTTTTTTTTTTTTTTTTTTTTTTAGATGAAGCTAAACTTTGAATTCAGTAAGTACAACAGCTAGTACATAAAAAATGATAAAAGTTATTGAATTTATTGGTAACCAACTAAAATCATTTATTAAAATCTAGCCGTGAAGCAAGTACACTTCCTTGAAAAATGATGTTGAGGTGAAATCTGTTAAAAAAAATTGTGGCCTTCTACTGTGCTAGTATTTTTGTATGAAACCTCATAACTCATAACCTTAAATTAAAAGTAAATTTATATAAAAAAATCCAAATTCACTTTCAATTTAAATTTTATGGTATGAATAATAAATTAATATTATTTTTTTTTTTTTGTGAGTAACAGTTAATGTAATTACTGTATTATAATTTTACAAAAAATTCGAAAATTGTTTAATTTTGCAAAGGAGATTAAAAAAAAAAGAAAGATTTGCACTTGCATCATCCACATAATATCTTACAGAACATTAAAAATTATTCAATCACAGTAAGCATTCTTATGAGACAAGGAAAAAACTGTATTAGCAATTCATAAATCTGCTCTGTTAAAAAAGGATCATTGCATAATCAAAGGTATAATTTTCTTCCAGCATACGGTAAAAACTTATAATGCAACTTCATCTTAGGTAAAACTCGATTTTGAGTACATAAAGGAGATTGCGATCTCATTAAAAATAATTAGTATTACAGTACAAGGATAGGAAATACTCTATACTGCATAAAGTAATTCTCGACATAAGGTACAATAACTTAATCTCCTGGGTTCCTTGACTTTATGTAGTACAGTAACAAGTTTTTACTGTATACATACGAAACATTGATAGTGATACTGTACTTTGTTTAAAGCAAAATTGAAAATTTGAAAAATATTTTAATTGAAGAAAAATAATTGTATTCTTTGAAGTTTTTTTTTTTTTTTTTTTTTTTTTTTTTTGCTAATAAACTGTCAGAACAGTAGTAGATAGTAGATTTAACTGTTGTATTTTTACTAATGAAATATTGTCGCCTCAGAATGCAAATCACGTAACTACAAAATAAAGTGATGTAATTATGACCCTTGTGATCTAATGAGATAAGGTCTAGAGTTGCATAATTTTTTTTATATGCTTTCTTTGGTGATGATGTGTAAACTATAAATTAATTAGGAGGGTTTTATTTATATCTTCTTTAGAGTATAGTGAATATAATGATATGATTTATGTTGTATTGTACAACCGATTATTGTAATTAATTTTTATTATTAATTACTCCATGTATTACAATAGTAAAAACAAACAAACAAAAAAAAATCTCTCATTTTGAAGAATTTTTTATTCTAAATTATTCTTATACATATTTTATACAGTACATTCAATTCCACTATCTTAAACATTTTCCTTACACTGAATAATAATATTGGCATCATAAAGTTGGTGCGACTGCGAACCTAGTGGTAACTGCTGGAACTACGTGCATCTGGCGAGGATTGCTCTATATGATTAACATTGTAAAATCATGTAAATGCTCTGTCAGCAGCCACAGCATAATTTTACAGAAATGACAACACCATAGTTAGTTGTCAAATACTTTCAGACAAATATGAAAAAAATATTTCAACTTCGTAAGTGATTTCTTTCCTAAAAATTTGATGATTTTTGTGATTTTCCCCATGCTATAGGTATTGCCATATCCTCAATGCAAAGAGCAAAATTTTCAGACGTCAGTGCCATCTCTTGCTCCTTTATGTCCTCTATATGTTTATATAATTTCTGAAAATTGTGCTATTAAAGAAATACAATAAGGAACCTTAAATATGAAATATACTATCATAAAATCTCATTCATTCATTTATAGTAATAAATCAGTGTAAAATAACATTAAGAGAGCAGTAAAAAAAATATAAGTTTATGGAGCTTGAGTTGATGCTTCAGCAGTTGTGTTTTCTGCTGCCTGTTCTGTTGGAGTTGAGCTGCTGGGTGTCTCGGCTGCCTCAGTAGATGCAACATCCGTGGCAGCGGCAGCTGTAACGGTAGTCTGTGCCACGGTAGTCTGTGCCACAGTGGTTTGCTCCTGGCTGACCGCTGCAATTTCTGGGGTCTGGTTGTCACTCACAGCCTCAGCAGCTAGAGTTACTGATGCTTCAGTAGCTGCTACAGTTGTAGAAAGAACAGCAGCCGTAGTGCTTTCAGAAACAGGTGCCACAGTGGTAACTGCCTCAATACGAGAATTATCAGTGGAGATACGAGTTGAAATTGGGCTGATATTGCTAGCTTGAGCAACATTGTTATTCTGTGCATCTTCATTGCCAGCCTGAGCATTTTTATTGTTACTAGCAGGAGATGGTCTTCCTGTTAATTCAAATCGTGGTAATCCCAAATAAGACATAAGAGAATTAAAAGGATTTGCAATATATGAAGTTACAGGGAGAGATCTTAATGCTGGGAATGTGGGGAAGTTAAAAATTGAGTTAGATTGTTCTGGAATAGATTCTGTAGGTACTGGTGATGGTGCTTCAGTAGGAATTGCATTACTATCTGTTTCTTCAGGGTTTGATTCAGGAGCTGAAGGTGCAGATGGCGCTGATGGGTTAGAAGCGAAGACGGGAGCAGGGCCTGAGGCAGATTGCTTGTAGGAGACGCCCACGATAGGGGCACCAACGACTGATGCACCAAAGCCGGTTGCACCATTAGGCAGAGGAGATCTCAGCAGTTGTTGCAAGTAATGTTGTGCCTCAGCTCCACTCACGAACACAACTTGAGAGATACTGCCATCATCAAGAATTGTTTGGTATGCATAGCCATCAGGAAATACGTTGACAATACTTGATCCACCTATGGTACTGTAGTAGGGGTTAGGTGCCCCAGTATGGTAGGGTGAGAAGTATCCTGGTCGTCCAAGACATGGCAGTGATAAAGTGACGAGAAGAATGAATACCTGCAATCATAAGATTATAAAAGATTGTTATGTTTCTAGGCTGTTAAATGCATCTGACACAAATTTAGTCAATGCTAGCTAGTAATGAGCAGCAAATAGTCAAGATTTTCACCTATTGTGTGTGTTTTGCCCCATAAGCTTAATCAATAAGAGGGAAGTGGTCTTATTAAAAAAATACCTTTCTTTTGAGACTTTTTTTTTTTTTTTTTTTTCTATTTTGCAATTTTCCCATCCTAAAGGGTAAGGTAACGAACTCAATGTTAAAAAATCCCTACACCTGAAAATTATGAAACATATCTTAAAATGTTCTCCTCTACATACCCTATCAGATGAACAAATTAGATCTAGATTTTGAGTTATGTTTTTTTAAAGTTGACTAATTTAACATGGAGAAATGGAACTTCCATGTTAAAGTAGTCAACTTCAAAAATTAATAGCTACTCAATTACTAGATAAAATTTGTGTACCTGATATTTTAGCCACTGATAGGGGATGCTCTAGGAGAACATTTTAAGATATATTTCATAATTTCCATTTGTAAATTTATTTTGAAACATTAGGCGTGTTACCTTACTCTTAAGGTAGAGATAATACAGATCAGCTGGCCCAATGCTAAAAAAATCCCATTCATAAAAATTATGAAAAAAATTTAAAATGTTCTCCTCTACATCCCCTATCAGTAGGTAAAATATCAGGTATACAAGAATGAGCTAGTTTTTGAGTTATTAATTTTTAAAGTTGACTAATTTAACATGGAAGCTCCATTTCTCCATGTTAAATTAGTCAACTTTAAAAATTAATAACTCGAAAACTAGCTCGTTTTTGTATACCTGATATTTTACCTACTGATAGGGGATGTAGAGGAGAACATTTTAAATTTTTTTCATAATTTTTATGAATGGGATTTTTTTAGCATTGGGCCAGCTGATCCGTATTATCTCTACCTTAAATACTAAGTAATTTCAGATTTCCATGCAGACAAAAATACATGCTCTTTCATAGGCAACAGAGAGGGAAAGGTGAAAAGTCTGTTTTTTGATGAATTTGAAAAACAACATATTATAGACTTGACTAACAAAAGTGAGCAATGCGCTGCTCATTAGCTTGAAACTTCTCCTTGTAGCTACTAACTTTATCTCATTAATCATTAATATATTTTTTGGTTCTTTAAAGACAGTTAAAGTCTACATTTAGCAGCTATCACTGTAGAAAAGTTTCCTGACAACATTATTGCATTGAATTTTTGAAAGAATGTAAATTTTACCGCTACTTTTTTAATAATAACTTAATCCGATTTAATGCCGATTTAGTGCTTGTACATTTTGCTATGTATACTGTATAGTAATATCATATAATAAGGGTAATATTAATAATTGAAACATGATTGTAATCAATCATGTTTTAATAGTTTATCTTTAGAACAGCTTCAGTAGTAGGGCAAGTTTAGTTACTGCAATGAGTAGGAATAGGAATTCTGCAAATCAATATTGTACAGTGTACATGCAGTAAAACATAAAAGTTTGTGGGGGAAAAAAAAAGTTGAAAGGGAGATGAGAGAAGAGGGGGGGGGGGAGGTATTAAATGAATGAAAGTTCAGGATAAAATGATAAGTGAAAACAAAATAGCTGATGTATTTTTTTCCCCTCTCTTTTTTTCCCCCTTTAAAAATTGGTCGAAAACTTGTAATGATTAAAATCATTTAGTTTCAGCATTATAAAATACATTAAATAAATACTTATAATTTTTATTTTAAGCACGGCAAATATAACAGGGGAAAAAAAATATTACAATGGTTAAAAAATGTATCGTAATTAACACTTTTTAAGCAATTAAACTGAAAAAATCCTTTCCACAAAGCTTTAAAAATAAAACACTATAATGCATCATCATTGTTGACAAAAGGCTGGCGGACGGCACTATAAACTCTCTGGATACATGTCATATAAATTATATTATATACTCTGGTTCACATTTAAATTTGTTTTCTTCGTGTTTGTACGTATAACGTCTTCACGATTGACCTTAGTTACTACGCGAGTCCATTAGCTCAATACAATAGCATTACAATAGCTCCATTTTCGGTTTCCGTCCATAAGGCCAATTTTGAACTTCTACCTCAGTTTTCTCAAAACTTAAAACTGATCAGACAGAGATCAACTTCAAAATTTGCATGCCACTTATCGAGTTCTAGCGAACACTACCGGGTAGCGAGTTCTAACTAAGTTCTCTGCCAGTCTTGTTCAATTCAAGGGGGCCGATTTCTAAATCTTAATCAATCCTTCAGTCATTAATTTATATAGTTTTAACGAGTAACTTCACTGATTGGACCACAGACAATTGTCTGTGATTGGACCGAGTCGAAGGAAGATGAAAACGTCACAAGCCCCTGCAGTATAGGCAACGTGAATACTCTGATGGTGAAAGGGTTGCATAAGCTTGTACTTCCCAGGCGCTTTAAATATCCCGTGTCAAGAGTTTATTGTGCAACATTTCGTTGTATTATTATGTAATTTATAGTATTCAATGTATGTAATGTTAATTGCAATTTCACACCTTAAGTAAAATTAGTGAGTGTTCTCGCGGAATGAGTAAAATTATGCAATTTTAAATTTGATCTTTGATTGTTTTAGGCCTGACTTTAAAGATATTTGACATGACTGTACATGCACAATTATGTAATGTATAATAATAATTAATGTAAAATTGTTATTATATTATCTATAGATAATAGATTAAAATATATTTAATACATTAAAAGTTAAAATGCTATACTTTTTTTGTAAAGTTATCGAGCTATCATTTTACATAATTATATATTATTATAATGTGATTTATATTATCAGCAGTATTGCGTCACACATTTTATTGTAAATCAAAATTCAATTTGCGTCTCTGCATTTCTCTACCGTTCAAAAGTTAAATTTACAGATTTTGGAAAAATAAAATAGATGTTTTATCCTAAATTCATGTAAAGCCGGTATTACACCATACAATTTTGCATACAATTTTTCCTTGCAAGAAAATTTAATCTCCACACAAACAAATGGAGTTCAAGTTTTCTTGAAAGGAAAAATTGTATGCAATAGTTAGAAAAATTGTATCTTGTAATACTGGCTTAACTCTTGGTTCATTTCAAGAGGTAACCTAATAGTAGTTTCAATAAGGTTGCAACATTTTGCAAAATAGAACGTCTTTTGATAAATAATGTTCAAAGTATGTTTAAGAATCCACATATCTATTACATTTCTATGGTTCCAAAATTTAAAATTATATTTTATAGCAAATCTTATATTTAGTCAACGACTGGTAAATACTTTTTTATATTTAGAAGCTGCTCCTTGTACCATTAAAAATACCAAACGATTACAATTCAGTTAATTGTGACTACTTACTTTTTTGTTTTTTTGTCCACAAAAATATTTACATAAATTTAAATCCTGTTGCTGAAGGTTATGATAATAATAGGCTGATAATAATTTTATTTAACAGTCTATTATTACAATATAATAAGAGTGATATTACTCGCACAGGATATAACAAATAAAATGTGATATAATTCATCCCGGATGATTATAATTTAATATATAATCACATAATAAAATTATGTTATATAAATAGTGCATTTGAATTTATGCACATGCAGTACAGAGTTGTATAGTAATAAATAGTTGGTCAAAGTGAACGTACACGCGCTGTTCCTTTAATTTTGATTGCAACTATGTACATACTTGCAAATGCACGTGTGATGCAGTTATTACATGGGTGTGGGGTGTGGCCCCGTTTTAATAGCCTTGGAGTACAAAATAAATAATCGTTATGACTTATACCCACAATATATCGCTACCACTTCATGCACTCAACATGTAATTAATAACCTTGTATCAAAATCGCTTACTCTAGATATATTACTATAGACTACACATTACTTATGTGTTATCTTGCTAGAAAAAAAGTCACTATAGCTACCTCCTACATAATCGTTAAGTCAGCAGCCCAGCCCAATACCAAAACATAAAAATTATAAACGATCGACACCAAGATTGTATAACAATGGTTTCCATTAATAGATTTTTTTTAACTATATGATTGGCAGATAGAGAGAGATATAAAGTTTATGAAAGCAATTAACTTTTTTATATTGTGACATTGTGAAGTATGCTTGTCCAATCTGCATTTAAGTATATATACATGTATATATACATTGAATTATATGGACTGTTTACACTTGATTAAAGGTAATCAGGTGACTATGTTACGAACTGTAATTTATAATTATTATTTACAAACGAGACCGTTAGATTGTAAATAATTGAACTAATCGGTCTTCAAGATCTTTTCGATTAGTTTTGTATGCCTTAAGGCGAGTCGCACACAGACTCGTATTTCTACGATCTTTGCATGCGATCGTACGTTTCTCATTTAGGACCGGTTCTAAATTTCTTATCATACGAAGGCATACGATATGTAGTTGTTTACGTGGCTGCACTTGTTCGTATAGGTTCTTACATTTTTAAATCTTGCTCTGCGAAATCAAGCCCCTATTTGCACACATTTTTTTTTTAAATCTTGATTGAATTTTAATTTAATAAATATGTCATAGCGTCAGCTAAAGACTTCTTTGAATATTTTGCCATGAGGTTCATTATCTTGTTCTATACTTGCCAAAACGATATAAAAGACTTAAGCTCTGTTCGTAAACAATGTAAATACATAATCAAAAAGAATAATTTTTATTGATGAACCTTATGTTTCATGTACAGAAAGTTCATCAATGAAACTTGATTCTTTCTTATTGTGTATAATTTACGAACAGACCTTTAGTCTCAAGTCAAAAGACGATATAGTAATGTATTTGTTTATAATAATTATAAAAGCTCCTGGCATGTACGCTTTATTAAAATATACATTAAGTGTAAGTATTGTGTTTTTGTAGTCTTATTATATTTGTATATACTGTCTATCTCAACTTATATACAATATAACCAAAATACGTAGTCCAAATAAAAAATGAGTTTCGTGATTGGTGTAATCCGTCCTTGTGTCTCGAGTGGCGGACGTTGCTGAGATCGCGAGATAAGCGTTTATTTCGGTCCACTAGGAGGTGCACGCGTGGCGATACGAGTCACCTGTCTCTTTCTCTTCGGCCCACCCTTAATCACGACTCGATTACGGCGAGTCACTTTCGATACTTTAATTATGTTCGTGCATTACATCTTGTGAAATCATGCACCAAATTTAGATGTAATAAGTCAATCTGATCACGCCTCTATAAAGTTTTTATATTACAGTGTGAGCGGGATTTTTATTGTATTAATTATATAATCCCATGCCCAGTAAGTATTTTAGAATTTATGAAAACATCGTTTGAATTACATATACATAATAAATATTTATTTTTAAAATTAATTCAATAAACACAAAACTTGAAAATTGTGCACCTTAACCCTAGCATTACCAAGGGGGCGGGGGGAGGGGGAGGTCAATACGACCCGTTACTCTTTTAAAACGTGAAAAAAGTTAAAAATATTGCTTCAAAAATTCTGAAAAAATTTGTAATCCTTCATTAGCTACCCAGCAATGGGGTTAATCGAAATTTCAACCCCTTATGGTCACTTGAATTTAAAATCCAACTAAATGGGGTTGAAATTAATCCAAAATTGTTTACATGTTTTTATTAACAACGTAAGATCAAATTTATGACGGAAGATTCAAGGTATTACACTAAAACTTAATTACCGATATATTTTTATTAAATCGATTAAGGATTAATGTCAGTGGTATGAAAAATAGGCTTAGGATTGTACAGCTCTCTGAGATTTTTACTATTTTTAGCAAACCTTTCTGACTACATAAAATAATTTTCCATGAAAAAAAAAAAAAAAAAAAATAGACCAAATTCGGCATTCAAGATTAGCATTGTTTTAAATGGGGAGTGCTGTGGCTTTTAGTCAAATCAGCATATTTTTCACACGAAAAAAATTAATTAAAATCTAAACTGATTTGTTATTTTATTATTATTATTATTATTATTTTACATCAGCAAACTTATAATTATTTTGCCTTTTATTTTATGAACTAAAAATATTTCCAGTTTATCATAAAAAAAATTTTAGCAATGGCCATTAATCCTTAAGCACAAAAATATAACATTTTAACTGTACTTACGACTTGACAAGCCTTCATCATGTCCTGGGTGCAGAGTTAAATTGTGTGAATGTTGAAGAAGTGGCGGGCTCGCTGCCGGTAAGTCACTCACTAACAGAGCATGAAATTTAACTGTGGGGGGAAGGCCATTGCTAGGACGGTTTTATACTTGGGTCTCCCTCCTTATGCAATTGACCTGGTTGGGAGTGAACACCTCTTATTGTATAGGTACCAACATGCTCATAGTGTACACCATGAGGTATTCCCCCTCCTTATACTTTGATTTTTTTTTATTGGTCCAGAGTTTTTGATGGTCAGTCTCCATATATATATTATCAAAGGTGGGAAGACTAAAGTTATGAGTAACGTATAAACTGGATCTCTATAAGGCCACTGTAAAAAAAAAAAAAACACTCCCTGTTTATACCTATGGCATATACTGTGCAATCAATTGTAGTAACAAAAACATAATTTTATATCATTGCCAATGATAAATTCATGTGGATTTGCCTTAATAATTATAGTTTTAAAAAAATACTGATTCGAATGACCTCTGTTTTTGTGTGTATTGATGTGCCATTGTTTTACATTTTTTTCTTGTTATTAATATTTGCCGCAGTAATGATGCAGACAGAAGAATAATGATTAAAAAATTATTTAAAATTGTTGAATCATTCCTTTGTTTTTTGCCATATATATATATATTATATATATATTTTTTTTTTACAAGGATACAAGGATGACTTGAAATGAAATAATGATACATTTTTTATATAAAGAGCTATATCTATTATATTTGTCTAAAGGTTATTGCAGTTTTAAGTTTTTTAATAGCAAAATAGAGAAAAAAAAAGGGTCGGGGACTGATTTATACACCTCTGGACAGCGTAAACGTTCCCCTTGCTTGATTTGCTGGAGCTACAGCTCAGAAAGACAGAGATGATTGCATGGCATATTTGCGAAATTGGGGGATATTACAAGAATACACAGTCTAGTTATAAAATAAATATTTAAGTTCATCTCTTATCTCTTTGTAGCAACGTTCACCAACAGAGTAGGGGCGAAAACTTTGTTTTTATGCAAAGTGTATATAATTTTCTAGTAAATTACAATGCATGACAAATTAGTTTTGCTTGTAGGACTTCTATTAAATTAAGATATATTTTAAAACGATCAGGCGCGGATCCAGGCGAGGCTTCGTTCCCCCCTCCCCCCCGGCCCCCGAAATTTTGGATTTAACATAAGCAATAAAGGCATTTTCCCCACTTCATTTTTTTTTTTTAATAACATTGGCCTTGTGGAGGCAGCCCCCTCCCCACGAAATTTTTTTCTGGATCCGCGTCTGAACTCGATTTGAAGAACGATAGGTCTGTGTTCTCTTTTCCGTAATAATGTGAAGTAGATTTCATTAAATTAGAATTCAATTTATGTTTGGACTCGTGCCTACGACGTGAACTGTTGTAAAGCATAAGTGTCTGAATGACCAAATCAACCAAGCTGATTGGGCCAATTATTGAAATTTTCAATATTGTTGTGAAATTAATTATATTTTATAACTATACCCAATTAAGAATTGATAAAAAAAATATATAAAACCCTTTTGTAGTCAGTTGTCTCGCCCCCTCTGTTTCGAGTCTTAGCCTTTTGCGTTGCAATAAAGATATAATTATATTATATATGACAGGACTACGATTGAGCTGAACCACGGGCAGGGTCTGAAGCAGGTTTCACGCGGGCCCTTGTTGCCGGACGCAGCAGCTACCGGATCGGGCAGGGCAGGGCTTCAAAAATCTGGTCCATGCAGACCTTTTAGATGAGAGTAGTGATGATGGCACATAATTTTTTTATAATATATTAATAAATCATCAAATCAATAATAAAAATCAATTTTTTAAACTTAAGGAGGGTGGGGGAGGTGTAAATTTCTGGTGTTTTGTAGTAAATAACGTGCGTTGAATTTCAATGTTATTTCTTTATTAATAAGCATCGAATTTTTGACAACATATTTAATATAATAATCACTAAAAAAGCTATGAAGACTGTAATCTTCAACTGATTCATTGAACTTACTAACGGCTTTGGTTTAAAGGATCAAATGCAAATTTTAATCTCTGTACGAAAAAGGAAACAGCTTTAATATATTTAACAATTAATAACTCTAAAAGAGCCTGTAAGATTGTCAGCGTATACTGTTTATTTAAAAATTGAATGTATAATATAAATTTTTTGTACTGTTTGTATAATCATAAAAATTAAATTATGTAAACGTCGTCTGATGGAGTGCTATGTCTTAATATGGATTAAAAATAGTGTTGAAATTATTTGTGTGATTTGAAATTATTTTCCTGTATTATGGAACACCCCACTAAATAGGTGTGACATAAATGGTATCGAAATACTCTATATGGGATTTTTTTATACTACACAAATTGTTGACAAAATAAAAATAATAATAAGTTACATATCCCAAAAATAAACGTCAATTTTTAAGGAATCGTTTTTAAAAAGGCGATTGAAAAAGTGTCTTCTTGACGTCGTAATACATTTTTTTAAATGCCTTTTTGTATGTCCTTGTAAAAAAAAAAAGATGTGCACAGAGTATCATAATGTTTTTATTCTGCTTTACAGATTTAAAAAAAAATCTTGCCCAATATGTATTTTTTTGTAAAAGGAGCATTTATAATGCCAATTTTCAGCGCTGAAAATCACTGGCGTCTATAATTTTGCTCGACCAACTGATTCAATTTAGTTTATGGAATGTATCTCTTGTCAAATCATTTTTTTAGTGTATAATATATTTATATAACTGTAATGATTATAGATAGATTTATTAAGGCTGCCGCTGATGTGTTATACATTGTATTACATTTTATTTAATAAGGCAAATACCATCCTCGACGTAATAATTTAATCTGGATGACAAACAGGCTATAATTATATTATTTAGGCAAAGAGAGAGAGAGGAGAAAAAAAAGTTATGCATGCATGTAATAAATAATTATGAAATATATCATGCATATTATATATTATTACTTTAAAACTTATAATTAGACTTTAATATTTCTTGGGATTATTGAGGGGTCATGCTGTTACATAAATAATTTTAAGTTTGGTTAATAACAGGCATGATGAATGTAGTAAAGTATGCCAATCAAGAGATAACTTTTCACCTAATTTACTAAAATAAAGTGACTAACAATTACTAGATATTTAAAGGATAAAATTGTCATGGTAGAAGGCGGGTGGCTTCGGCTGCTCGCTGCGAAGCCCTGATGAGTATAGTTAGTAGGAGGGTCGCGACGGTCAGCATTGAAGGGTTTGGGCGTGTAAAATTTTATTGCAGAAATGGATAGAGGGTGCAAAGTTATGCTAAGTACTCTGATTTTTTAGAGTCCGAGAACTATTTAATTTATATATATATATATATATATTGAAAGTATAGGGAAAGTGAAGCCTCTCTTAATAACAGGATAGGACCTAAAAGGGGCGTGGGTTCAAACCCGACCTCGCCAAATCTTTTTAGCAATACTTCCCGGCCTCTAAAAAATCTGAAAAAAATCAGAGTGGCATAACTTTGCACCCTCTATCCGTTTTTACAATAAAAAAAAAATTTGAAGTCGAAACTCCATTATTTGCTGTAAGTTAATTCTAATAATTAATAACTTAAGTGTTCAAATTACTATGACAAGTTTGCACATATATATAGAGAAAGTACTCAAGGTGTGATAAGAGAAGTGCCGCAACCTCGCATGCCAAGTAACAGGGTAAAAGTGCTGTAATGCATGCAGGAAGGACAACCTAGCTAACAAGTAGTTGTCGGTACCCCCTGCAGCTGACTCAGGAAGAAGAAATTCGTGCATGTGCTTCTCAAGGCAAATTACTTTTACATTTCTTTTTCCCACTAAATCAGAATGATCATAGTTCTTAGGCATTTAAATTTGTGGTTCTTCAGATTTGTTGCATTTAATTATATCTTGAAATTGTTAAAATTTTAATGTAAATCAAAGTTTTCGTAGAAATTATAGAAATAAAAAAAAATAATAATAAAAAATAAATAAATAAAATCAAAATTTATTCATCTTCTAAAAGAGACATGTCAACAAAAATACATTATTTTTATATTTATTTTCAGTAATTGTGCACTCATTGCCGGTAATTGTAATTTTATCTTCTTTTTAAAATACACAATATCACTTTCCTTTTTTTAATGACGGGAGATTATTAAACAACTTTTGGAAGAAGTAATTTGGCCCACCTTCATATATGTATAGCTGCGGAATATAAGTCCTTGTATTCTAACAGATCTTAGAATACCTTTAGACACTATGGCGCCAGCTCCAGACAGTCTAGACTGAATGGCGGCATCCATAAGATCCTTACTATTCATTTTCAAAATGTCCGCCGCGCGCAGTTAAACCACACGTAAACTAAGATTTGTAATACTGTTGTTTTTTTCATATATAATGTATATATTATACTATAATATTTTGTTTAAACTTATATGTATATTTTTTTTTAATTTTTATTTATTTATTTATTTATTTATTTATTTATTTATTTATTTATTTATTTATTTATTATTATTATTATTTAATAATAATATTATAAATATTATTATTTATTTATTTATTTTTAAACATCTATGTACTATGTATGTTTTTTTTTAAGTGCTATGTTAATTAGAATTAAGTATCTGTTATGTATAACCTATGTAACAACTCTGACGTGATCTATGCTGTAAAGCCAACGATCGAAATAAAAATTTGAATTTGAATATTTCTCGTTTTAAAGCAGGTCATACCGACGATCGCTTTAGCGTTTTCCGTGTTGTATTGTCATGCAAGTAAAAAAACGAAAGTTTGCTTATTTAAGATTGGCTATTTAAGGATAAACTATAATATTTTAAATTATTGTATAGGAACTATATGGATCAAATATGTTACGTAGGTGTAGATGAGGAAAATTAATGCAACACGTAAAAACCCAAAGCAAAAACGTGTATTATTTAGGTTATAAAAAAATATTCTCCGTCATCAAATAATCCCTTCGAAAATTATTTTTACTTTGCATTTTTTATTTTAATTGAAATTTATTTTGATATTATTTTATTATCTCTTTCACAAACATAAATAATATTTCACAATGCACAAGTCAAAATAATAATAAAAAAAAAGCCCATGGGTAAACGAAAAAGATTGCTGAGCCGTCCATGCATTCACTATAAGTGTTCATTCACCCGTTGAAATTAACTAATATATATTATATATAATTATAACAAAATAATAAAGTCAAAACCAACAACAAAAAGAAAATAACAATAACACACACAAAAATAATAATTATATACATAAACAAATTACACAAATCACATAATATAACATTATCAGAGAAAGGTTGACTATTAAATATCCTATAGAATAGATACTCGTGGATGAAAAGAATATGAATAAGCATTGCTATTTGGCTTTGGAAAAACAAAAGTGTAAGGGAATTCTCCCTTGTGACTCATTGTCTGGATAATATAACGGGTTATGTAACGGGTATTACCACGGGGACAAAGTGTTGCATAAGTTATACACATATAGGGCGGGGCAGACTGACTTAATGCCCCACGATCAAGTTAACCTTCGCAAACTATACGTGATGTCCAGTCAAGCTGCATTTGAGCGACATGACACGTTAACTTTTTAATGGCTCTAAATAAACAGAAGAGGCCGCCCGCCCGCGTGTGTGTATTTGTCCACTGCCCCCGAACAACGCATTAACTAATGGTGTTATAGTTTTTTTTTTTTTTTTTTTTTTTTTTTTTTTTTTTGCAGCCTTGAAAATAGAATATAACTTTTATGTTCATGTTCTTAAAGTCTATTTTCCTGTCTCGCTTTATATAAAAAAAATGCTTACTAGAACGTCCTTGCAATGCAATCTAATAAAACTGGTTCGAAGTAGACAGCCCTATGGCCCCACCCTCTTTGATGTATAATCGTAGTTTTATTAGTGCGCGGGTCAGGTTTGCATATTATGCACAATTTAGATACATTAAAGAAAAAAAAAATAATAAATGTTTATGATCTTGTTTGATTAAAAATAAGTCATGATCCTTGTCACGTAGGCTATAGGTGATATTTTTTTTGAAGACATACTTTTTATCGATACTATACGAAATTGTGAAGACTAATTAATGTAGTGTTAATACGTACCCGATGTTACCAAGGATCATTACATATTATATCGTCAAAATAATTTACAACTTTAGTTGGACTATATATACTATAAAGTCATTTGAGAATATGTTATTATTATAATAAATGCAACGTGATTTTATTTTTTAGTAATTTCGTTGCGCTTTCGTAAAATGGGCGCATGTATAGTGCTGGAACAGAGAATTCCATCAATTGCCGACAGTCCTATCTGAAGTTTCCATGATTCCCTCAGTCACTATTATAGGTAAATGCTGGGATACATTGCAATGATAGGTCTGGTTTAATAAAAATGGACCTTCATCATAACAAGGGAAATCTTCAACAATCGGTTGTATAAAGAGCCAGGAAGTTGATGAAATGTCATTCGTTTGTAACCGGTCAGTAGTACTGAAATGGGTTATGATTTTTTTTTTTTTTTTTTTTTTTTTTTTTTTTTTTTTACATTTCCTTAATGATGAAGATCACAAGTTAACGTACCACAATATGAAGATTTTTATGCTAGTAGTTTTATTGTACAGTACTAATATGATGTTATGAAAGAACATGACAATATATTTAAAAATGTTAAAATTAATTAACTTTAGAAAAATTAGTATTAATTAGAATTGAGTATGTTATGTATTTTATGTAACAATTAACGTGATCCATGCTGTACAGTCTATACGATCGAAATAAAAATTTGAATTTGATTATTACAGGTGTCCATAGTTATAATAAAATAATGTGATATAAATGCATGCTTGCATAAGTTTAGCTACTTATTATATCATAGTGTTAAAATACTTGTACTTGTATTACAGTACAATATTATAATAAACAATTATATATTAATTATGTCATAATAGTTAATTTCTTAATATCTTATTACAAAATTTACGCCTGAATGAAATGGAGATTGTTGTATAATAATAAATTACTATACATATATATATATATATATATAATCTACGCATTACAAGCATAATATGCAATGCCAATTGCCAATATTTTTATATTGTATGTAAATTAAAATATTATATATTATAACTTATAGGTGTCGAGATTAATAAAAGTGTGTAAATAAATGACGTGTAAATAAAATGTAATAGTATTATTGGAGCATAAAGCTAAAGGGTGCAAGCAAAAGCTCCTTTGGAGTGATATATTTTCAGTGTGTAGCCTGCATGACACACCCATGCGCATTCACTTTTAAACCAAACGGCTTATTATAATTATGCATTTCGATGGCTGTTTACCTTGCTTGTTGCATGTTGGTTGGCCATGCACTAAAGAAGGTGCAATAACACCACCAACAGCGGCAGCAAAACTCTTTGGTGGTAGTCGACTTTCGCAGCCCACGCTGAATTAACGATTAACCTCAGTTACTACGCAAGTCAAAGGAAATTTCTGTCAGACGGGATCGAATGAAATAAATTTTAAAAATTCGAGTGCCCTAAAACTTAATCGCTTATGGTTTGAGCAGATTCATGGAGGCGGTTTCCTCACAGTAGCTCCATTTTTGGTTTCCGTCCGTAAGACTCCATGTTAAACATCTATACCTCAGTTTTTTTTTTTTTTTTTTCAAAATTGATCAGACAGATACATTTTTAAATTTGCATGCCACCTGTTGATGGCGATTTCTAAGTTCTCTGTATATCTTGTTCAATTCAAGGGGGCCGATTCCGATACCTCAATCAACTGAGATAAATCCTTAAAAGCACAGGAAAATGTAGATTAACATACGTGGACTCACAGAAGAAAAAAATAGGAGAGTCCCTCTAAGGTCGATATTCAAGAATTTTCGATTTAAAAAAATGGTGTTATTAGTGTACTGTATACAAGTGTATATAGTTTTAGAGGCAAAACTATGCTCTATAATAAATGAAACAAACATAAATAAATGTAAAATACTATTAATATGATCATAATATAAAATATAAAATTAATAAAGGAAAGTGCATATTCTATACATGCTTAATTTAAAATAGGGGGGGGAGGAGCGTGTTGCCCCCACGACCCAGCATCACCTGCTCCCTGGATCGATCCGCGCTCCCATCAGACTCCTGCTAATTATTGTTAAATTATTTTTGCACAGTAAATAGGTGACAACTTACACACACACAAAAATAAAGCGGTCGTTTAATGGGCGTTGACTCCAATGAGAGATTCATGTAATAGCATGCAGTTGAACGTGTGGGTGGATAAAAGATCTGATTGCTTAGACATTTAAACGACATTCACGCACACTTACGATTACGAGTCTTAAACTCATTGTCAGGCTGACAGTACACTATATTGCAGTGTTGTTACTGCTATCAGACCTGTCAATATTTTATATGATATGTGTATAGCATACTTTCTAATAAAAATTTCTTGCAATTCAAATGCAATTTTAATTTTTAGTAGATTATTTTATAAGTATATAATGTAGAGAGTATCTTAATCATAGAATTGCTTCAGTTGCGAAAAATTTCAAGGATTTATATTCTTTCCGGGATATTAAGATTTTTAAAAAAAATAGATAAATAATGCGGATTTCTTGTAAAAAGGCTGTACAAAATATATACATAGTAGAATGTAGTTAAGTAGTTCCCTCGTGTCTGTGCTTTCAGTCCCAAAAATTAAGTACCAATTTAGTGATGATTCCGAAAGTCAATATATAGCTAACCATGGGCAGTGTGGCACGACCGGTTACGTGTCGGACTCGTTATATGAATCGTCCCGCCTCTCCGGAGGTTCAGTTCACCCGACAGCTTGCATGCAGTTTATGGCGTCATAAATACGTACCAATAGATGGCACTAAAAACAGCCTCGATAGAAGCAGAATGACTCAGGTACATGTGTACTTTAGCCAATAGCAAAGCTCCATTAAGTAAACAATGACACTCTTAGCATCACTCAGGTAAAATCCACCAGAGGTCCATACCTGTCTTTATGATGCTATTGAATGCATGTATTGTGCTTGCGTGCCCGGTGGCCGCAGCGCGACAAGTCAAAATATCATAAAGCTCAATTTTACCAATACAAGTGCTTGGGTGCATGGCTAAATTTGGCCTATTCTCAAAAACGGATCAAGAAGAAGAAGAAGAAGACAAGTCAAACTCTGTATTTTATTTAGGTGCTAAAGTTCACTTTAGAGATGTAAATAATAAGTTGATTCTTACAGATATACATACGGAACAGTAATTTGAATCTCGCACTTGTCTTGTAATGAGGATTAGCAGGATTAAAGCATATTTTTTTAACAATTTTTCCAGTCTTTAAAAATAACGCCCAAGTTAATTAAATTGAATTTATTGATTATAGAGGTTTCAAGTCAGCTGATTTTGCAGTGTTTCCACCGTCCTATCCAAACCTATGCAAAATAAATAAATAAAATAAAATGAAATTGCTTTTTTGGTATTAAAGAAATTATTTAGAGAAAAATAAGTTATTTGTTCTTATGGGAAGGGGTATATAGGAGATGTTTTCAAATCAATAGCTACGAGAAAAAATTCAAATTTTCTGTATAACATGGTGGTTTTTGGATACAATTTTCCCGCCGGGGAACACTTGAAGACTTTTTACTTTGGGTCTGCAGACCAAGAAGTCATTGCCCGTATTATTTAATGCCTACTACTATTATTCTTTGTGAATGCGCCCTTAAAAATGTAGTAAAATGGTAGAATGACCGCACGATCTGGTTTCCCGTACCACTGCATGCACAACGTTCCTTTATACATATGAAGGAACGTTGTGCATGCATACAGTCGTTTTTGTTTTACATTCGCCGCAGACGTGTGTGTTGCTGCTGGCCTGCAGGTGCAAAAGGCGTGGGTTGCAACTATATACAAGGTTAATGCAAGGTGTATAGAGGTTTAAAACCTCTATACACCTTGGGTTAATATAGACCACTCTATCCGTCCTTGATGCTTTTTCTATATATATTCACGCTCCATAACATTGATATAATTCATATTAAGTTTTTATACCGATTTCAAATTAAATCCACTCTAATTTGTATAAATGTACTACCTGCCTACTGTATTATACAATGGACTATAAATCTGACATTAATTAATACGATAAGAGAATAACAATCCATATTATATTTTACTTTCTATATTATTTTATCACATTAATATAATTATTATGATTGTATTATCGATGATTGTAAATTGGACGGAAAGTTTAATTATATAATAAGGTTTAATATAAATTTAAATTTGTAGTGTATGATATAATTACGCAAAATATGTGGAGGAGGAGGATTTTTTTATTACGTGCTTACTATTTTCTACTTGCAATAAAATTTTATGACGCAAACTTTTTTTATATTTTTTTCTTAACAATTGTTTTGTTCCAATTACTGTCAATCTTGTATTCAAGAGAAAATTTTATTGTAAGGACAAATTGTAAGCAAAGTTGTATCGTGTAAAAACCTGCTTTAGTAAATTTATCGAGTCGTGTGGATTTAGATTCTGTGGAAAGGGGGGAATTATATTTAAATGCTGCAATGATTAGAACGGCAGGTGGGAGAAAACAATCTTTATTTTTATTTTGTGCTCAAGGAGGGGCGTTGCCGACGACAGCCACTCTCGCCCTCAAGTTGTCGTACATCGAGTGACATAACATGGCTGTTAAGGTTGTTTGAAATACTGTCTATAAATTAACGATCCTAAATTTGAAGTACCCAATAACACGTTAAAAAAAAAAAAAAAAAAAAAACTTTATTCAAACCATTTCTCCTACAATCAATATATTAAAATAAATATCTGTTGAAGTTAATAGGATAGGTCATGTAGGCAAGTGAGCCAGAGGAGTAGTCGATAGTTATTTACATTAATAATTTAAACAGACAATAATTTAAGTTAATTCAAAGTTGTAGTCCATGACGCACTTCTAGCTCTCGACTAGCATATCCTTAACACTTGAGTGGAATAGCTTTACACTTTCGATGCACTTTATATCACTTGGGACTTGGGAGGTTATTATATAATACAGCTATTATTAATTTTTAATTAATTTTCAACATTGATAATATTTATTTATTTGTTATATTATATTAATAAATATAATATAACAATTGAAAAGCAAATCAGGTGATAATACACTAGTCCTATCTAGAAGAAATCCCTTTTAACAATAAAATAAAAAAATAATGGAAACACCAATTGAAATAACTAACATATTTTTTAAATAAATACATCAGTTCAAGAAATTAATTTAATTACAAATGAATGACTAAAACAAATTATAAGTTTATTTAACTTACAATTATTGCAAAATGAAACAAGAAATTATTTAGAGATCTAATATTTATAATGTTCCAGGCATGGTGACAAGCATTGATAAAAAAAAAGATATCATTTATACGATATGTATATTATAATATTTTTAAGGATGATTTTTTTTTTTTTTCATCAAATTAGTGCTATACGTGCTGCACACCACGGACGATACTTATATTTACTGCATCATGAATGTAGATCAAGTCGTGGTGATTTCTGCTCCCGCCACTTTTTTGGTAAAAAAAAATAAATAAATGAAGGTGAGCAAGCAGCCCTTGAAAATTAAGATGTTATATAATTTCTCCATCGCTCCCTTCCCTTATTAAGTGTAATTATAATGGTCCTATTTTTTTACTACAAGTCCATGACCTTAATGTTAAATTAAATTAAAAAGTCCGCTTTATTAAAAAATCGTTTTTTTTTTTTTTATCTGTTCGCTCGTCGTTTGGTGGAGCGAGAGAGATTGATGATCGTACAGGGGGAGGAGGGGTAGGGGGGTCATTTTGGGCGGGTCGGGCGGAGCCGTAAGGAGATCTGGATCACGATGTTTCGGCCCGACCGCCGAGACTGCATTGCTTAAAGAGACGTGAGAAAGTAGCTGATGTATATTATACATGTCGTACGTAAACCCTCATTTTGTGTACGCCCGTCTAAATACAAACAACTTAATCGGACGGGCAACTTTCTTTTTATCTGCAACATGAAACAATGACATGTATAAAGTATGTATTTTAATAAAATTATGTAATAAATAAGCTACTTCATATTTTTTTATAATAATTAAAACTCATAAGTAATTAAAAGGTGTCAATAATTAAACTGCAGGTATATTTGTTAATTTTATTTATTTCAGCACCAATATATTTACAATTGCAAGAATTAAAAGTATGCAGAAATGGGACATTTTATGAAGCATTATTAAGAACCAGGGTATGATGTAGATAAAGTGATAAAATTGACTTTTTCTTGAAATAATGTACAAAATTTACAAATATATACATATATATATACATATATATATATGGCAAAATGGTATAACTGTCTCTACTGTCGCATAATTTTGATTCACTGCACAAATAAAATATGACTCCATGAGTTGAAAATATTTGGGGATGAGAGGGTCCTGATGCAGGTCTGGACAATTAAGCAAGCGACACAGAACGATATTTGATCATGAATGTCTTGTTAAATGTTAAAATTTATATAGATATTGACATGAACGGCGGAAGATACCAAACTGTCTTACAGTTCTTAAAGTTAGAAATTGTAATAAATCATGATGCATTCAAATCTTACTTACCATTTCCAATTTTTAACTTTAAAAATTGTACTTATACTGATGGGCATAAGAAAATTCTAAATTTGTAACAAGGATGAAAATGTTATAATGTTTGTAAGAATATCATCACATCGGCAGCAGCGCGACCTGTTGTGTCCGAGAGAGATAAGGTCGGTGAGGCGATCCGACACAGATTCTACTCGTTGCCTCATTTACGTTGTAATTTGCATCATATATCTGTAACTAAAAGTTTCAATCAGCATGCAATTTAGAACTCCTTACGCCCCCGTCGGTACGAATGTACTTAATCACACGACGATGACTTTCACACGGTATGGTGCATCAAAGTCCAATATATTGGAACTAAATTTTCTATCGCTATTCGTTAAATATTTTCAAATCTTTTTCATTATTTTTTATTATTATTTGCGTCTATCTTTCTTTCCCCCCCCCTCCCCTTCAAATTTTCAAAATACGAAACCCGTCCCTAATTTCAGGAGAATATTCTTATCTTTGGCACTGTTAAAAATTTGAGTCCACACGTTATGTTTTGTAATATAAACTTATAAAATTGTATACATAAAATGTTGATCAACGTCAAGAGATCTGAATGTTACTAAATATTTCATTTTACAATAAAATCGAATGATAAAATAAATTAATAAATAAGATTAATCCTATACACTTTCTGCACTCAATCAACCTCATGTCGATGTACACGAGGAAATCGAGTGCAGACAACCTGAAACAGACGAACTTGGTTTTACGGAATATATGCACCAAAATCGCGTCGCATCGCCGGCATCGCGATCCCCATTCGTGTTACTTTTTTAGCGGGATATGAGATTTGAGGTAGAAGGTTATTATCTGAGTAAATTATTGTTACAATAAATAGAATGTGTATTATACCAGCCCTTTTGATCTCAGATCTATATTTATAAATCAGATCACGATTGTTATTTTTTTTAGCAGTTATCAATATGCAAGTTGCGAACTATGTAAATGTCATGCATATTATAACCTTGCAACAAAAGAAAAGGGTTATAAAGAAGTAAATGAATGTAACTGATGAATTTTAATGTATGAAAAGGAATTAATATTACGTAGTATCTATTCACTATAATAATATACATGACATGCAGCAAATAGTTATGCTTATAAAAATTAAAATGTACCGAAGTTGCAATTTATTGTTCGCGTGCCATAATAATGATACTAAAATAGTAAAATTCCTGAATTTTAATAATTAATTATTTTTATTTTTGTATCCCCCACCTCTCTTTCCTCTTTATGGTTCAGCGTGGCACGTTAATATAATATGCGATTTAAAAAAAAAAATAGCCCCTCTGCGTTGGCCTGCTGACAATTATATTTTATTAACTTCTTATCGGCCCTGTTTACAGGTGTTTTTCCATGGAGCGGGGAAAGCGAGAAAATCGCGTGCCGCATTCCTCGCCTTGCGAGGAGAGATTTTATCACCAACATGGCCGCCATAAGTGCGCTTTTCTCGCCCCGCCAAGCCTCGCTCAACATCGCTCCATGGAAATGCACCTTTTCATAACCGTTCTTATCCTCCCCTTGCTGAGAAGCTACAACTGGCCATTGTCATACACAGTATGCAAGATATGCAAGTTACCGGAGTATGGTCACCTACAAGGCATGTTGGTTTGTTGCAGTCTGCACAATGGCGTGATCCAGCTATGGGACTACCGCATGTGCACTCTGCTCGACAAGTTCGACGAGCACGATGGACCCGTGCGAGGCATCTGCTTCCACGCCCAGCAGCCGCTCTTCGTGTCCGGAGGTGACGACTACAAGATCAAGGTAATTGAGTACCATTGAGCTCTACACAGTCAAGTCCTTGTGTAGAGCTCAATGTTAAGTACATAAAGGACCAGCGTATATATTTTGGCTCTTTGTATCGAAGATACGCGCGGCAATACGGATCTTATAACCATACATCATAAAACAGTATGACGTCACGATTTTGTAGACAAAAAATTGTCAGCGGCATATAGTACATACTTGTTAAAGTTGGTCCCGAAATTATTTTCTCCTGCATGGCCATTTGCATCATTTTTCTTAGATTTTTTTTTTTTTTTTTTTATAATGCTGACAAGAATAGCCAATGCTATTGAAATTTGAAGAAAAATATTTAGCGACCAAAACTATTATTAAAAGAGAGGTCGTGAGTTACGTTAATCCGCAGTACCCGCACAGCATAGGATTTTAACGTTTTCTGCCTACATCCCGAAGATCTTCGTAAGGCTTATCAGCCATCTCCGTGCGTGCTACCCAAAACGTAAACATGAAACTTGCATATATATACACCTATGACATTGGGAGAATTACAAAATCAACAAAATTCACTATTTTACAGAATAAAATTGACAACTCCATAATTAGTTGTCACATGCCTTCAGACAAGTTATAAAAATATTTCAAATTCGTAAATTGTTTTTAATTCAGTATAAATGTATTTATATCAGTAAACACAACTCTGTCGGTCCACTGTTGGTCCAGTGCTGAGACTGTTGGGCCAGTACTGTGCCAACACTCGGTTCCTGGTCCAACACATTTTTGACACCAAATGTTTACAGGGTTACTGAAAATTACATTTCTCGTGTCTTTAACGTTGTAACATACGTTATAGTTATTTTCAAACGAACCTCATTGAACCTAAACCTCACCTGTAAAAACTTGATTCATTCTGATGCCCCTTATTGTTGATCTTAAGTGACGTGAGTGTATCTAGGAATTCTAAAGTTAATTGTTTATTCTATCAGAAAAGTTGTAATTAATAATTAGGAATAACAAACAATAATTGTTGCATTTTTATTTCATAATTAGAAAATATACATAAAATTATGCTTTTCTGAATTTTTTTCAGATTTTTTGGAGTGCGGGAACTATTTTTTTTAAAAAAAAATTTAAAAATATCTTAATCAAGGTGAACTACCTGATCGAACAACAGCCAATCACAAATCGAGAAAATGACGTCATAGTTGTCCGATCAGGTAGAAAAACCCTATATATAATTAAGATAATTTCAGTATTTTTTTAAATTGGTTCCCGCACTCCAAAAAATTTGAAAAAATTCAGAAAAGCATAATTTTATGTATAGTATATTTTCAAGTTGTGAAATTAAAAATGCAACCATTATTGTCTATTCTGAAATATTAAATCACTCCAAAAGTGTTTCAGTAAACCGTCCTTTAAAATTACTGTTTTAAATTAAGCAGAATTCAGATTAGTTTTGAATATATTGAGCACTGAAGAAAAGCACATCGATGCACAATCGATTCATGAATAAAAAATCAGACAAAGAACACAAGAAAAACTTGATGCCCATTTGTTTGTGTGCTTGTGTATGTATTTATGAACGCAAATAATCAAATCAGTTATCACTGTTATCAGCGTCTTTTTCACAAGCATGTGTAACTCAATTAATCTAAAATGCATTTTTATTATAATTTTTGTTTGTTTGTTTGCTTGTTTTTTTTTTTTTTTTAACATTTAATATATATATATATTCTATTTTAGATACTGTACATAAATATTTTAGGTTAATCATAGTTAAAATAATTATTGCATGTCCAACAATAGTTACAGTAGTAATAAAAGAGAAAGGAAAGTTAAATGAATTAAGTGAATGTTTATTTATATATAAGCAAAAACAAATCCTTTGTTTATACCACATTTTCTATATCAATTAATCTTATGTAATTATATGAAATGATTTTATTATTTTGTACAATTTTATAATATGATTTTAGTTTGTTATGTTACTTTTTTTTTTTTTTTTTTTTCCTTTTTTACTATCTGTTTTTATAATGAAATATATTATTAATACGTTGCATTCCAGATAAATAAATTCCTACCAAAATAAATTCTTTTTACGTAATCTTCATAGCTCAACTTCTGCAATTTTGTTATCATAAAATTTTATTGTGTATATAAATATAAAACAGGTTATTCTTTCTTAATGTTTAAGGTGGGGGAAAAAATAAGGTTGATTTATGACTTATTGCTGCTTCATAAATAGTTTGTTGCAAAAAAAAAAAATAAATAAATAAATAAATAAATAAATAAATAAATAAATAAATAAATAAATAAATAAATAAATAAATAAATAAATAAATAAATGGAGTAAACATAATTATTTTGATGACTGTAGAAAACAAGAAGGGACATGTCACAAAATTATTGTATAGAAGAAAATGTAAAACAACAACAAGGAAGACCGAAACTTCTACAAGAATGAACTTTTAAGTTTTTATTTTTTCTTGATTCTCTTTTCTTATGCTACTAGTTTCAAATTAATTATAAATCATTGTGCTACCTTTTACCTGTTGTTTTTTTTTTTTTTTTTTTTTTTTTTTTCGTTGCGAAACTGAGGCTTGACTGAGGGATGGAGGAAATGTAGTAGTTTTATTATACTTTTTGATAGCCACCAACAAACTTGGAAATAGGGGTCACTTTATCTAACTTATATTTTTTATAATATACTGTGTATATATATATATATATATATATATACATATATTTTACATACTTTAAATGTGCATTTTTTTTCTTCATATTCTTAGTGAGAGGGACCCGGCGGTATCAATGAATGTATATTGGGAAGTTCTTGTGACTGTTAGAGTTTTCCTACCTGCATTTACGTAGCCGAGTTTTGCACATCTCAAATAGCAATAGCTTCACCACGAAAAATTCCCAAAGTTGGTGTTTCGGAGGCCTTTAACATGCATCCTTACGGAACAGAAAACAGCTTTTTACTCTAACTTCGTCTGAACTATGGTACCAATTAAAAAATACTTATGTAATCTATGATAAATTCTTTAATGGATTTTCAAATAAGAAACAAAAAAAAAAAAAAATTACGGAAAAATCTTGAAAATCCTTATGGGAATTAACCCGCAAAAAAATTTAATATTTTTACCGCTCCGTAAAAAAAAAAATTTATTTGAAAATCCATTAAAGAATTCATCATAGATAATGTACGTATTTTTTAATTGGTACCACAGTTCGGACGAAGTTGGAGTAAAAGCTGTTTTCTGTTCCATAAGGATGCATGTTAAAGGCCTCCGAAACAACAACTTTGGGAATTTTTTGTGGTGAAGCTATTTGAGATGGAATTTTTTGGTTTTCATTTCTTAATAGAAGGCAGGTAGAACTATTTTTAGAAAATAAAATATTCCAAAAAATGAAATCGCTCACTCTACTTTAATTATTATTATTATTATTTGGGTTTTTAACTCCCAACCTAGTTATTATTATTATTATTTTTTGTTTGTTTTTTTTCCCCTTGGAGTGCCAGACTTTCGACCATGGTGTTACCCAGCCTCCACGGAATCACATCCATTCGCCCCGGATCCAATACCCCCGGGCTTAAACAAATGGAAAGTGTCACCGCAGTGACCATCAGCCCCACCATGACCGAGCTTTGCACCCTCTCCCCCGTCCCCATGACCCGTCCGCGAGCGCCGTTCACTGTGGGGTCGGGCATTAGTGCTTTACCCACCCGTTCGGTAAGCTCTCGAGAGAGACAGACAGGAGACTGAATAGTCCCCCACCCACAGCGAATACGCCACATAGCGCCCGCGCCCACCCCCCACCCATATAAACCCATTTCCCCGCCGACACGGCCACTCCTGACTTGCGTCAAGTAAGTCACCGTTCCGTCGGCCCACCGCCGCCACCCAACGGGGATCAGGTGCACCGATGACCATCCCCCCAATGAGCGCAGCATCCTCCTTCCCTCCAAAACCACCCTGATGGTAAGGTGGCCGATCCCGCGGACCTCCCCGCCACTAGGTGCAGCCGGCAAACTGATCACGCCGGCCATCCGGGGACTCCTTCACGCAACCTCCGACAATTGCGCTAGGGACCGTTGCATTTATCCTCCCATAGTCTGCTGTTAAACTATGAGAGTCCCCAGCATTGCCGAGATTTTGCTGCCTAGGTACTCTGAGCTCCGCGGCAGCAGGGAGAGCTCAGGCTCCATAACCGGTTAGTGGCTATGGACTGAGGGCTGTAATTAAACAATCCCCAGGTGGAGCCCCAAGGGCGCGGTCCCACGCGTCGCGTACTGAACTTTCCCCACACAGTGTTTAGCATGAGTCAAGAACAGCCGGGTGCCCTCTTTATTATTATTATTATTATTATTATTGTTATTATCATATTTAGTTGACTTTTATTCTTGACTGAACATCCAGTATGTCAATCCCTCATGCTCCCTAGGTATAACTAGATAACATAACGTGGACCTGTGCATTACCCTAACATGTGTGTGGTTATGTAGGTGTGGAACTACAAGCAACGGCGATGCATCTTCACTCTGCTGGGTCATCTGGACTACATCCGTACTACGGTGTTCCACCACGAGTACCCATGGATCCTGAGTGCCTCTGACGATCAGACCATTCGCATCTGGAACTGGCAGAGCCGCAACTGCATCTGTGTGCTAACGGGTCATAATCACTACGTGATGTGTGCCACGTTCCACCCCACAGACGATATTGTGGTGTCCGCATCACTTGATCAGACCGTCAGGGTGTGGGACATTTCAGGTATAGCAACACACCGAGAAGGTAGGAATAAAGCCTTGGAAGGGTAAAAAAAAAGGTGATCCGTTAACTGTTGGTATAAGTGGGCAAAATAAAATTTTATTTTATTATTATTTAACATATTTTTACATGCCACTCTACTATCGCTTCATTCTATTGCCATGGTAGTGGTTAATAATTATTGTTGCAGCTGGATTGCGAACGAAGGTGCTGACAGTAGGGAGAATGTAAGAACTTCAGAGGATTTAAATGTTTGAGGACTAAATTGTTTTTCATTGCTTGAGTAGGGGAAAGCAGTAAGTCTTGTTCTACCCACCACTCAAGTTGCAGTATATTAATTTCTGCTATTATGTCGGTATTAATTATTTTCAATTCAAAATATATATTAAAAAAAAAGGACAGAATAGTAGAGGGTGCATGTGACTGCACTAAGGTTTCGGTATTTTCAATGCTAATTTTACTGCAAATGCGACATTGTGGTATAATTAAAATTTTAATTTTAAATTATTTAATTTATAAATAGCAACGCATCAATTAACATTTTGTTTTTAACTTTGTTATGCGCTTTATGGGTTATATTTATGAATGATGTATTTACACCTTCCAGGGCTCTATAACTCTTCTTGTACATACATATTTTATTTTTAAGCTGTTGTTTTTTATTACTGTTTATATAATAGGTCTGTTCGTAAATACACAATCAGAAAGAATCAATTATTTGTGATGAACCTTATGTTCTATGTACAGAAGGTTCATCATAAACAATTGATTCTTTCTGATTGTGTATTTACGAACAGACCTAATGTAAGTCAGGGAATACAGTTTTGAATCTCAGTAATCCAAGATGTCGAACAATATTTTTATTTTTCATATGTGTGTTGAAAATTGACTTATTGGCCTTCATAGCATCTTAAAATATATTTTTACATCATTGCGTTGCCTCAGAATGCAAATCTCGAAACTACAAAAAAAAAAAAAATAATAATAAAAAATGATGGAACATTTAATTCTTATGATCTAGTTATCTAGTTAGAGTTTTGAGTTGAATCAAATTTTTTTGTAGTTACATGATTTGCATTCTGAGGTGACTATTTGCAAAAAGAGAGGTAAGGATGGGTAAAAGTGGCATTGTTCTCATTTTAATTTAATTTTTACATTTAAAAAAATTGTAAAATACTGTTGAAAAATTTTGGAAAAATATCAATGCATCAATACAAATGTGTATAGTTGTATACATATATTTTTATATACAAGGTACAGACAACATAAAAAGCTGTTTCTATTTAAAGTAGTTAATATTATAGAACTAGCATACATTGCAACAGATTAAAATAATTTCTCAATTACTTTAAGACTATATTAAGAAATTTTGCTTACTTATGTTTCTCTTCTTGTTGCTCGCTCATGCTTGCTTTTGCTGGTTAGTTAAGAGACCAACAGAAATTAACGATAAATTTTGGTTATTGCTGGAGTCAAAGAATATTTTTCTACGACAGAATCAAATGAAATAAATTTTAACAAATCGAGAATGTTCTAAAACTTAATCGCTTATGGTTTGAGCATATTCAATGTGGCAGTTTTCTCATAACATCTCTATTTCTGGTTTCTGTCTATAAGGCCATAACTTCTACCTCAGTTTTCACAAAACTGATAAGAAAGATTTGCTTTAAAATTTGTATGCCACCTATTGATGGCGAGTTCTAAGTCCCCTGCAAGTCTTGTTGCATTCAGGCGCATGATTGCGAGATCTCAATCTACAGATACAGTATTCATCCTTAAGTACCATTTAACAGAGCACTGTGTGTCGGTGAGATGCCAGCTGCCACAAGGATTATGTATCTACAGAAATTGTAAAATGTTTGTCTTCAAAATTATTATCTACAGTATTTGTCTCGACTATCTGGAAGAGTATTTTAATTTTTTTCAGAATGATATCTCTAAATCCAAGTTTTTAAATTAGCTAATGAACTTTGAAATACTTAATTCTGTTTGTTTTAAATTACATCATAAATTGGTTCCAAATTAAAACAATTTTTATATCTGTGCCTTATTATAGCAAAAAATGTCCTTTATAAATCCTGCCAAAAAAATTGGGATACTGTGAAGGTCACTTACGGACATGTCCAACATGTATGTAAAAAAGAAAATATGTATTGATGACCAAAACTGTAAGCCCTTAACTTCTTGGTTGTACATAAAACTCTTTGTTTCATTTTTTCAAACAGGTGTATATATGCAAATATATTTACTATTCCTTTAATGTAGTTAAGCTATTGAAATATGAGAAAATAATGGGTGCAATTCACGAAGCAGTTAGCCAGGTTTCTAACGACATTTAGCTTAACCACGTTTAACTTATTAAACCACCACCTAGTTAGATGTGGTTAGAAACCTGGCTAACTGCTTTGTGAATCGCACCCATTGTGTTTATTTTAGTATTGTATGTTATCCAATCTTACTCTAAATAAATGATATTCAAATGATTCCTTTTCATTTCTAAATTTACTTTGTGATCAGACTATTGAAATACAAAAGTTTGTGCTGAAATAACTTCATCATGAGTATTTACGTCATAAAGACAGGTATCTGGTGGATTTCACCTGAGTCATTCTAAAAGTAGCATTGTTTTGATATCAGAGCTCTGTTACTGGCTTTAGTACACATGTAGTTGAGTCTATTGACGAGGTTTCAATGCCATTTCTTTGTGCTTTATAAGGGAATTATAGATATATGTCACTGTAAAGCAGCTTACATGTTACAGAGATGACAAACATAAACTTATCCAGCATAATTTGAAATCAACTTGCCCTCTTGCCTAAAGACCAAACTATTAACTCCTCTGCATTAATCGTCATGATCTACATAATATATAATTATTATATTCATTTACCATTATCAGTAAATCCTAATTCTTGCTTTATAAAAATTAAAGTGTTAGAGCCCTTAAATAAAAGGCAATGAATTATCTTTAAATTTATATTAAATGGCCTGTCATTGATAGGTATCTGGTGAATTTTACTTGAGTGAAGTGCCATTGTTGTGACATCAGAGCTTTGCTACTGTCTAAAATGCACATGTAGTGTCATACTGACTCAAACAAGGAGGTTTTCAATGCCGTCTGTTGGTGCTTTATGAGGTCAATACTGTGTCATGAGAGACTGGTAGCAAATAATTAAGTATTTTTATAAGGAAAGGTGAACCATTGCGGTTAGATATATTAATAAAAGGAAAGAGATAGGAAAATTTCAACAGGCCGTACCAAGATGAAGTGTCCATAGTGAGGAAAGTCTTGATGGCACAGATAACACAAATATATTTACAAATACATTAATGAGACATTTCAAACTATTGTTGCGGACTTTTTCAATAACAAGAGAAGAAATGAAGAGAAGATTTCTTCTCTTGTTATTGAGAAAGTCCACAACATTAGTTAAATACATAGTTCAAAGCGTCTCAATAATGTATTTGTAAATATATTTGTGTTATCTGTGCCATCAAGACTCTCCTCACTACGGACTTCTCAAGTAAGGCTTGTTAGTATTTTCCTATCTCTTTCCTTTTATCAATATAGCAAATAATTAAATATTTTCTTTGCCCCAGAATGTAAATCTTGTAATAACAAAGAATGTGATGAAATTTTGACCCTTAAGAAATTTTGACCCTTAAGTTCTATTAAGGTAAGTTTAAGAGTTGCATCACTTTTCTTTGCAGTTGCTTGATTTACACATTTACATTCTTAAGTGACAATTTTTAGTGTATTTAAGTAAGGGCGCCTTTGTAATTGAAACTTTGTTGCATATCACTGTGTGGGTTAATGATAACTGCGGTTTGCTGTGATAGGTCTGCGTAAGAAGAATGTGGCACCTGGTCCTGGAGGCCTCGAGGATCATATGAAGAACCCTGGGACCACGGACCTGTTTGGGCAAGCCGACGCCGTGGTGAAACACGTGTTGGAGGGCCACGACCGAGGTGTCAACTGGGCCTGCTTCCACCCGACACTACCGCTCATTGTGTCCGGGGCTGATGACCGTCAGATAAAGCTGTGGCGTATGAACGAGGCTAAGGTGAGGAGTCCAAAGTTTGGTAACGTAACCGCTTGCTGTGAATGGGAATGTGCACTTTCATCAGGCAACAAAACACCTTGCTTCCGTTTATGTTGTGTATAATATAAGTGGGAAGTGTTATGTAAAATAAATTATTTAAATTAATTTTAATTCTTTAAACTAACAATTAGGAGTTCATCACAATAAGGTTTTGTCAGTAAATTAATATTGAATAAATGGTTTTGGTTATCTCTTTAAATCTGAATATCTGTATGTTGATGTTTAATTTTGGTTGTCTTTGGAGAAGAAGGAAGAAAGGGAACTACAGTCAATTTAATTTAATATTCCCGCCAAATGTAAGTGGGCAGAAGTAAGAGGTTATTGTCCATTCTTTTGTGTTTTATTTTTTATACAGTAAAAACTTGTCACTGTATTACGTAGAGTCAAGGGATCTAGGAAATTTGGTTTACCTTAAGGTATTACTTATACCTTGACATAAGGTATAAGTAATACCTTATGTCAAGTTTTTCGTATACCTGCAATGCTAATTATTTTTTTACGGGACCGCGATCTCCTTTACTCAAAATCGAGTTTTACCCAACAGCAAGTTGCATAATAACGAGTTTTACTATATCTTGCCAAGAAATTTTCAATGAAATATTACCCATTTGCAGAATTTCTAAACTCGGACATAAACAGAAAGGTCAGAATCCTCACTTGCAGCTACTTCTGGTGGGAATGTAGGTTATTAAATTTTTCTTTGGTTGTGCGTTTTGTGGAGTGGTGTTTTGTTGCTTGATGCAAACTAATCTTTTAATATAATTATCTCTTCACATACTGTATGCAACATATTAATATTTTCAATTTTAATTCAAATTCAAATTTAAATTTTTTATGCAATGAACTTACTCAGACACATTGTGAAGTTTCATTGTAAATAATAAAATCTGCTTAGCCTAAAATTTCACTAAACTTTTTCATGCACTGCTGTATTTTGATGTAATCCATATTACTGTATTATTGTTGTGGTAATTTTTCTGTATATTGTTAATTGTCTGCAATTCCCAGAATGCAGTAATTAATTATTTTTCTTTTGCACAAACATATTTGCATTATTATACAGTAATATATTTCGATATATCGTCCCTCGTCCGAAATAATGAGCTATCTGCTTACCACGATTTCGGTGCAATAATGAGCTATCAGCTATTTCAGGTGAGCACAATTATAAGCTGTAAATTGGTATAAAATAAAGCTCACATTCTGGTTGAGGGATGATATGCACATTATTGTATATATATTCGGTTTTTGCAACTTCTTGTTCTTTGTTTTTTTTTTGCTCGTTACTGGTGCTTGCTTTTTTTAACATTTGCTTGCACTTTCTGTATTGCTGCTTTTAGAAACCACGAAGAAATGTTGGTCAATCATTTAGCAATAAAACATCTGGAATTTGTGTTGAACCTCGGTCCCTCGATCTCCCTTATTTACTTCCAGTTTACTTTTTTCCATCAGAAATGGCTCCAACAAGAAAGTCAAGACCTTTTGTAAGTATGCTTGTCTTGACAATGTTAAGCAAGTAATTTCTTGTTGCAAACAAATTCAAATTGCCTTAAGGGTAAGGTAACACACCCGATGTTAAAAAAAATCCCATACGTGAATATTATAAAAAAGAAAAGAATTAAATGTTCTCCTCTACATCCCCTATCAGTAGCTAAAATATCAGGTATTCAAATTCATAACTCAAAAACTAGCTCTAATTTGTATACCTGATATTTTAGCTACTAATAGGGGATGTAGAGGAGAACATTTAAAAAAAAAAAATAATAATAATTTTTATGTTTATTTATTTTTTTAATTAACATTGGGCACGTTACCTTCCTCTTAAATTGTGCCTAGTTGCAATTTAAAAAATTCTTTATTTTCTTGAGGGCATGATGCTGCAACATAACTTTCATTTAGCTGCATAATATCCATCTTATCAACGTTCTTCTTTATGACCAAACATGCAAATATCATATTATCATCAATTTCATCTCTGTATAAACATTTTCCTTTCCTTGCATTCCAGTTATAGTTCATTTCTTGCAGTACTTTACGTGGTTAGATGTAAGACTGTAGATTCATTTGTAGCTAATGTAGGTGTGATTGACAAACCTAAATAACCTTTTTTCATTCTTAAAATTAATAAAGCATACAAAATTTTGATGATTCCAATAGCTGGATAGGTCAATTAATTTATTTCAATTCTATATATAATTATAATATATTACAATTTTAGATGACAAGCTTTGATTAATTGAAAATTTTTCTTGCAAAATTCATGAAATATTGAAACATTATTAAGATATAATTTATATTTTCGATTCTATTAATTCCTCTAAAATATGAATTTTATTTTATTTGACTTCATTTTATATGACTTTTTATACTGTACGACTTTATATAAATTGAGTTCAGTTCTACATTTTAGCTTTGTCATGTGAAGCTCTTTGTAGACTCTTAAAGAAAATAAAAAAAAAAGAAAGAGCATTTGTAAAAATACATGTGTAGAACTGTACTCATTATTGCAAGATCTAACTTGTAAGCTTGCATTAGGCGTGGGAGGTGGACACATGTCGCGGCCACTACAACAACGTGTCATGCGTGCTCTTCCACCCGCGGCAAGAACTCATCCTCTCCAACTCCGAGGACAAGAGCATCCGTGTCTGGGACATGGCCAAGCGCACGTGCCTGCACACTTTCCGGCGCGAGCACGAGAGATTCTGGGTTCTGGCAGCCCACCCAACGCTCAATCTCTTCGCAGCTGGACATGATTCTGGCATGATCATCTTCAAAGTAAATATTTACACATTTATATATTTTAAATACCCCAAGCCAAATGCAAAAAGTAGGTGAACTACAAATCTATATTCTAGTACTTCATCCCTTAAATGTAGTAATTTTACTATTTTTTAATTTTATTATTTTCATCAAAACTAGGGAATAAAATATAAAATTTAAAAAATAAAAAATAAATACATAAAATATAAAGCTTTTATTCTCTATTATTATTAGTCTTTTATTAAACACAGAAAGTGTACATATTAACAGCACTAGAAACATACATTATAGAAAAACATTACAATAGAACACATAAAACATACATACAAAACATATATAATAGTTACAGAATAATAGAACAATAGAAAATGATAATAAAACAATATAAAATAAAATAACAGATGATACTAACAGCCTGTTACATCATAATAATAATATATCATATATATAATCACATATATAAGACAAAATATGACATAGAAAATAGATAGAATAAAAAAACTTATTGCTTCATTGCTATTCAAAATCTATAGACTATATGAAATCTCCCCTGGCATAATCGCTAATAGGCTTAATTCTAGATTTACAGATATTTAAATGATATTGGCTACAATATTCATTACATAATTTACATACACAAGATTGTTCAGCTTTATGATAACCAGAAGATTTACAAATTAGATGGTGGAAGCCGTGAACAGCCTGGCGAGTTAAAACATTTCTAACATTGGATCTATCCAATTGGGGCAGACACCAATGTTTACATGTCATAGCATCAGTGCTGTAAAACTCAGGATTAATATCCTGAGCTTTTTGATTCCTGACAGCTATAAAATTGGAATATTGATCTGTCGTTGGAAGTTTAAACATTTCTTTGATTTCTGTAATAAAATAATTGGAATCTATCAGTTTATAGGCCAGTCTAGTTTCGGTAAATTTTGACAGACACAGTAATCTTTTAACAAACATGGCTTTTACTGATTCTAATTTATCAAAATCGGATACAGATAAATGAGGCCATACAATTTCAATACCATAAGTAGCCACAGGGGCGACTTTTAAATTGAATAGTTTGAGCCCTGTTTTGACGGATAGACCAGACAGCCCTGAGATAGTGTACATAACAGTGATAGCGTTCTTACATCTTTCTGTTATATGTTTAGAAAAAGAATGCCCTGTCATTTGAAGTATTATGCCAAGATATTTAAATGAATTTAGAAATTCAATCTTTTGACCGTCACAATAAATTTCATCGTTTTTGCATAACGGTCCGCCTCTTCTAAACTTAACAACCTTGGTTTTCTCTGTGTTAATTTCTAGACCATTTGTTTTGGCCCAGATAGATAGATTATTTAGCGCTTTTTGTAGCTTGACTTTGCTCTTTGAAATAATAGCAAGATCATCTGCATATTCTCTATAGTTGTGTATGAAGGAATTTTACGATTTCTAATTTCACGATACTGTAATTACAAAAATTTCATCTGATTCTTAAAAATAAAAGTCTTTTTAATGTACGTTTTTATAAGCCTAATAAAGTTTGAAATTTTAAAAATTTATTTATAGTGACATAATGATAAATTAAAAAAATAAAACAACAATGTACAATATAAAAAAAAAAAAATTAAAATGTGTATTTCATTGGATCAAGAATTTGTTACCTCTATGCACATGGAAAAGTAAAGTTGGCTGCATGTGTATTTTGATGAAATTTGATGTAATTCGAGATACTTGGACTTCTCACTTTTTCTTGTGGTGTTGTTAACATTGTATAACATCCATTGTCATCAGTATAAAATTGTTTACTGTACTAAAAATTGTGAAACTTTGTGTGTATTGATTTAAATTTACTGATTTGTGTTCTTGGTTTGTGTCCTAGCTGGAACGTGAGAGACCGGCGTACGCAGTGCAGGGCAACTTGCTGCTGTACGTGAAGGAGCGTTTCCTGCGCAAGCTCGACTTTACAACCTCCAAGGACACCCCCGTGATGCAGCTCCGCGGTGGAGGACGCACACCGGTCTACAGGTAATGCCCACAATGCAGCAGTGATTAGCACACAAGCTGTGGAAGCTTCAAGTCTACTGATTTTACGGTGTTCCTACCGTCCTATCCAAACCTATGTAAAAAATGTAAAAAAGAAAAAAAAAAAAAAAACGAAATTGCTCTTTTGGCACTATAAAATTTTTTTTAGAGAAAATTAAGTTCTTGATTTATTAAGAAAAGAGCCCTAAATAAGGGGGGGGGGGTAGGAGATGGTTTCAAATTAATACTGTAGCTTTGATAGTTAAGGAGAAAAATATTTAATTTTTTAACATGGTGGCTTATGGAGGAAATTTTCCCCCAGGGAATACTTGAATCCTCCATTTGTTGGCTCAAACATAACCCAAGATACTGTCAGTCAAAATTATTATGAAACCACATGCTATTTATTTATTTTTTTTTTTTTAATTTGCCTCTACTAAATTTAAGAATAAGAGCTTTGCTGATGTAATTTTGGTATACTTTTCATCAGTAGACCAGCTGTTTCCAACAGTTCTAAAATTTTAGTGTGTTGAACATTCATTTAGAAATTTTGAAGGTTATAAGTTCACCTTTGTAACGTCTGTGCTTGTGTCACAGTATGTCATACAACCCTGCTGAGAACTCGGTACTGCTGTGCACGCGAACCAGCAACGTGGAGAACAGCTCTTACGACCTTTATTCCATCCCGAAAGAAAGTGACACTCAGAACCCAGATGCTCCTGAAAGCAAGAGGTCATCAGGTGTCACTGCAATCTGGGTGGCTCGCAATAGGTTTGCGGTGCTCGACCGAACACACTCGGTAAGTCAACATTGAGACACTTGTACTTCTCACTTTTTCTTATGGTGTTGTTAAAAATGTACCTATAACATCCACTGTCATCAGTATAAAATTATCTACAGTACCGACAGGACCACAAAAAATGCCTACTTGTTTACATTTTATCAGCAACAATGTGTATTGTATCTATGAAGTTGATTGATAGGAAGACATTCGATACTGCCTTCTCTTATCACTCATACCTTGATGCCAAACGTCTTTTATGACGTCACCCATAAGGCCTGTTAATATATTTATTTATTTATTTATTTATGTATAGGCATTTTTTGTGGTCCCGTCGGTATAAAGAATTGTAAAACTTCACAATTTCTGTACCTCTAGTCTTAGCTTAAGTTTCTCCATAATAAGAATTATCCCTCTCGATCGCATTTAAACAATTTTAAATATATAGCTTAATTATCATATTCAAGTATTTCAAACTCATTAACTTAATTGTAAAAAATGTCCACTAATCAGAAGAAAGTCAAACGACAATCAAAACCAATTGTACACCGCGAGATGTTGTGCCCATCGCTGCAATGCTATTTTTTTTTAACTTCACAGTGCAATTGTTCCTCTCAAATTTTAAGAAGTAACATACAAATTTAACAATGTAGTGTAAACTGTGTGAAGAAACCTTAGTCTTAGCAAAAACAGCAAAACAATATCTAAAAAATAAATACAAGAAATAACTTCGTAAATTTTAATAAGTGTAACAGGACATGTATATGTATTGTGAGTCTGTCAATTGTAAAAACCGCTTTTAAGGTAGAGATAATACGGATCAGCTGGCTCAATGCTGAAAAAATCCCATTCATAAAAATTATGAAAAAAATATAAAGTGTTCTCCTCTACATCCCCTATCAGTAGGTAAAATATCAGGTATACAAAAACGAGCTAGTTTTCGAGTTATTAATTTTTAAAGTTGACCAATTTAACATGGAAGTTCTATTTCTCCATGTTAAATTAGTCAACTTTAAAAATTAATAACTCGAAAACTAGCTCGTTTTTGTATACCTGATATTTTACCCACTGATAGGGGATGTAGAGGAGAACATTTTAAATTTTTGTCATAATTTTTATGAATGGGATTTTTTTAGCATTGGACCAGCTGATCCGTATTATCTCTACCTTAAATATTTCAAGAAGGTTTGTTGTTCAGTTGTTTATCAGTGATATAAACCTTATTAGAAATGAAAGAAGGGGTTTTTGCAATTAACAGACTCATGTATTTTCTTTAACTTAGGTGCTTATGGTGTTGTAATGTTCTTCAATGTGTATTCCTTTACTGCTCTTGGCTATTTTACAGACTATTTTCCTTGTATTTCCAGAATACAAGTGACCTCTTAAGCACTGTAAGGTTTTGATGCAAATATAATTGCTACATGCCATTTAGGTAAAAGGTTGCTATCTGTATAAAAACAAGATTATAAAGAAAGTTTTAGAGAAACTGAACTTTAATGAACAGTTGATGTAAACTAATTTAATCCTAGGTTTCTCAATTGCAACACAATTTCAGCATAAAATCTGCAATTGCAACAAACCTCATGTTACCTAAAAGAGCTTTCTAAGGCGTCAGTGTGTCACTTCTCACTAGAACAAGCATTCTTAGTTTATTACGAAATTCTGAAATTTTGTGCTGCTTTGCAACCCTATGTTGCTCCACGTTGATGTCCACTTGTCCTAATTGTTGTGGTGGCTGCTCAGCTGATGATCAAGAACCTGAAGAACGAGGTGACCAAGAAGGTGGTGACTCCTAACTGCGATGAGATCTTCTATGCAGGAACAGGCATGCTTCTGCTGCGGGACCAGGACGGAGTCACGCTTTTCGATGTTCAACAGAAGAGGTTTGTCTTTAAACTAGCAATATAGTATTGACCGCAAAAAATTTTATTGCAAAAATGGATAGAGGGTTTGTCACTCTGATTAGAGGGTACAAAGTTTTGCCACTCTGATTTTTTTCAGATTTTTTAAAAACCAGAAAGTATTGCTAAAAAGTTTTGCAGAGGTCGGGTTTAGATCCTATCCTTTTATCCTTTTATTTATCCTTTTATTAGGTGTCTAGAGGCGTCACTTTCTCTGTACTTTCAATAGTATAATTTTTTTAAAATAATCCCCCGTTTTTAAAAAGTCTGAAAAAAACATTGCATAACTTTGCACCCTCTCTCCATTTCTGCAATAAAAAAAAATTAGGTTGATAGTCGATACTCCATTAGTCTTACTCTAATACAAGAGCTTCTTATACAGAAATATATAAAAGACTGTCAGCTTAAAAAATGACTCTTTGCACTCTTAAGAGCTATATTCCTTATCACAATATCGCGAACTCTGCTACTTTGGCAGTAGCTTGATAGTCTTGCTCTCATGTAGACCTGGCTGGGAGCTGCTGCCTCTCTCTCCTCACCATGCTGATGAGGTCCAGTAGGCCGAAACAGCTGTCCATGGCTAGAGAGTGGCGCACCAAATGTATTATTTGTGTGACGATTTTGCTAGCAAAAACTAGCTGATCAAGCCAAAAAATCCCTCTCTCTCTCTAAAACGAGCGGCGAGTCAAACCTAATATACACGCATAGCTTTGTTTTAATTAATTTTTCTCTTTTTGCTGGGTCACTGACGGCTAAAAGCTCGAACTTATCTCCCTTCCCAACAAATCTTTTTCTATCATATGTGTTTCTATCTTCTTTAAATAAACACAATATCTGAAAGTTAGGTTTTGAGCCGACAGTCTCATATATATGTATTATACTTCTGCGAGAATTTATAAATTATGAAAAACACAAACTGGCCCATATCTTGTTTTAAATTTTCATTCTTAAACAAGCACTGTAATTTTGTTCATTCATATCAACTTGATTTTTGTTGCACATGTATCCAGAAGTAAATGCGTTATTTAGCCATTTTAGTTTTATTTCTCTACATAATTTTTTCACTGGTAAAAAAAAAAAAAAAAAAAAAAAAAAAAAAAAAAAAAAAAAAAAAAAAAAAAAAAAATCCTTATGGTAAAAACATGTTTATTCAAATGGAGTGTACTGTATATGGAATGGGTTATTATTATTTAGCAATTTAAGTTTTGTTTCTCTAAATATTTTTTTTTTATTTTTTTTTTTATTCCACCCTCAAGATGGTGGATAAAAAAAAAATTATGGTAAAAACGTATTTATTGGGCTTGATCCACACAGAATTATATATCTGAGAACTTAATAAAAAACTTAATTTGAATTACCCTTTTAAAAGAAAGGTTTGATTTCATCTTGAAATTTCAGCTTCTCAGTAATGAATACCTCAGTTTCCAAACATGATATTACAGACATTAATTATGATATTACATATTATTTGTCCCTGAGCTACCTCTAATGTAAAACGACCCTTAACACTATGGAAGGGATAGAAATATCAACCCCAAACTTACAATAATACTTAAATTTAATTTAATTATTTAACTTAAAAGTAATTGTTTATTTTTTTTTTAACATTTCTATAAACACTGTGAATATTGCAGCAATTGTTTACCATTTTTTATGTTATTTTATGATATATCCCTCATGAATACATAAATAACAAGGCAGAGGCAGAGATTTACAAGCAGTCCAATAAGAACAAATTGCTTCCCGGAGAAGACACAGTACCATTATCACCATACCATTGTTGCTTACAGGAGCATGGCGCAGGTGAAGATCCCACTTTGTCGCTACGTAGTGTGGTCTGCCGACATGTCTCACGTGGCTCTGCTGGCCAAGCACACAGTGAACATCTGTAACCGTCGTCTCGAGAGTCTCTGCTCCATCAAGGAGAACACCCGCGTCAAGTCGGGTGCCTGGGACGACAGCGGGGTCTTCATCTACACAACCAGCAACCACATCAAATATGCCATCAGCAACGGGTGAGTTTTATTTAGGAGTAGAACCTGACTAACTTTTTTTTTTCTTTGAATTGAACCCTGGTCAAAAGTGACTGCATGAATTTAACTTCCCGGCCCTTTGTGAACCTGACCTAGCATATTGCTTAGGGTTTTGTGGGTCCCTTCCAAACCGGGGCGTTCATGACCTATAAAATTGTCAAACGTAAAGATGCAATTGGAGAGGTAGAATAGATTTGCAGATTTCATTCAATGATGTTGCTATCATAGAAAATAAAAGTATGATAATAATATACATAATAAGAGAGCTAAAGTGACCTCAGACTGTTAGTCAATATCACCATTAATTAGCAAATGATGTTGTGTCAAAATTTTGTTGGTGCCATTATTGTGCTGTTGTATTATATCCTTTTCAATGTATTGTTAGTTAAAAACTTGTGTTTTCGTTATTATGATATAATTTGTCACTTTCATTAAAGTACTTAATAAATTGAACCATGCAAATTTATCATAAGTTCTTATCATACGAACAGGAATAGAAACAAGAGCAGACTTTCATATATCCATAACATAACGCCAAATCCCTTACGGGGTAAACCAGCAGCATTATAACCTCAGGCTTCCACAAGTGTACCTCCACTGTACTCAACTTTTACTACTCCACTTGCATCTGAAATATCCATGATGACCATGATACTCTTTTGTCTTCTGCACTCTCTATTACACAACATACTTCTTACGCACCTATTTTTCAAACCTTATTTAATCAAGATTAAAGACTTTTAAATTCCTATAATTTTAAAACACAATGTTGATTATAATAAGTCACAAAGAGCCACCATGACAAGTATTTGAACTAATGATGTGGGATGGTTTGTATTACAGGGACCATGGAATCATCCGCACACTTGACCTGCCCATCTACATCACGCGTGTTAAAGGCAAGCAGGTGTTCTGCCTAGACCGAGAATGTCGGCCACGCATCCTCAACATTGACCCCACCGAGTACAAGTTCAAGCTGGCTCTCATCAACCGCAAGTACGATGAGGTAGGTCATAACGGTGGTAGGACTCAAGGTAACTGACATTCACGATAGTTTGTATCTTTAATTAACCAAACAATAATATGAAAAATTGTCTATGCGATATTTATTTTATTGAAAGAAAAGGACAGAGGAGCATCTGAATATAGCATTTATCATCATTCGATAATTTGTGTTTTAATGGGTCTGTTCTATCCTTTTCTTTCATTAAAATACTTAACCAAATAGTCAGTTTTGAAGTAAGCATATACTTTCGATGCAAAAACATCTGTTTGTATACTGTGTCTAGTATTTTTTTTAGTATTTACTATTTTTTTTTTTTTATTTGGCAACCTGAGCTTTTGACTCAGTCTGTTACTAAGCACTAGATTGCCACTGTATGAATATAGAATTGCTTAAAATGTATACAGTAAAATGTATTATAATTTTTAGTATTTTTAATTTTAATATATTTGTAAATTAGTTCAAGAAAATAGAAAAAAAGTACTCTGAAATAACATGCCAAGCTTAAAACAAAATTACTCATTTTTCTTAAAATTATAAAGATGAAGAAAAAAAGAGAACCTAACAAGATTAAAGTTAAAAAAAAAAATCATGTTCATTTATTTTAAATATTACTCTGATAATAGAAGAAGAATGAATACTGTAAAACTCTAAAAGTTTTGCTGCTGTTGAGTACATATTTAGAGTTTTATTGTATTCATGAATACAACATTTATTATTATAATTATTAATTATTCTTATAGTACGACAAATATTTCATGCAATTGCATAACTCACAGTTTGAATGTAATTGCTTCAGGTGCTGCATATGGTCCGAAACGCTCGACTGGTAGGCCAGTCAATAATAGCGTACCTGCAGCAGAAGGGTTACCCTGAGGTGGCCCTCCACTTCGTCAAGGACGAGAAGACTCGCTTCGGCTTGGCCCTCGAGTGTGGCAACATTGAGGTGGCACTGGAGGCGGCGCGAGCACTCGATGACAAGGCATGCTGGGAGCAGCTCGGCCAGGCAGCTCTCATGCAGGGCAACCACCAGGTGCGTTGCAAATAGAAAATAACATTTTTTTTTTTTATATTTTTCAATTTTTTTTTAACACAAATAGTATACTGAAACAATTAGACATAAATACACATATAGAGATAAAATGTAGATAACGTATACATAGATCAGAAACTTACATAGAACTACAGACACAAAAACACTAAAAGTTGTAGAACATGAAATATTAAGCACAAGTCAGAGTTTGATGAATATAAATGTAATTAAAAAAAAAAAGTACATTACTAGTGTATTACGAATGCAATTAATTGCTTACCTGGTGTGTTTGTGTCGCAGGTTGTTGAGATGTGTTACCAACGCACCAAGAGCTTCGACAAGCTGTCATTCCTCTACCTGATCACGGGAAACCTGGAAAAGCTGCGTAAGATGACCAACATTGCTGAGATCCGTAAAGACACATCGGGACAGTTCCAGGGGGCCCTCATGCTCGGAGATGTCCCCGAGAGAGTCAAGATACTCAAGGTAAGCAGTTGAGGTGGGATGGTCAGTGAATACTTAGGGGAAGTTATGTTTCATTCAGCCTTACATAGGAGTGCAATTTACTATAGTTGAATTGGATGTAGATTCCAATATCAAAATACTGTAGAAAGAAATATATTTTGCAATGCTACATAGAAACTTTAATTAATTGCAAATTGCTATGCTCAGGGAAACTCATTCACCGTCATTTTTGTTGTTGTTTTATTTTACTTGTTCTCATCTTTTTTTAAAAAAAAGTCACCCTGGCTTTTTGATGCAGCATAGAAATAATAGTTAAGAGATTACAAAAAATTTAGGGGAGAACAGAATAATCCAATCATTAGTATGAAAATAATACACCCTACATCAGCATTTGTGATATACAATAACTTTAACATTGTATTTGTTCCTAATTAAAATTATTGCACTGCAGAATTATTTACTCAATAAATACAAAGACACTTCATCTATCTTTCATAGGCTGCAAATATATTAGAAATAGAAATAAAACATAAAACAGGGGGCAAATAAAAACGGCTGCAAAAACAGCCTATCGGTAATCAGTCTAATCACTATTCTGTGTCTATTCACCTACTAAAACAAGATATTTAAAAAAAAAGTAACATAAAATAAAAAAAATATTATTATTAGTCTTTTATTAAACACAGAAAGTGTACATATTAACAGCACTAGAAACATACATTATAGAAAAACATTACAATAGAACACATAAAACATACATACAAAACATATATAATAGCTACAGAATAATAGAACAATAGAAAATGATAATAAAACAATAAAAAAAATATATATATCAGAAAAAAATTGCCCTGTAGTTATATAAAATGGAAAAATTATCATTACAATAAATTGCTCTCTTGGGAAGTATGTGGTAGCGTATAATGCAATAGACTAGTTTTAGTGTACACTAAGGAAAACAAACAGGTTTCCTCTACCCGTTTCAATAGACCATTAAGGTAGAGGTAACGTTGGTCAGCTGTTTGACGGAGGTCCCTTTGATTAACATGTAAACCTTAGCAAATTCACAAAAATTCTGAGATTTTTTTTGAGAGGCAGATATTAGCAGGGTGTATACCATCTGGAAAAACCTGGAATACCGGGAAATATCATGGAATTTCAAACCCTCTGGAAAAACCGGGAAAAATCATGGAATTTCGAAAATAATGTCAAAAAAACTGGAATTATCACATTTTTCAGTAATCGTTTTTCTTAATTATAAAATCTTGATACTGTTTTGTTTTTTCAGTTTTTGACAAGTTCTAATATTTATTCAAATCAATTAAAAAAATTTCAAGTATTGGAAATGAAAATGGGAAAAATTCGTGTGCAAAAGCGTGACGTAAAAAGATCGCGATTTACGAGAGATCGCGCGCGTATTATAGTGACGTCAATATTTCGGACGAATAGTTAATTAAATATTTACTGAAAAGTATATGAATGTTTCAAATATTAATTTGTAACCAACAATATATACTCCTTCAATTAAAACAACTTGAATTATAAACTAGAAAAATATAATTATATTATTTTTAATGATGCAAGTGATCATGCAAGCAGTACGTATAGTACATGTAATTAAAAGATCGGCAATTTACGCGAATATTACGAAAAAAAGTTGATCGTTTGATGAGAAAGCATAAATATATACAAGAGGTCATTATAAATTATTATAATTTATCATATTCAAGCACAAAAAATAAAGTAAAAATTATGATAATGTATAAACGTCATGGTTAAAAACTAAGAAGCAACGCTATGTTGCTGCGGTACGCGCAGCGTGAGCTCACTTTATTTTATAGATCATATAATAATATACTACACAATTTTTGCAGTATTTTTGTATTTTTTGTATTTTTTTTTTTTTTTTTTTTTTTTTTGAAATATTCAGTAAACACAATATTCAGCATTTCAAGCATTAGAACATTTAGATAGAGGGGACTAGATTGAAAATTTTCCTAAATTTATGAAAAATGTTTTGTGTCCTAATTTATGGTTCCTAAACAGAACGGTCTTAAACGTAGAAGACCGTTCTGTTCCTAAATTTCTGAATTTTCAGGAAAATGTTTAAAATAATAATTTAAATAAAAATTCCAGCAATTTTTACCACATTCAATTCACACTGGACTAAAATTTTAAGTGGGACTTTTAAAATTATTATTTTTTTCATTAAAATGACACTGAGCACTAAAAAAAAAAGTACTTTTAAAGTTTTTAAACAGACCCGAATAAAATTATATTGATGTTAAAAAATAAAATAGTTAATGCAATATTGCTAGAATTTTTATTTTATTTTTTTTTAAACATTTCCCTGAAAATTCAGAAATTTAGGAACCATAAATTAGGACACTAAAACATTTTTCAAAAATTTAGGAAAATTTTCAATCTAGTTCCCTCTATCTAAATATTCTAATTAAATGCTGTGTAGTATAACCACAAAAAGTATTTTGCAAATTTACTTCTTTTGTAAAATGAAAAATGAAGAGTTGATCTGCATTACATTCATGCAAAGAATTAATATCTACTAGAAGACTTACCGCCGTGTTAAAGTTTCGTCTCTCCTATTTTAAAAGAAAAACCTGTTTGCGCTTTTGAAGTGAGCTAACGATGACATGGACACTAGATGTCTCCTTTGTCTGAGGCTATACAGTTCGGCAGGGCTAGGGTTGACTTAACGTCACGTGACTCCTATTAGTATTGTATTGGAAAGTCCGTGACGTCAATCAACCCTAGCACGGCCGGAGCACGGTCGTAAAAATTGAAGAAAGGGAGGGGAAGTTAGAGAAGGGTGAGGTTAGAAGGAGGGCAACTCAGCAGAACAATAGCAGATTTTACCGAGGCAATATTGTTATCACGATCGTATTGTGTATTTATTGTTGTCGTTGTCAACAGGGAATTCTTTTAAATATTTCGTCTAATTTGCTCTCATTTTAAACCATTTTAGAGGAAAAGAAGAGAAAAAGACGAGATTACATATTTTTTCCTCTACTCACTACTTGAACATAAAAATGTTAGAAATATTGTTGTCAGGCACTTTAAAAAAACTAATGAAGTGCGGAAAATTATATTTCATAATTATTTTTATTGCTTTACTTTTCGATTGTACCAAAATAATGTAAGCACTCATAATAAAAAAAAATAATCACAGTATCACATGACATTATATTGACTTAAATTAAAAGAAGCATGCGCTGTCGGGGTCCACCTAATAAACAGTTTTAATATTTATTTATTTATTTTTTAAAAATAATTTTTAGTTTTAATCAGTTTGAAATTATTGAAGATTTACATTAAAATGAGAAATCATCCTTAAACCGGGCTTTTAGTTAACGTCAGGAAAATAAAATAAAACTATAATATTATACATACAAATACACACATATATAATATATATATATATATATATATATATATATATATATATATATATGTATGTGTGTATGTATATATGTATGTATATATTATTGTGATAGTACAAGAATGTAGAATTGTATATGAATTTTTATTTTACGATAATACGTAACATTCGTAGGATCTTTACTGAAAATATAAATTAATATAATTAATATAGAATGTTAGAAATGTTGACTCCATTTCATCCTCACATTCATCGAAGATGAAATAAGGTGTGCATTAGAGGTAAAAAGATTAGGTTTATTGTTACTGCATTGGTTGCAAATAGATTTGTAAATAAATTACAGTAGAAGAGAAAATATTATTAATTTTTTTACTATTTTATTTATCGATCGAGGAATCCCTAGTTGAAAAATTACGCTTCAACTTGTCCTGTAATATTTACCTGCAATAATTTTCGTTAATTTCGATCGAAAAAAAAAAACAACATAAAATCTTGATCCTTGAAATAAAATTTTAGTAACCAAGTTTAAAAAAAAAAAAAGAAGAAAAATGTTGATTAATTACAATTGTGAAATTCTGATTTATTTATTTATTATATTTCTGAATAAATATAATAAATAAATAAATCAGATTTTCACAATGGCTACTTTTCAGCAAAAATAATGAAAAAAATTAAAATTATTTCTACTGATTGTTCGACTTTATTTAAAATAACATTCTCTATTTTTAAATTGGCGAATCAATTTTATAAAGCATTGAAAAATTAAATTGTAAAATTAAAAAAATATCATGACTATATTAATATTGATTGAATGTTACAAAATGAACATAATTTATAATAAATATTATATATTAATATTTCTAAAGTGCTGCTACTGAAGACGATAATGCACCTGCTTCTATTTAAAAGAATGACTTTAGTCATTGTTATCCTCTGGCCATTCATCCCTAGCATACCTTCCCCCCACTCCGGCCAGCTAGATCTGCCCGTCGCCTTCTTTTACTTCCCCTCTCTGCTCTGAACAAACTCGATCCGTCGATCGCGACTGTCGCGATACCTTGCGTCCATGTCTTAAAGCTTTCTGCTAAGATAAAGTGGACGAAAGCCGCCATAAGCGGTAAGTCTTCTAGTAGATATTAATTCTTTGATTCATGTTTGCACTATGTATGATAAATATAATGTATTTGTATTATAGTGTCATCACAGACAAATCAATTTCATTTTTTTATTTTATTTATTTTTTATTTTATTATTAATTTTTTGCGATTTTTAACGTTCCCTATTATTATTATCATTAGATTAATGTATAAGTTTATTATATATTATGTAATCATATATACAGTATAATTTATAAAAATATATATTTTAATAATTATAATTTTATCAAAAATTTGAGCATTAAAATTTTCTAACTGTCAAAAAAGTTGCTCGCTACGCTCGCAATTTTTTTGTTATGCACGCGCGTGTACTGTGTTGGTTATTTTTTCTTGTATGTACTGGGTAGCATTTTTTTTTTCTCATTATCTGTATCTTTCAATTGATAAATTATGGATATATAGGTGTTAAGAAAAACAAAATATAAAATGTCAAGATTTTTTGTTCCTTTTTTAGATCAGATTAGATTTAAGGAATTTAATCCTTAAACGATACCTTAAAAAATTACATAGTTCAAGTTAATTTTTATATAATAAACCTCCCCCACCCCCTCCTGAACACTAAAATATTACCTGGAATTTTTTAAAATTCCCTGGAAAAACCTGGAAAACTCATGGAATTTCATTTGAGAATATTGGTATACACCCTGATAATATTAGTGTTTAAAAGCCATAGAAAAAATTTCAAAACAATTTAACAAGCCGATTTTTTTTAATTATTTTTTTTTTAAATTTTCAGCATAGGGCTTTCCCATGGAGAGAAAAACTAAAAACTTAATTAAAAAAAAAAAAATCGAATCATTAAATTGTTTTGAAACTTTTTCTATGGCTTTTAGGCACTAATATCTGCCTCTCAAAAAAATTTCAGGATTTTTGTGAATTTGCTAAGGTGTACATGTTAATCAAAGGGACCTACGTCGAACAGCTTACCTGCGTTATCTCTACCTTAATAAGACCTTAATTTTTTTTTTATTATATATGTAATATATATAAGTATAAGTATTTTATTAAACACACATCACACAATAATAAAATACAACAAACACACATACAATTATAAAATAGACTATAGCCAGAAGTTATAGAATATAGACGCTGACAAACAATACAAAATAATAGATGGTATTGAGCTTGTACATCATATAATATATAGATACATATAAAACAATATGAATTTATGATATAAAAAAGAGAAAGAATGAAAAATTGGTGCTTAAATGCTATATGATAATCATAGTATGTCAAGTCTTCCTTAGCATAATCGCTGATACGTTAAATTATATTATTACAGAAATGAATAGAGGGTGCAAAGTTATACTACTCTGATTTTTTTTTTTCAAATTTTTTAAGAGTCTGGGAACTATTTTTTTAACAAAATATTGAAAGTACAAAGAAAGTGAAGCCTCTAGATGCCTTGCCTCTCCTAATAAAAGGATAGGACCTAAAAAAGCTAAAAGGGGCATGGGTTCAGACCCAACCTTGTCAAAACTTTTTAGTAATACTTAGGCTCTTAAAAATCTGAAAAAATTCAGAGTGCCATAACTTTGCACCCTCTATCCATTTTTGCACTACAAAAATTTTGAGGTTGATGCTCTATTGTAAACTGTAGATGCTATTTTCATCCTGTAACATTGTCTTGGCTGCTTTTCAGAACTGTGGTCAGCTGTCTCTCGCTTACCTAACTGCCAGCATCCACGGTCTGCAAGAAGAGGCTGAGAGCATCAAGGAACGCATGGATCCCGACAAGCTGCCAGCCGTTCCCACCAAAACAACCCTGCTGCGTCCTCCCATCCCTGTCATGCAGGCTGAGACTAACTGGCCACTGCTCACCATCTCCAAGGTAACTATAGCCAAAATCATATATGAGAATTGCTCCTGTTTTTCTAAGCTTTACATTACCCACCTACCCATACCAAGAGATACAAAACTAAATATCGAAAGAAAGTGCATGATGAAGTATCACTACAAGAATACTTTAAATATGATTTTGAAAATTTGACAGTGAAATTTTAAAATTATCACATTATTTTTTGTGTACTAAAATTTGGAAAATTAAATTTTTTGAGTTTGGCACCCACTGCACAGAACCCTGCGCAGTAAGAACCGAAACTTTTTAAATAATTTTCGAATGTGATTCTGCCTATACTTGTCTGCTTTTACCAAAAAAAGTAGCAAGTAATAATGGTTTAATAAAAGTTAATAATATCCTTGACGCCATTTTACCCTTTCGGGTGTGGCCAGGTATTTAACCTTGTGTGTATGAGTTATCTTGCGACCGAGCTGGGGCTTACCAGGCTCCCAGAACCCTTTCCCGCACTCTTCTGAGCTCGACTACCAGATCTGTGAGGCCTGCAGTATTTGAACTTACAGGGGTGATCACTTCCTTCAGAAATATTCCGAGAGATGGCAGCACCGTGATCAATTGTGCCGCCGTACATACAGCACGTGCCAGTAGATGGCAGCTGTGTCACTTTTTGCAGCGTCATCTCCTCCAAATACTAACCACGCTCGACGTTGCTTAACTTCGGTGATCTAACGAGAACCGGTGCATTCAACGCGACAAGGCCGTATAATAATGGTTTAAATATAACAAAATCAATACTGTAGCTCTGTTTAGTACTGTACATCTTTCTGTGCATTAACTTATATTCACGTAATAATGTTGTATAATTATGTTTTACAATATCTATATATTTGTAAAGATAATTTACATTAGATTAGAAACGTCTTTATTAATGGCAAGGTTAAGACAATAATGTCTTTTCTCCATCTTACCATACACAAATATTGTTACATGATATACATTTTTATGATTTCATTTTACATCTTATGAATACACATGGCATAACAAATTTTGTCTCTCAGTCAATTGTGTTAGTATCATATCACTTTATCTTGATGTTTTATCTTGATGTAGTTCACTTATCAATGGATTTTTACCATAATTGACAAACTCTATTGAAAATACATTCTTTAAACATTTATCACTTATCACTCTTCGTTGCACTAATTGTTAGTTCATACCGTGTACATTGAATTGAATAAATAAAAAATTGAATGAAGAGTAAAAAAAAAAAAAAAAAAAAAAAAAAAAAAAAAAAAAAAAAATTGTGCATTTAATAAATTAATTATATGATGGTACTATTATATATCTCCAGCATGCCAAAGTTGAACGTACAGGCTCCATGTAAAATTAAGTTTGTATAAAGTAACAATTCTGTACAACGAAGCAGGGAAGGGTGGGGGGGAACAGCAACTGCAAAAAATCTAGGATTTTATTTTATTATTATGTTATATTTAAATTGTCATAAACTTGTAAAATATTGAACATTTTTTTATGTTTAATATAAATATATTTAGCAGTGTTAAGATGCATGTAGATTGTGTCTTTACAAATTTTCAATGCTAGCAAAATTATTATGAATGCTAAACATAGCTACAATTACAATAGGCAATAAAAGCACAGTCTGATGTGATTCCAGAGTAACTCCTCTAAAAACAAAGAGTAGATTATTTTGCATTAAAATACTGTACTATGACATTTTTTTTTTTTAACTTGCTTGCTTTCTATTTTCCAGAGCTTCTTCGAGGGAGCAATGCAAAACCGTGGGCGTCGCCACATTGGTGCCACGCTGGTTGCAGACGACCAGGCTGACATAGAAGTTGGGGAGAGTGGAGGCTGGGGTGCGGATGCCGAACTAGGCCTGGATGAGGATGGAATGGACGAAAAGGACGAGGTGACTGCAGGCACAGGTGGTGAAGCAGATGCAGGTGAGCACACATCATGGCTTAGAAGCATTTTAGGAAGCCTTTAGAAAGTGCAGTGCTTTGGAATTTCAAGAGTACACAAGACTTGTAAAATGTAATGAAAAACACTTCCAAAAATTCTTTTGTAGGTAGTTTAATACTATTTTTAATTGACAGTATTGCAAGATGCATATCAACAAATATATTTTTTCAGAGATGTTTTTCACATCAATAATAAATCAAACAAAAGTATAAAAACAATGCTGTATATAATTAATTAATTATTTGGGGGGAGGTTAATTATTTGGGGGGGGGGGGTAAAAAATTTATCATTCTATACTGCCAGCTTCAAAACCTGCTCTTTGACTTTTTGATAAAGTCTACTTTTCAGGTGTTGTGATAAGGAATATAGCTCTTATCGAAAAGTCAAAGAGCCAGTTTTGAAGCTGATAGTTTCCTATGTTTAAGTAATCCAAAATGAAACTAAATGAAATGAATTTGTAGCTGACTTTTAGAATAACAAGTTATGAGAAGATTTCATATCAGTATTAAAAATAAAGAAGGGTGTGTATTTGCAAGCACCCTTGTGTAATGTGTAGATAAGTAAGTAATATGTCAAAATAACATGTGAAATGTTTCAGATGGAGGCTGGGACGTTGATGACGAGGATCTAGAGCTGCCTCCGGACGTTGACGGTGGCGTTCAAGCGTCGAGCGACGAATCATACTTGGTACCGCCCACCAAGGGTACGCCCCAGACCGTTGTGTGGACCAACAACTCTCCCCTGACCGTTGACCACATTCTTGCTGGCTCCTTCACTTCTGCCTTCAAACTGCTGCATGACCAGGTAATCTCATCTTCAAACAATTTGAATGTTTTACATGCATAATATGATACCATCCTCAAATAGAATAGGATACTGTATTTATTTCAATCATTTGTTATTACAGATGAGTAGACTTTGATTCTTACATACTCCACTTGCTACTTTATCTGTACAGTATATAAAATTTACTTGCATGATATTTTGGGTTGAATTTGAAAATTGAACCATTCCTAATACTCTTCAGATAAAAATTAACAAAGGATATCCTAAATCTTGCTTAATGAATTAGCAAAAGTAGAACTGTGCTTATCCACCCAGTATTGTGTTGTCTCTTATTTATTTATTTATTTATTTTTATTTTGGAACTTCTTTTTGGTTGTACAAGACAAACATATGTTCAAGTCAAAATTGGACAAAATACAACATAAAAACATCAAACTTAAACACATTTACATAAGTTATTTAACACTATCAAACACAATCACTGACAATAATAATAAAAACAAAATACAAGCCAAAGTCACCATTAATACTGATAAATTTTAGTTTATGTGGAACATATATATATATACATATATATATATATATATACATACATATATATATATACATACATACATACACATACACACACACATATATATATATATATATATATATATACATACACATATACACACACATACATATATGTATATATACATATACATACATATATATATATCATATATATATATATATATATATATTGTATTATAGCATTTAGAAACGTGAATTTTATTATGTTTAGAATGCAAACAACTCTTCATGCTTTCTTTTTAACATACTGCATAGCTCAACCTATAAATAAAAATGTATGTATTTTATTTAATTTGAATTGGGTAACACAAGAATTTCACTTTTTAACCTATCTAACTTCATGCAAGCTGACAGACACAGATGTTTTTTTTTTTTTTTTTTTTTTTTTTGTCACCTCTTTCTTAACGTTGCCAAGTTTTGCTGATATTTCTGATCACTTAAACAGATACCCTCCTAATTTGAAATTCCTTAGTGAATGTCTCGTACTATCCTGGGCAACAAACAAAATAAAGCTGCAAATCAGTAATGAATAATGGACAACCTGCATGATTTTTTTTTTTTTTTTTTTTTTGCAACTTTGGGAAGTTATGTATTGTCAATTATTTTCAGATATTTTTTAGCCCTGTAGCACTCCCAGGGAAAAAACGCACATCATAGTCATGCAACATTTTTCCCTGCCTGTGAAATATTTTCATTACTATGACATCACAGCATTTTGCAGTACGATTTTTATTTTAAGGGGTTTCAAAGTAATACGATTTTTTTTTTATTTTTTTTTTTATTCTTATTATTATTATTATTTTTTTTTTTTTTTGCAGTATTGTGCAGAAGTCAAGGTCCTCTATCCAAATATGCAATATAAAAAATGCAGGTTATCCATTTTGACATTGTTTTGCTCTTCATTTTAGCTTATTTATTTTAGAACTCAACTATTAAATGAAAATTTAAAATGAAAATTTAAGTTAATAGAGGAGAATTTAAGCACAACTTGATCAAAAAACTACATTTTCATAGCACTAGGTTTTGATGTACCCACAAATATTTTGTACAAACTTGGTGTTGCTGAATTGAGATTTGTTTTGTTTTGCAGGTCGGCGTTGTGAACTTCGAACCATACGAGGCATTGTTCCTGAGCACATTCAGCAGAAGTCAAACATCGTACAGTGCCCTGCCGTCTTTGCCATCACTCTCTGCATTCCCTCATCGTAACTGGAAAGAAGCAGGACCAAAGTTTGGCCTGCCAGCTGTAGGACTCAAACTGGCAGACTTGGTGCAAAGGCTACAGGTACATTCAACCAACGAGTTTTCAGTAGATTATTTATTCCCTTACGTAACACTAACAATCTTCTTGCCACATGCTATTAGATCATCCTCAAAACAGCCAAAATTTGTTCCTTCATGTTTCATTCGAAGCATATAATTTTAGGAAGTATTTGGTCATAATTATAATAATTAAAAAGAATTATATAAAAGCATGATTATTTTCTAGTATAAAATTTACTTTTCGTCTAATTTTATTTTGCAGTTTTTGAAATTGTCGAGATTCAAAATCACAGAAATCATTGATAACGATTTTGACTGCAAGAGTTAAAGAGGATAAATATTTTATATTTCACTCGAGCTTATACTGATTGCTTGTACTATATAAACTGTTTCTGTAATGGAATAAAAAAAAAATAAATAAATAAATAAAAGTAGTCTGTAAAAAACAATAAATTGAATAAATAGTGCTGAAAGGAAGTAGCCGAAATCATTCAAACCATTATATTTATTCTAACTACTATTATCATATCTTTTAATTATCTCGTCATGAAAAATTTAAAAAAAATATATTCAATAATGCAGCAATCACTCTAGTTCAACTACAACACAAGAGGAGGGAGAGCAGAAATGGTAGTAGGGGTCAGTTAAGGCTTCACCTGAGATATTCGGATTAAAAAAGTTGTATCGACAGATGTTCTTGAAACTAATTTGGTAGACTTACAACAATTGTACAAATACTACTGATTTTTTTCAGATTTTTTTAACCATTGGTTTAATTATAATTAATTTATTCAAACGTGTATTTTGCATCCTTTCAATGTTAAATTTTTCAATCAACATTACACAAAAACGGCTCGAGAATTTTTTTAAAATTTTACATAGATTAAAACCTAATTTTTTGGACTATTTTTCTGAATTGTTTTCATATATTTCGAACCGTGGCGATGATCGTTTCTCATATGCCATTTCTGAATTGTTTTCATATATTTCGAACCGTGACGATGATCGTTTCTTACATGACCTAAGAGACTTGTCAACGCTCTCAGGAACTGTAGTCACCTCCCCCTCCTACCAAATTATTCGCATTACTAATGCAACAGTGTTGCCAGACTTGCCAGTGTAGCCATGCCTCTTGACCTTGACAGACAAATTCTCAGGTTATACCTTAACAGCATCTGATTGGTCACAGTACCACTACATACTCGCACGACATAACATCACCTTATTAACTATTACGTACATGTTAACAAAATAACTACAGTATTTTCTCTCGAATATGCATTTTTTCACTGTTTTTATTGAGTTTTTTTATAAGTGTAGAACAAAAATATATCATTGAAACCCTAAATAGTGCCTTTAAAATATTGAGTTTGTTGTGTGTAGGTGTGCTACCAGCTGACGACAGGAGGGAAGTTCCAAGAGGCTGTCGTGAAGCTGAGAAGTATTCTTCTGAGCATCCCACTGCTTGTGGTGGACAACAGACAGGAGATAGCCGAGGCCCAACAACTGCTGCAGATCTGCAAGGACTACATCCTAGGTGCTTACATGTTATGTTTTGACCACGAACATGTCATCTATATATATATATATATATATATATATATATACAGTAAAAACCATTACATAAAGTCAAGGGACCCAGGATATTAGGTTTACCTTATAGTAGTTTTTCCTATACCACCAATGCTAATTAATTTTATGGGACCACGATCTCCTGTACTCAAAATTGAGTTTCACCTAACAACAAGTTACCTAACGAGTTTTTACTGTATTATATATATCATTTAAAGTTTAGACCTCTTACAAAAAAAAAAAAAAAAAAAAAAAATATTTTGTTCAATAACATATTTTAATATGTAATTTTTTGTTGTTGCTTTTTTTTTTTTTTTTTTTTTCGTTAATTTAATATTGATTGTGTTCAACAATTATCTGTTTGTTATATGTATCAGGTGATTACAATTATGAGCTTTCTGCTGTCCTTATTGACAACAGCTCATATATACCCTCATTTGATATAGCAGACAGACAGCTCATTGTTGCACACCATCTATAAAGGTAGATATTTATTATTACTTATGAGGGACGAAATGATCTCGGAGTGATAGCAAAACATTTATGCTTCATACAAAAAATCTTGCATTATATTCCATTACATTTTCTTTAACCTTATTCTTCAACAGTTCTAATTAATTTTGTGTGGACCTTAAATCTTAAATACATTGAACTAACACAATAAAAAATGTTTTCTATCATTCATAACACAGTAAAAACTTGTTATTATGCAACTGGATTTTGGGTAAAGGAGATTGAAGTCCCATCAAAATTAATAAGCATTGCATGGATAGGAAAAACTCTATATAAAGTGTAAACCTAATTTTCTGGGTCCCTTGACTTAATGTAATAACAAGTTTTTACTGTATATGTGGCTGTTTTACTAAATAAAGTACTACTTGCAATAAAGTAGTGTACAACAGTTAAAATGAGAAGTAACTAATGTTTGGCTGTGACAGGATTGAACATGGAGCTGACTAGGAAGGAGCTGCCCAAGAACTCTCTGGACGAGATGAAACGCGTTTGTGAGATGGCCGCTTACTTCACACACTGTAATCTTCAGCCAGTGCACCTGATCCTCACCCTACGTACCGCCCTCAACCTTTTCTTCAAGCTTAAGAATTACAAGACGGCGGCCTCATTTGCCCAGCGGCTGCTCGAACTTGGGCCCAGGCCAGAAGTGGCACAACAAGCTCGCAAGATACTGCAGGTTAGAAACGCATTGAAACTTGCAGGGGGAGGGTTTGTTCTCCTTGTCAAGTGACAAAGAATTTTACCAGTTTTTATCTATAAATGTTTATATTTAGGTATGTACCATTAAAAATAGCAGGCAATATAGACTTTAAATTAAAATAGAAATTGTATAAGTGTAATACAAAACGTGAAAATGTTTTAACAACCATTTTTAATCATCATACCTTCATATACAGATTATGCATGTTGCAAGGATTTTCCCCCTCTCTTTTCTACAATATTTTTAAGATACATTATAATAATAATAATTGCTTATTTGGGATAGATTACATTATTGGGAAAAAATTTGTATAAAAATAAATACAGTAACACAATTACCCAAAAATACATGGAAAATTGTAATCAAAAGTGGATCAAACAAGAGTGCACTGAGAGCCTTAGCATTGAGGCAGGGGGATGTGTCAATTGCCCCAAAATACCAACCAACCAACCAACCAACCATTAAGGCAGGGGATAGTCCTAACTGCAAGATTTTTATAAAAGGTACATTTTGGCCGGAATAACGTCTGCCTATCTAATAGCACTTGCCTATCTTAAGGGTAAGGTAACACGTCCAATGTTAAAAAAGATCCCACACATGAAAATTATGAAAAGAATTTAAAATGTTCTCCTCTACATCCCCTATCAGTAGATAAATTATCAGGTATACAAATTGAAGCTAGTTTTTTAGTTATGAATTTTTAAAGTTAAATGCTTTAACATGGAAGAGTGGAACTTCCATGTTATTTATTACTTATTTACTTACTTATTTGTCAATGCCCTAATTTGCTGTAATGAATGAGTTACAAATTGCATATGGCCTATGATTCTTGGCGAGGTAACTAACTACATAAGCTGACATTTTGGGGGCGAGGCTAATATTGATAGTCATTTGGGTTTTAAGTTTTATTGGCGAAAAGAAAATATTTTGAACCTGTGGCCTTGTGTTACAGGCGTGCGACAAGACTCCAACCGATACCCACCAACTGCAGTATGACCAGCATAACCCGTTTGCTTTGTGTGGTCGCACGTACCGCCCCATCTACCATGGCAAGCCAGAAGCCACATGCCCGTTGTGCCGTGCTAGCTACTTCCCTCAGTTTGCAGGCTCCGTTTGTGATGTGTGTACTGTTGCAGAGGTCGGAAAAGAAGCTCTAGGACTCAAAATCAGCCTGCTACAATTCAGATAAATTATTGTGGAAAATCAAATGTTATTGTTATGTTCAATTACGTATCTTTATCTACTTTATCTTTTTCAGTTCTATATAAATATAGAGTGCAATGCTTTTTGTAAATTAGGATGAATTTTGCCAGTAAGATTTTTTGGGGGAAAAAAAAGGGATGATAATTATATAGCCTTAAGATGAAACTAGCTTATATCCTCAGTAAAGTTCAGTTTCATATCTTGTTTTCATATAGATAAAACCATCTCCTAAATGGCTTTTAGGCTAGTTTGATCATTAGGGTCTAATTTATTTATTATGTACTAAACCATACTTATGAATGTATTAGAGCATTTTTTATATATGTAATTTAAATTGAGGCGAAGATGACATGATCTCAATGTACTCATGTCATAAAATTTACTTTATGAAAATGTTGTGGAATAAAGAGTTATGGCTTCAATATTAAATTCAATTGTTTCTTTTTTACTCTTCACAAGTTTCTTTGGGATGTAATTTAATATTATGCAGAATAAGATTCAATATAGTCAAACTTCCAACCCAGCTGAAGTTTGATAACATTGATTTTTTCATTGATCAATCAACTTTTCATCTATATATGCAATAAGTGTGCATTGGAGAAGGTTCTTCATGGTTTTGAGGTAGGAGGGGTAAAGGTTGAACATTGTAGGTACATATATACAGTAAATACTCGTTATTACGCAACTTCTTGTTAGGTAAAACTCTATTTTGAGTAAAGGAGATCGCAGTCCCGTCGAAAATAATTAGCATTGCAGGTATAGGAAAAACTCGGTATAAGGTAATCTTAATTTCCTGGGTCCCTTGACTTTATGTAATAAAAAGTTTTTAATTTATTTTACTTTTATTAAAGGTGAACCAAAGCAGAGGCGGCTCGTGATCGTAAGCTCTAAGGGTGCTGCAATCTGTATTTAGTACTGATTTTATACGTACAATACAGTACACACTATTTTTTTTTATTAATGTTTAAGAGAATTAATTATGAGCGCACGAAAAAAAAAATTGTTAACGTTACATATTTGTATAAATATTTGAAGTTTTGGTACACCTTCCGACCTTTCAGGTGTTGTGATAAGGAATCTTATCGAAAAAGCCAAAGAGCCGGTTTTGAAGCCGACAGTTTCCTCTCTGTTTAAGGGTAAGGTAACGCCAAAGTTGCGCAGCGATCGCAGCGCCTCTATATCAATATTCAAATTGTCCCACTCTAAAGATACCACGCAAGTCACGCCAGTCACGCAAGTTTTTATTTTCAGTTTATTTGTAAATAATGAGTTAAATTGTGATTATATGGTTGTTTTATTTATAAAACTTTTTTTTCATTACTATAAAACATTTTTGGAAAGTTTTTACTTTAGGTGAGTGGATTATTTAATAAGCATTGTTTTGGTTCATTAGTCAGCCTGTTTCATTCGCCAGTTGTTTAATGGCCGACCAAAAAGGGGTGTGTAAGACGTGCGAGTGTCAAAAATCGTGCAGTTATTATCAATTTACGTTGCTCCCACTCTCATAATTGTCTTTTTTTTTTTTGCTGTGAAGGTTTGTCCTAGTGCATTAAGTTTGTTTCTAGTTTTTTTTAAAAATTGGACGGTTGGATTATAGAATTTTTCTAATGTCACTGAAATGCAGCGTATGCTTGTTCACTAAATGGGTTCAGTTTCAATACACATAACTCGGAAACTGAATCGAATTTGTATTGACGATATTTTAAGAGCTAATAAACGACATAGAGGAGAACATTTTAAAATATGTTCGAAGGAAGAAATGAGAGTGGAAAATTTAACATTGGTGGCGTTACCTTACCCTTAAGTAATCTAAAATGAAACTAAATGAAAATTAATTTTTAGCTTCTTTTAAGAATAACATTCTTATTATTTATTAAAGATCATGCAAGTTATGAAAAGATTTTATATCACTAGTATTTAAAGAGGAAGGGTGTGTATTTGCCAGCACCCCTGTGTAATGTGTTAGATGGAGAGCCATGTACTCATGTACATGTCACAATAACATGTGAAATGTTTCAGATGTTGATGGAAGAAAGAAGATGAAGAGGGGTACTTCTCTTGAAATTCATCAACGTCTGACAAAAAGATTTATATCAGGCACTGTACAGCAAAATAGTTTCCTTGTCACAAAATATACATTCACATCTGACGCCGAAGGCGATGAAATACGATTTGATTCGTATGAAAAAACAGTTACTAAAATTAGAGATAATTAAATAATATATCCCACATACCACATTAAAAATATTGAGATTTAAATTTTTTAAAAATAATTTAAAATGAAATTTTATAATTTTTTATAAATTATAAAGCAATACATTAATTAATTAAAAATTGCAAAGCTCAATAGCTTTGGTGCTTTGTTGCTATCCTTTGTTATTATATCCTGTATGTTATTGTACTGTGGTGAAATAATGAAATAAATGAAGGAATAAATAGTCTTAGCCAAATAATCTAATGGTTAATTAATTACTGATGGATATGCTAGTAAATATATTCCTTCTCCAGCAGCATTATAATTAATTATTTTCTACCTATTTAGAGCTAGGTTTCACTACCTAATGATATATTTATCACTTACAATTAGTTTTATCTCTGATTTCAATTTAGCTCTATATAATATATATATATATATATATATATATATTATGATGCATGGTCCAAGGTTGGCTTTATACAGGTTAAGTCACCGATTGGACCAATGTTAAAGGGCTTAGCCAATCACGTTCAAGTATTTTTGGCCACATCGTGCCGCGAAATTTTGAATGCGCCCATCATGCAATGCTATTTTTGAAATTTCGCGGTGCAATGGGGTCTGAAAATTTACCGAAATTGACGCACGAAATGAGTGCGTGTCTTAAGGGTAAGGTAACGCCACCAATGTTAAAAAAAATCCCTCTCACAAAAATTCTGAAAAAAATTTAAAATGTTCTCCTCTACACCCCCTATCAGTAGCTAAAATATCAGGTATACAAATACGATCTAGTTTTTGAGTTATGAATTTTTAAAGTTGACCAATTTAACATGGGATTTTCATTTCTCCATGTTAAAGTAGTCAACTTTAAAAATTAATAACTCAAAAACTAGATCGTATTTGTATACCTGATATTTTAGGTACTGATAGGGGGTATAGAGGAGAACATTTTAAATTTTTTTCAGAATTTTTGTGAGAGGGATTTTTTTTAACATTGGTGGCGTTACCTTACCCTTAACCTGTATAAAGGAACGTTGGCATGGTCTTACAGCTTTGTAAATCCCAATGCCTCAGATAATTATATTAATTTTGTGTATATGTGTACTGATGAAGTAATAAACTATTAATGGAATATTTACACTTTTATTGCTAACCTATAAAGGCTGTACACATCACAAACAAATGAAACAATAAAGATACATTATTTCATGTGACATATTTATTATGCCCTAGCACAGTTCAACACCTATCAGCTAAACATTACCTTAGTTATTTTTTTATTATTATTTTTTTTTCCAATCATTTTTACTTTTCTCTTACATTTTTTTTTATGTTTATTTAGAAACACTGTTATTTGCAATTAATGGCTGTGTGCCAGTATAATTTTATTGTTTTCATTACCACCTAATTTTTTATTATTATTATTATTATTTCCTAGAGGACCATGAATAAATGTAAAGATGACTTAGCTGTCATGAAGTTTGAACTTGTTAAATTAATAAATAATAACAAAATGTAAAGTAAAATTAAGTATATAAAAGGTATTTAAAAAAGGGGGTTTGTTGATGTTGCTTGCACTTATTAAAATCCCTTTAAAGAGTACTGAAGTATCACAGTTTAATGCTCTGGCTAAGCTCCTCTTTATTATTACAAATAATTTTGCCTGATTTTTACCTCAGAATACGTTAGAATATAATTGTCAATTAAAGATAAGAGGCAAAATGGGATATCGTCCCTCTTCTGCAATAATGAGCTATCTGCTCCATGATCTCGTTGCAATAATGAGCTGTTTGCTCTTTCAGGTGAGCGCAATTTTGAGCCTTATTTTATACCAATTTATAGCTCAATATTGCGTTCATCTGAAATAGCAGACAGCTCATTATTGCAACGAGATCGTGGAGCAGATAGCTCATTATTGCGGATGAGGGACGATATGTTAATTACTTTCAATGCATGACAACTTATGCAAACAATAGTATATATTTTTTTCCTCCTCTTTGATACATCAGATCACTTACTCAACAACATTTATACTAGATAATGATATTATTTTAAGACTTCAGCTGCATATGTAATCAGTCCAGAGGAGGAATAGCAAGAAAACACACCCTGGGATACTTAAGCATTCATGTTTTCTTTTACGCCTCCATCATTACTCTGATAAATACTTAATGAGTACAATATGTTCCGGCACCCTCAATACTAATATATGGAAGGTATTGTTGTATTTCTTTTTTCTTTCTATTCTTATTATATATTTAACATAAAATTATGAGCTGGGGGTACAAAAAAAAATATATATATATACAAAACCTGATAAAAATATGTTGAGAGAATTCCTTAATTGCTATTTACAGATATATTTGGTTTGTTTAAACATTTTAATATTTTTTAACATAATTAAAAGCCTGAAATTTAAGTACCTGAACTTGGAAAAAAATAAAGTTAAAAAAAAAGGATGAAGAATGTATTTCTTAAATGCTGAGCAATTAACACCTAAAAATCACCAGGCATATCTGTGATTTAGACATTACAACATGTGGTTAGTAGCAAATCTGTAAAAGACTTGTGGAAATACATTTTCTTTTTTCTTTTTTTTTTTTTTTTTTTTTTTTTTAGAAATTATGAACCACTGAACGTTAAAAAGTTAAGTTTAGCCAAAGTGTACTGGTTCAAAGTTAGGCAGACACATGGACATGCAGTATAGGCCAAAATAGAACAATGAATGCATTTGTACCAAATCTTTTGATAGACATTCTCCAAAAAAATTACAATCATATAACCTAAAACAAGATTGAAAATAACATTACACTAACTTATTAATGAATATGTAGCAAGCTTCAGAAAACAAGAAATAGAGGCCATATTACACAGCACACAGTAAATAATAAAATTATTTTATGCTGAAACAAACAAATCTATGTATTTTAGTAATACAGTATTTACTTTATTGGTATAAAATAAAATATATTTTACCATAACTCATGTCTTTGCCATCATTTTAGACAATTTTAAAAGTGACAAAATTGTTATCTATTAAAGGTAAGGTAACACCCAGTGTAAAAAAATATTTCCACACGTGAAAATTATGAAACATGCATCTTAGAATGTTCTCCTCTACATCCCCTATCAGTAGCTAAAATATCAGGTACACAAATTCGATCTACTTTTTGAGTTATGAATTTTTTAGGTTGACTAATTAAACGTGAAGAAATGAAACTTCCATGTTAATCAACTTTAAAAATTAAAAACTCAAAAACTAGATTGAATTTGCTTACCTGATATATTAGCTACTGATAGGGGATGTAGAGAACATTTTAAAATATGTTTCATAATTTTCAAGTGTGGAAATTTTTTTAACATTGAGCGTGTTACCTTACCCTTAATTTAAAAAAAAAAATATATATATATATATATATATATATATATATATATATATATATATATATATATATATATATATATATATAACAATAAAATACAAATAACCTAAATTTTACACAATATTTCTTTGTTTTTTGATGCTTTTACAGCTTTTGATTTCAAAATAAACGGACTTTGGCATTGATGATTAGACTTATACTAAAAGTCAATAACAGTATGAGTTATTGTTGTGTAAAAATGAAAATACAAAGTAGAAAATTATTTTTATAATTTCATAAAAATGAAATGACAGACAAATATGTAACAAAAACTATTCCCAAATAATTTCCAAGTGAATGTATGTATGGAAGTGCCAAGGTAAATTGTTATTGTCTTGAAAAATTCTCTGTTGTTAAAATGTACGAAAGTTTTTGATTATATTTCTATACAAAAATTGAAAGGGTATGTAAGTTTTTATTTTGCTTGTTTATTAAAAAATAAAAATAAATAATAAAAAAAAAAAAAAAAAAAACGGGGAGCGGAAAGTGGTTTTAAGGAGGGTAGGAAGGTTTTAATTATTTCTCAATTAAGTTACTGGGGAGTATACTTTACTTTTATACATTCATTAACACCATATAAACTTTGGCCAATCACTCACATGGCACCATAAAAGAGAGCTGCATGTAGGCATGTTAGCAAAATGGCCTCGTCCGTGAGGACTTTAAAAAAAGTGGGATGACAGTGTGGCATTCCACGGGCAGCATATGTAGCTCAACTGTTACTTCAAGGATTAAAGGGTAGGCATGCAAAGTATCAAGTTAGCAAGCTGTTTTTATTATATTATTTTTTTTCTTACTTCCTTGCTTTACAGGACAGGGTTAGCTGAGATTCACGTTGTTGCCTCTTCTTTGATACATATTTTTAACATTAACAACACCGTAGAAGCAACCATGATACAAATGAGAGGCTGTGATAGAAAGGTCTTCACAATAATACGAGATACATTTTTTTTTTCTCTCAATTTGAATTAGGGGAATAGGAGGAGTTATAATAATGATAATAATAATAATAACATAATAGGTAATTTAAAATTTTTTTTTTCCGCCATACAGCATAAAAATTGCTTGAACAAAAACAGAAAAAAAAAAAAAAAAAAAAAATGAAATGCTTGTGCAACAATACTGAATGAGAACTTTGTACATCAAAACGAAGAATATGTTTACTTCAATACACTTTATATATTTGCATATATATGTCAGTATGTATATCAGTACACTTTCCCGCTTATTTACAATTACATAAACAATGTAGCTGCACTATAGTTTTGAAGAAGTTAAACTTTATTCACAGCTGTTAAAAAAATTGATTTATAATTAAGAGAAAAAAGGTAAAATTTTAAAGAAAATTCTTACTCAGCATAAAAAAAAATATAAGGTAAAAATACAGTGGCCAGTTACATATTAGGGACAACTTTTTTTTTAAATTATTTTTCAATTGTTTAATCTAATATCAATTTACCACATATATTGTTTATAGGTATATAATATAAAAGGGAACAAATTGGGACTGCTCTTCCATCACCTTGTTTGTGAAAATAGAGCTTGTGCTACAATATTTAGACAGCATCAAGGCCAGTGAACAAAAAATTAGCATCATTCTGCATGTACGAACTGTACGAACATCATATATATTCACTGCACACTTTTAAGAGAATCAAAAATTAGTAAAAACATAAACAAAAAGGTAGTTATGTTCTGAATCATTTAAAGAAAAAAAAAATGATGTTTGATGCAAACCGGGAATGTTGGTAACTGTTTGTAATAAAAAGTATAAAATTTGAAGTGTAAAAAAGTTAATAATTAATAGTAATAATAATAATAAAAAAAACATCTAATGAGGTCTCAAACTGATTGATTGGTTCATTATTTTCTTTCTCTCTCTCTCTCTCTCTCTCTTCAGTTGCTAAAATGTTAATATATTAATAATAAGATGGCCCTGTTTACCTTTTTTTTTTTTTTTTTTAAACAAAATTAAAACAGTGTATTTAATTACTTTCATTTTACTTAACATTTTTTTTTTTTTTTTTTTGCATCTTTTTTTTTTTTATATGTTTTTAAATTTATGGCACACTGAATAATATAAAACAGATTTATTACATCCCTTCCTCTCTTTATTTTTTTTCCTTTCTTTCCCCTTTTTCTTTATCTAAAAGATTCCTTTTTTTATCTTTCAATCTTCTAACCAATATAGCAACAACATCAGTTGGCAGTATTGGGTCATTATGTTAAAAAACAACAAACTATAAAAAAATATAAACTGTGACGTAAGGTGGGCAATGAAGAGTGACTAGCACCAATAGATACACTGCAAGTCCCGCTTGGTATTTTTTATTTAAATTCTTTCTCCTTTCTCTTTTTTTTTTTTTTTTCCTTATTACGTACTGGTGGTTATGAGCCTACTTGCATTGAGTGTAAGAGTTTATGAGTGTGTACATGTGTGTATGTGTGCGTAACCCCACCCTCCCTTCCACATTGCTTAATTTACTTACTTACTTGCCCACCTGCCAGCTAATGTAGCGGCAGTTAATACGGGCAACAATTTAACACTATCAACTTGACTTACAACCACCATCAGGTAGCAATATAATTATATGTGTGTATACATATATGTATGTGTTATATATAATATACATATATACACAAGTATATATATATTATATAACCAAGAGAGATATATCTATGCACTTATTGGAGCTGCTATTGTATTTTTTTTAATTTATTTAATTATAATAATTATTATATATAGTTATATATATGTACAAAATTGACTTATAATTACTATATTTGGTACGTTCTCAACCATACTAAGTATAGTTTGTGTCATCCAAGAACTGATATTATAATGTAATTTTCTTTTATTATTATTATTTTTTTCTTCTCTTTCTTTCTTTCTTTTTTGTATTTTATTTTTTTGTTTAATTTGTATGTTAATATTTTAATATTTATTATTCTTTTAGTAATTTTTGTGTTAAAGTTATGATTAATGGCTGAGATGATTGTTTAATTCCTAGTGATGCATTTTTTTTTTTTAATTAGTGTTATATTCTTTCCTTTCTTTTTTTTTTTTTCATTCATTTATATGTTAAGCTTGGCTTTTTTTTATATACTTTTATACATTTTTTTTCAACTTTCTTTCAAGTATTTGAACACCCAGTTAACTAGATTAATTAATTAACAAAGACCTGATAACCTCCCCTGTTATATGGAATGATTAAATAATATTGTTTTTATGAATTATATATGTATATAAAAAAGAAAGTTACACTACAGAAAAAAGTACCAAAAGATTGCTGATTACAAATTGTGACTTACTTAATAGTATTACATTATATTAATAATAATGATAAAATTCATAATAATAGTAATAATAATAATATATATTTTTTTTTTAAGTAAGGATATGGCACTCAGTCTTCCTTCCCCAGCTCCTAACTGCTGCAGTGGGATGTGCTGGCTTAACGTTGTCGTTTTCATGCCGTAGATTTGTTGACACCATTCATTGACAGGGCTGCTGACTGGCTGGGTGAAGCCGGAGAAGGAGGGAGGGAGGACGCAGTGAACTGAGGAGAGGTTGATGTGTGTCCACCTCTTGAGCTAAGTTGAGGCATCGGGGTGTCGCGTTGTGTAGTATCAAGACTTAGGGAGGTCAGTATCCACCCGGCGGTCAGTTGCCGCTGACAGGAGGTTACTGAACTCAACCTCCATCACCTGACGTACCTGCACAAGGACATTCTACTCTTAACAAACCATGTGAGCAGTAAATATATTAAGGGTAAAGTGTTAAAAATATTTCCACAAGTGAAAATTATGAAATACATCTTAAAATGTTATCCTCTACATCCCTTATCAGTACGGTAGCTAAAATATCAGGTACACAAATCAATTTAGTTTTTGATTTATGAATTTTTAAAGTTGACTACTTTAACATGGAGAAATGGAACTTCCATGTTAAATTAGGAAACTTTAAAAATTCGTAACTTAAAAACTAGCTCGAATTTGTATACCTGATATTTTAGCTACTGATAAGGGATGTAGAGGAGAACATTTTAAGGTATGTTTCATAATTTTCAAGTGTAGGATTTTTTTTTAACATTGGACATGTTACCTTACCCATAAAGAACATACAGTACCAATTACTTACTTTACAATATAATTGTGTATATGTAACATTAATAATGTTAAGGACATTTTGGAAGCATTTACTTGAAAACAATAACAGTAGAAAGATCTTTTAAATTTTAAAACTACTAATTATTATTAAAGTTTTTATTGAACACTCTTACAATGTAAATATTATATATTACATAAACATAAAAAAAAAACATAAAAATCTTATATTATACACACAACACTACTAATGTATTACATAAATTAATATTTTCAAAATGACCATAAGATTTTCACTTGCTGTAACTTCTTCAATCACTAAGGCATTGCTTGTATTTCCTGTCCTTTTCTTCAAATAATATATCACAACCTTCAAAAAAATTTAAAACTGCATTCCTACAAAGTAAAAACTGACTTTGACAATCAACTCTTTCTCTCTAGTTTTACTACTCTTCGCTACACAGGAATGCAAACAAAATAAAACAAGAAGCAGTTTTTATACCTGAGTGTTCTGAGTTGGAATCTTGAGGGCCAATGCCAAGTTGTTGGAATCAAAGGCGTCATCAAGAGCAATGAGGGCTCCATGCACTCCAGACTCTAGAAGATTATTTGCATATTCCTGTGACAGAGAAAACACAATATTGTAGTCTCTGACTAGCTCGGTGAGAAATGCAAACCTACTTTAAGACCAATGTTGATGACCCACTTAATGACTCGCTCATTCGACCAAACCAGCACATCCGCTAACTCGTTTTCACATGATTTACGTCGTTCTTCTAGCTGCCGTCTGTCGTAGTTTAGCCGTTTCAGACACGAAATGCCAAACTGAAGACTAGTCCTGTATGAACAAAAATAGCATGAATAAAGGTTGAAATACAAGAAAGATGCTTAGTGTTTAGAATAGCCATTTCACATAACCGTAGCAATGAAAAATTAAAAGCATAAGTCTGAAGTTTAAAAAAAAAAAAAAAAAAATGTCACTTAATGCTATTGCTATTTAATTAGAAGGCTGGTGGAAAAAAAAATATAACAATCATAATGCAAAATTAAATAATATCATAAGAATGACACTGAGTGCGTTTGAATTCACGGGCCAGCCCGGGCTGAAGCGTTTCTTGTCGTCAAGTGGGGCCAGCCCGGCGGCCATTTTCCCTCCTCTCATGACGTCACTTCCTGGCTGGCCCAGGCTGACGCGGGCGGACTCTACAGTGCGCCTGAGACCTAGCGGACAGACTGAGAACTAGCCCATGACGAAATTATGACGTTTCATACCACGCGACCAAGGTCACCGCCATTTTACCCAGCCCGGGCCAGCCTGGGCTGACCCGTGAATTTAAATGCACTCATTAAAAATAAGAAAATAATAAAGTAATACGAATTTCTAAATTAATTTCATCACTAATTGCTTTTATATATTTATAATTAAAATTATGGAGTACCGACCTCAAAAATATTTATTGCAGAAATGGATAGAGGGGGAAAAGTTATGCTCCTCTGATGTTTTTTCACATTTTTTTGAGCCCGGGAAGTATTTTTAAAAAATTATTTAAAGTATGATTTAAAGGCGGCAAGTGCCACATCTCCCTAATAAAAGGATAGCCAAAAATGGAGCATGGTTTACAAACCTGACCTCGCCAAAAAAATTTAAGCATACTTCCTGAAATCAGAAAAATGTAAAAAAAATCAAAGTAGTAAAATAACTTTGCACCCTCTATCCATTTCTGCAATAAAAAAATTGAGGTCTTTACTTTATTCTCTCTTTATCTTATTGCTCCATTAGCTGCTGAAACTTGACTTGTGCCAATGAGACGGATGTACCTGTGAAAGCTGTCCACCATCTTAAGCTGTCCTCGAAGATCCTTCTTGGTAAGGTGGTCTAGCATGCGGGCGTCCACGAGGCACTCCATGAAGGTGGTGCGGTACTGCGGCAGCCCCAGAGAGGCGAGCCACGAGTTGCCGATCCACTCGTGGTTCATGTCCCCAAATGCTAGAGTCGTGCGGGATGTCTTGGGCGCAGAAGGACTTGTGAGTGACACCATCTCTTGGATCGCAAGCCTAAGCTTCAGCCGATGAAGTGGATTACTGTAACATTTCACAATTAAATCAAATTTAATAACCAAATCATCATATGATCAATGTTAATTCAAGTTCATAGCAATAATTAAACTTGGGAGTACAGTAAAACCTTGATTTTACGAAATTGAAGGGACCGAAAAATCGAGACTTCGTAAATTCGAGGTTCGTAAACTCGAGGTCCCCAAAAAAAATTTAAAAAATGCCGTAAAACGTATGAATTAACAAATTATTGCAATAAAAATTCATTTTTATAATTGATTCAGATTTATTCGAGTAGTAAAAGAGAACAGTAGAAAAATATGAAATAGCGTGAGATAAAAAGATCGCGATTTACGCGAGTGATTGATCGCGTATTATATATATAAGTCGCGCGGTAATTCGGGACGACGTGAAAACATAAAAAATAATCAAAACGTTACTAAGACACATAATATATGGCATTAATATATTATTAATGCCATATAAAAATACATTAACGGTGCGATGTAAATTTACATCTCTTAGGAAATCGCAATTTTTACGTAAACATCATAACATCGCGGACGTGACTTGAAGGGGTGGGGAAAAAAAAAAAAACTTATATTTTGTGTATTTTAGGTCTTTTAGAAAATGAAAGAACTCGTATTAATTTTATTTTCGCAATCGACATTTGAAATGCAGTTCAAACGACGTTTTTTCTATTCGCGTAGCCAATAAAATAAAAATACTGTTCATATACGCGGTTAATTTTCCATAGCGACGTGCGTTTTATTTTATTTATTTTTTTTATATTTTTTTAATTTTTATTTTCTATTAATAATTTATTTAATAAAATTTAAAATTGAATGAAGTTTTGAGGTATATAATGTACTCCATTCATGCAGCAATGCGATTGGGTCATTCGATCTGGCCGGACGAAGAGGATTCGACACTTTATTATTTTTAAGATCTTATTTGCATCGAATTAGACCACGCAGTTGCCATACAAATAAAAGTTTTATCAATCAGTTATTGTTTTATGTATGACTAATAAATAAAAAATCTTACGAGTTGACGCTATAAAATAAAATTAATCTCGATTCTCGATTACAAATTTTACGTTACGACGCGCGCGTAATTTACATTTAAAAGACGCTTTAAATGTCGTTTTTATGACAAATATATTCGTAAACTCGAGGTTTATGCTCTCTAGGGACCATGTGAGCACTTCGTTATTTCGTAAAATCAAGTTTTCGTAAATTCAAGGTTATTTAACATGCATTTCCCTATCTAACTATTCGGGACCGAGAAAATACTTCGTAAAATCGCGAATTTCGTTAAATCGAAGTTCATAAAATTGAGGTTTTACTGTATACTTTGCTTCAATATAGTGGGAGAGGTCTGCTTGGCTTGATCGGCTGGTATTTCACAACAAACTTGTCTCACAAGTTAAACATTAAATACACCAATACCTATATAGTCATGGACAACTGTTTAGGACGAAACAGCAATCCAGGACTAGATAGTAATGTACTAAATGAATTAATTGTATGACAACGTAGCTGTGAAACACCAGCAATAATTCAAGCAAGGAGATAAATATATACAAATTTTGCTTCAATATAATATAAAATTACTATGAAAACTCTAACCATTTGATTCATTTTGAATATATATTGTGAATCCAGGATAATGAAATTATACTGTATAATGGAGTATTGTCCTCAATTTTTTTTATTGCAGAAATGGATAGAGGGTGAAAAGTTATGCTACCCTGATTTTTTTCAGATTTTTTAGAGCCTGGGAAGTATTTTTAAAAAATTATTGAAAGTCCTATTTGTGACGTCACGCGGCGTCAAGTCCTATCTTTTTCTTAAAGAGCGGCGTCTCGTGACGTCACAAAAAGAACTTTCAATAATTTTTTAAAAATAGTTCCCGGGCTCGAAAAAATCCGAAAAAAATCAGGGTAGCATAACTTTGTACCCTCTATCCATTTCTGCAATAAAAAAAAATTGAGGTCAATACTCCATTACAAAATTTTGTATTACACATATTATGTATAATACATAATATATCCTTGATGCCGTTATTACCCTTTCGGGTGTGGCCAGGCCAATATCTTAGCCTTTCCAGTAGGAGTTATCTTGCGACCGAGCTGGGGCTTACCAGGCTCCCAGAACCCTTTTCTGCACTCTTCTGGGCTCCTACTACCAAATCTGTGCAGCCTGCAGTGGCAGTGCAAGACTGCAGGGCAGCGGAGTATAGACAGTCGTAAACTGCCTTCCTTCTACCACTCCATCATCTAGTAGTCAGTCACACCCATCCCAAGTCACGAAAAGTCTGCCGGATTCGGGTATTGAACCGGAGACCTTTCGGACCAGAGTCAGAGGTACTATACCACTACACCACAGAGCGGATTACATATTATGTATTATGCATAAAATAATTATATATAATACTCATTTGTTTAAGGGGAAGGTAACACGCCCAATGTAAAAAAAAAATCCCATACATGAAAATTATGAAACAAATTTAAAATGTGTCCTCTACATCCCTTATCAGTCAGTAGCTAAAATATCAGGTATACAAAAAAGAATCAAAAAGCTCAGAATATTTAATCCTGAGTTTTACAGTACTGATGCTATGACATGTAAACATTGGTGTCTGCCCAACTAGATAGATCCAATTTCAGAAATGTGTTAACTCGCCAAGCTGTTCATGGCTTCTACCATCTAATTTGTAAATCCTCTGGTTATCATACAGCTGAACAATATTGTGTATGTAAATTATGTAATGAACACTGTAGCGAATACCATTTAAATAGCTGTAAATCTAGAGTTAAACCTATCAGCGATTATGCCAAGGGAGACATAATATAGTCTCTATTATGATTATCATATAGCAACTAAGCACCAAGCTTTTCATTCTTTTTATTTTCTATATCATATATTGTTTTATATGTACCTATATATCGTCCCTCTTCCGCAATAATGAGCTATCTGCTCCACGATCTCGTTGCAATAATGAGCTGTCTGCTCTTTCAGGTGAGAGCAATTTTGAGCCTTATTTTATACCAATTTATAGCTCAATATTGCGTTCATCTGAAATAGCAGACAGCTCATTATTGCAACGAGATCGTGGAGTAGATAGCTCATTATTGCGGACGAGGGACGATATATGATGTAATAAGCTCAATATCACCTATTATTTTGTATTGCTTGTCAGTTTCTATTCTATAACTGCTATCTATTGTCCATTTTATAATTATGTATATGTGTTTGTTGTGTTTCATTATTATCACAATGTAAAACATATCATGCCCTGTTTTGTCCAAAATGAAATTATTCTTTAGCATATTTAGCTAATAATGTAGGATTTCTACAGGTTAATTTATTATTATTATTTCCAAGTAATAATTATAACTGTGTTCTTTAATATTTATGTTCCTCAATAATTTTTAATGTTCTATTATTTATATGTGTAATGTGTATGTTATTATTTATTAATTTGTGTTGTGTGTATAATATAAGATTTTTATGATTTTGTTTTTTTTTTATGTTTATGTAATATATAATATGTACACTGTAAGAGTGTTCAATAAAAACTTTAATTATTATGTAATGTGTATTTTCTATTATTATTCTTTATGTACACTTTAGTGTTTAATAAAAGAATTATATAAATTTATAACTTAAAAACTAGCTCGAAATTGTATACCTGATATTTTAGAGGGATGTAGAGGAGAACATTTTAAATTTTTTTCATAATTTTCAAGTGTGGGATTTTTTTTTTTTTTTTTTTTTTTTTTTTTTTTTCTTTTACATTGGGCGTGTTACCTAGCTTACCCTTAAGAGCAACCTTAGAAATGACTGTTCCTATCAACTTGCCTAATTCCTATTTCTCGTTGGATCTCCGTGTCACTGAGTGCACTCATTATGGCTCCAGACTTGACGTTTGCCCGGCATGCTGCCACATACCACGCAGGCATTCCCACCCACAACTCAAGCCATGCCACGATGGTTGGTCCGTTCCACAGAGCAAATGGAGTTCCCGCCTTCATGGCCTCTGCAAGCAGTTCGTGCCTAACACACAGAAAGAGCGTCAGTTTTATTGTACAAACTTCTAACATTAAAACATCACAGAACTTCAGTGTTCTGTTATACAAGTACTGATTTTATAAGGCAGTACAATAATCATAATATTTATAGATTATCAACTGTACATTTTTTTTTTTTTATTTAAATTAAGGAAAATAAACCATTTAGGTTGTGATTATCTTGGTAAAAAAAAAAAAGGATAGGAATAACCAACAAGGCCTTACCAATCGAAAGAGTCACAGCAGGTGAAAATCTTGTGGTCACAGTGCACTTGAAAATGTAAATAACTTTAAAGTACACTGTGGCCACAAGATTTTCACCTGCTGTGACTCTTTTGATCGGTAAGGTCTTGCTGGTTATTCCTATTCTTTTCTTTTACCAAGATAATCACAACTGTACAATTTGTAATATTTTAATACATTGCATTAACTTCTTTATAAATTTATAGTATTTTTACAGCAAGTTAGATATAATTCACATTTAACACTGATTTGGTAAGTATAATAAGAATATTTTAAATGTTAACTATTGATATTTGCATGAATTTCCTTGCAAATCCCTAATTTTACAGCAACTTGAATATACTTTATAGTTTAAAGCACACTGATTTTGTGTTAAAAACAATATTTTAAAAGTTAATGATTGATAACTAAATTAATAATTACAAAAACAAATGATGAAATGAACATACTTCTTCTTTTTACGTCTATCGAAGTCTCCTTTTTGACCCAAGCCTCCCGAGAGAGACAGCCCGTCACCGGCAGACATCTCACTGTCGCTGTACACGCCAGTCATGCCCATTCCATCATTGTTGCCCATCATTGACGAGTCTTTGGATTTGACTTTTTCTTTCTTACTGAAGAAACGACCTAACGAAGACTTGATTCCCTTTTTCTTTTGTGGAGTATTCTTGTGCAAGGAATCTTGGCTACTGTTGAAGAGAAATGATAACAAAATTAACATAATCTCACAATAACTGGTTTATATAATGCAAATTAATAATAAAGTGTAAAAAAAATGTTTAAAAGGTCATTCAAAATGTGTTATTTTTATTTATTTATTTAATTTATTGTGTTTCTACATTATTTTTATCTAGAGGTTCTAGATGAATCAAGCAAGAAATTAAACCAACTAGAAATCTAAATAAGAAAATACAATGAAAGAAATATTATACAGTAAAAACTTGATATTACATAAAGTCAAGGGACCAGGAAATTAGGTTTTTACCTTTTATCGAGTATTACCTTATATCAAGTTTTTCCTATACCTGCAACGTTAATAATTTTTTATTATGAGATTTTTTATTTTTTTTTTATTTTTTTTTATGATTTTTTTATATATATATATATATATATATATATATATATATATATATATATATATATATATATATATATATATATATTCTTTTTTTTTTTTTTTTTTTCTCCTTTACTCAATATCAAGTTTTACCTAACAACAAGTTGTGTAATAAAGAGTTTTTACTGTATTCAAATAATCTGAAATAATCCATAAAGTAAAAAAATAATAATAATAATAAAAATACCACCATCTAAGTAACAGCTATTTACATCAACATCATCCTCACCTCCTTAGTTCCTCTGAACTGTGAGCCAGGGCCTGAGCTACTCTCTCGAGACGTAAGGACCTGGCACTGTTGCTGTTATTGTTGAGGCCAGAGGAGCCAAGGCCGCCTGCTAGCAGTGAGCCTCCACCCATGGAGAGACCGGCCAGTGAGTTGCTGCTACTGCCCGCAGGTAGAGTCATGCTGCTTGGACCCATGAGGCTGCCAGGGGCTGGTGGTGAGTTGTCTGCAGAGCCCTTGAGAGAGCGTACATCCTCCTTCGACAGCTCAGCAGACGAAAGCTGTAACTGGGAACCCCACTTTTTTAAGGCATAAGAAAGCTGCTTTAGTGACTTCAGCTGAAAAATAATACATATATTAGGAAAATATTGCCCTGGTTATTTCTTACAAACCTTTCTGTAATAAGGGGAAGGTAACACGGATCAGCTGATCTATGAAATCCCATTTGATTAACAAGTAAAAACCTTAGTAGAAACACAAAAATTTTGATTTTTTTTTAGAAACAGTACCTAAAAGCTACAGAATTTTTTTTAAAACAATTCTTTGATCAATTTTTTTAATTATTTTTTTAGTTTGGCTCTCCATGGGAAAGCCCTATGTTAAAAATTCAAAAAAGTAATTTAAGGGTGAGATAACACAAAACATAGATTGCTGTAGTCCCATTTGATTAACATGTAAACCTTGCAACCTCATAATAATCCTGCTTTTTTTTTAGAGACAGTTCTTAGCACCAAAAAAATGTAGAAAAATTTTCAAAAAATCGCTTGATCCGATTTTTTTTATATTAATTTATTAGTTTAGGTCTCCATGGGAAAGCCCTATACTGAAAAATTTAAGAAATTAATTTTAAAAAAATGTATCGAGCGATTGTTTTGAAATTTTTTCTACATTTTTTTGGTGTTAAGAACTGTCTCTCAAAAAAAAAAAATAATAATAATAAATAAATAAAAAATAAATAAAAATAATGAGAATTATTATGAGGTTGCTAAGGTTTACATGTTAGTCAAATGAGACTACAACAATCAACGTTTCATGTTATCTTACCCTTAAATTACTTTTTTGAATTTTTGAATTTTTAACATAATATCCTTTAAATATTTGGCTAATTGTTTTGAATTTTTTTTCTGTGACTTCGAGGTTTATCTGTGTCTCAATTTTTTTTTTTTAAATTTTGGGTGTCTGCTAAGGTTCACATGTTAATTAATCAATTGAGACTATATCAATCAGTTGATGCAGGTTATTTTCGTCTTAAATAATATCTAAATATTAAATAATTTAGCTTTGCAGGTCCATACAGATGGAAAAACTTTGATTAAGAATTAACTGAGGTGAGGAGACTTGAAATATCACACTTTATATTTCATGAAAATATTTAGTTTAATTCTACATGCTCCTCATGTTACACTTACAGTATAAGCACGGTTTGGATACTGTTAAGTCATTATTTTAAAAAGAAATGCGGATTTCAGTTTTAAGTAAAAAAGGTTATACTCTCATTTATGTTATGAATAGTGGATGAACTAAATATGAAATTGATAAGAAATGTCTTAAAATGGATTTGAAGCTAGAAGTTTGAATAATAAATACTGCATAACCAAGACCATAAAATATATCAAAATAGTAAATTAAAAAAAAAAAAAAAAAAAAAACGTACATTAAAATAACATATAATCATACAGTAACAGAGAAAAAAATTATTATTACACAATAACTTAAGGCTAATAAATATATATATGTATATATAATTATATAATAGGATTTACAGCTACTTATTTAATATATTTATATAGCAAAAATAAACATTTATTTATTTAATAATAAAAAAAAAACTGCAGCAAAAGTGGATTGAGCACAGTCCCACCAAGCATAGTGAGGGAGGCAAAGGGAATGCACATATACGACTCAGTTTTGACAAACAAGCATAGGAAAAGGGAGGTACAGCAACTAAACATGACAATCAACGACAGACACAACGTAATAAAACAAGATTTTTTTTTTCTTCTTCTCTTTTTTTTTTTAACAAGACCAAGACAGACCAGACAGCTTACATTAAAGAGAAATTGAACGGATGTGCTAACCGTATTCTCCCGAAATTTGAGGTGTAAACTATTGGAATGCTCAGAAAAGTATAAAAATTCTGCCACTGAGAGTTTCTTCTGAGGACAACGCGAGGGCGTTGCCTTTACCTCGTCTAATCTGTCAACTAAGGGATGATCAGCACCACTACGTTGTCATCAGTAGAAGCAGCCCCTGTATCTACCAAAATGCACTTTAGTCGTGTATGTTCTCTACCTCGCACTCTTGAGCATTGAATCATAATAAGGGCAAAACTTATCCATAAGCGTTTGGCCTCTCTTTAATGTAAGCTCTCTGGACAGACATACAGTCAGGACAAACACCATTTTGTGCCTGCAAATCAGCTCTCTTCTTGCCATCAACTACATAATAATATTATAATAAAAACTTAAATGTTGAATGTCTCTGCTGGTGTACTTAGTTAGCTGTTATAAATCAAAAGAATGAGGATAAGCATATGGTATAGCATGACTTTTAATAAACATATAATATATGGACACAATTCAATAAATTCATAAAACACATTACAAAAAATATTACATAACAAGGCCATCTGAAAATAAGCAAATAAAATATATGTATATTTAAAAAAATAAATAAATATAAAACATTTCCATTCTTACTTTACAAAATTATAATATATTATTAAGCCTAGATTAAAATTGATTTATATTACATACTCATAACAAAATTATAAATTAAAAAAATAAAGCAAACATTTTATTTTAAAAAATAAAATAAGGTACACTATGATATTATAGTAATTAATCTACAATACAGTATAATATATAATTTAAATATATAAGCAAGGATAAGTTTAAGTCGTACAGCTTGACTGTTGCGGTACAAGGTTCCATGGCTGGGAAGAGATGATGAGGATTCGGGCACACGGCTGGTAGAAGCTTGGCGACAGATAAAATGGATGGACAGACAGTACACACAAAACTCACCTGACTGGCTGGAAGTGACTCAGACAGCTGACCAGGACTTAGAGCGGCAAATTGATGTAAATGAGCTGGTGACATGGATGCAGGGGCCTGAAATCATCACATATCACAGCCTCCCTTAGGGGCATGGCGGAACAAGTGGACTCTCTGAATTAGTAGGATAATTTGTAAAAGGAAGAATTTGTTATTATTATTTAACTAGGAATGGGATTTACACTGTGCACTGGAGGGTGTGCTCTATTGACAATTTTTTTTACTATATTTTTTCCCCTTATTTATTTTATTTTTTATATATATTTTTTTTCTAAATAAATCCCTAATAGACCTTGCCTGCATATAGAATATTTTATATTTCTTCTTGCTGTAACACCAGTATGTCTGTCTGTACAGAATCAGGCACACACGAAACACGTGCAGACAACAGACTGGTCCAAGCTTTCTAGCTAATACTCACGGTGTGGTACTTGTGCAGGTAGTCACGCTGGGGCGAGTGGTGTGACCGTGGGGTTGAACGACCTGATGCTGGTGGTGACTGAGAGGGGCGCTCAAAACTACGACCTCGCACCAGCAAGTTCATGTGCTCCAAGCTGCCCACGCGAGATTCCAACTCCTCTGCACGAGCTTCTGTACTTTGCTTCTCCTCCTGTATTAGCCTGCACAGCCAGTGAGAGAGAGCAATTGTATTGCTAATAGCTGCTCACCACAAAAACATGCTCAAAAAATATTCAACAGCTAATTAAACATACTTTTCAAGGAGATACAAATAACTTGACATATATTAAGCATAGAAAAATTTTAGTACTAAAATATGTCATGAAAGTCCAGTATAAAATCTGATACTAAAAATTTCTATGTAAAATGTATGTGGTAAGTCCTTTGTGTATGCTTCCTATACCATAACAGCTGTAGTACCTTGTTGAAACCCTGGAGTGCATATCAATATCATTTACCATTATAGACAAATTCATAAATCAATATCAGAGCAAGCCAATATAGCTTACTAGGCTTTGAAATACAATCCAAAATCCATATTACAGTAAAATTTTATGTACAGTACGGTCAACCAAATTGCCATTAATACAGGTTAAGACACGAGTGAATTTCATGCGTCAATTTTTTGAGACCCATTGCACCGGGAAATTTCAAAACTAGCATGATGGGTAGAGTTGAGCGCGGAAAAAAGTCACCTTTTTTTCGAAAAATAGGCGCCTAAAAAGCCAACTTATTTTTGGAAAATAGTCTATGAAAAAATCACTTTTTTTTTTTTAGAAAATGCAGCAAAAAGGCGTTTCAAAATTCAAAAGTGCTATTTAAAAGTGTGTTTAAAAATTTTATTTTTTTTTATATTTCTTTACAGACTTCCCTTACACAGACTGAAGTCTTTGTTTCTTTATATACTTTCTTTATTTTTTTTTTTTTTTGACAATATGAAAAAAAGAGCTGAAATGCACTAAAAATGTCAAAAAGTCACAAAAAGTCATCTTTTGCCAAAATAGTCTCAAAATCCAAAAATAGTCTTAATAGTCTTTTTTTTAAATAGGCTCATTTTAATCCACTTCCGGAGATCGGTGAACATCCTAAATGACAACAAAATAGTCCTCTTGTGCACAAAAAGGCAAAATGACTTTTTTCCGCGCTCTAATGATGGGTATATTCAAAGTTTCGCAACATGATGGGTCCTGAAATGCTTGAATCTAATTGGCTAAGCTTTTTAATATTGGTCAAACAGAGTATCGACTTCAATTTTTTTTTTTTTTTTTTTTTTTTTTTTTTTTTTTTTTTTTTGCAAAAATGGATAGAAAGTGCAAGGTTACGCCACACTGTTTTTTTTTTTTTTCAGACTTTTTAGAGCCCAAGAACTATTGCTAAAAAGTTTTATCTAGGTCAGGTTCAAACCCACGCCCCTTTTAGTTCCTATCTTTTTCATTTTATTAAGAGAGGCGTCCAGAGGCAGCACTTTCTCTGTACTTGCATTGATTTTTTAAAAATAATTCCCGGACTCTAAAAAATTCTGAAAAAAACAAAAAAATAGTAACGTAACTTTACACCCTCTATCCATTTCTGCAATAACAATTTTTGAGGTTGATACTCCATTGGTGGTATAACCTGGTATACAGGAATGTTGGGTTCAACTTTATTTAATAAATGGAAATTAAAAGAAATGTTAAAGAACAGAAGCATAAACAAAATTATTTAAATTATTATACTTTGATCATAAAAAAATGTATGTTTTACCATGATGCATGTGATGCAACTCACCTAATTTCGTTGTTGATGGCGTCAAGTTGCTCCTGCAGCATCATGGCAAGGGTCTGGGCATCTGTGTGTCCTGAAGGAGAAAGCATGTCTGCCGCAGAGAAGAGGCTCTCAGAGTCATCAGCCTCTGCGTCGCTCACGTCAAACGCCTGCTGTACGTTGGCCAGTACATGTGCTTGCTGCAACTTCTCCCACTCCTGCTCAGCAAGAGTGCGCACCTGGGAGCACAACAATTGTCAAACAGGGTACAGAATGACTTACTTATGGCATCTAGTCCTTCTCAGCAATTTTGTTGGGGGACACTAAAGAAGAGTTGATAAGGGGTTGATTCGCTCCCACAACTTTGTTTTAATATAATTATTTACCTGAGAATATAAAAAAATACTGAAATGATTATGTAAAAAAGAATTGAAGAAAAAAGAAAAATGTAGAAAGAAATTATTTAATGAATAATTTAGTACTATGTTTAACTTGTTCTATGTTACAATACAGCCAATGAAAAACTGAACAACTCTAAAAGATTGATCTTATCTCAGCATAAAATCTGCTTTATAGAAGAATAACCTGTTTTATGATTATCATTAAGAGATTAAATAAGACACTCATAGATGTTATGATGTTGTGGTTCTGAAGCCTGAATAAAAGCTACTAGAATCACACATCAAATTTAACAGTTTATGTCTAAAAATGTGACTAACCTTGGTGGGGTCTTCCTCAAGGGATGATATGCGGCCTTTTTGTGCCCGCCTTGGCAGTGAATGTGCGTCAAAGCTAGAGTGACTTGAGCTCCGTACAAAACTTGGTTCACCAGTCGATGGAGACAGACTCCTGCAAATTTTAAAAATATAAAAAATTATTAAGGGGAAGGTAACAAGGATCAGCTGATTGATGTAGTCCCATTTGATTAACATGTAAACCTTAGCAGACACACAAAAATTCTGTAATTTTTTTGAGAGATAGGTTTACCATAAAGTAACAGAAAAAATTTCAAAACAATTCTTCAATCCAAGTCTTCTTAATTCATTTTTTTAAATTTTTAGCATAGAGCTTCCCCATGGAAAACCAAACTAAAAATTTAGTTAAAACAAATCAATTTGTTTTGAATTTTTTTCTGTGCCTTTAGGTATCTGTCACAAAAAAAAAAAAAAAAAAAAAGTATCTGCTAAGGTTTACATGTTAATCATGTTAATCAAATGAGACTACATCGATCAGCTGATTCAGGTTATCTTTGAATTAATTATCAAGTAAAAGTTGAGATCATGATACTGATAAAACATACCTTGTTAAGGCATCTGTCTGCTGAATATTAAAAGCTATTTCTTGTTGTATAATTTGTCGTTTGGCATTTTCTACTTCTAGCCTTGTTTTACTTAATTCTTTCATGATATCACCCTGTGGGAGTAAAAGAAATGTTATAAAAAACTACAAAATTACAAAACAAAATTATTTTTTACCTTTTCACATTGAGAATCTTCTAATATTTTTCGAGTTTTTTCTAACTCTTGCGTCAGAACATTCTTTTCTTCTAAAGCATGCATTCGTTCTTGCAAGTGGACTTGCAGTCGGTCATTGCTCTCTGTAAACACAAAACATTAATGTTTTATTATTTAAGCTTAGCAATGTTGTGAAGTAGCTACAAGTAAGTACTTTTCACATCAAGCTTGAAGAGATAAAAGATTGCAACAGAGGCTTCAACCGGCAGGAAAATTTTCTACATTAGCCACCATGTTAGGAAATTTGAATTATTTCTCCTTTACTATTAAAGCTATGAATTTGAAACCATCTCCTACTCCCCCCCCCCCTCCATTTGAAGGTCTTTTGCTAATGAATCAAGAACTTATTTTCCTCTAAAAAATTTCTTTAGTGCCAAAGAAGCAAATTTGAGTTTTTTATTGCATAGGTTTGGATAAGACAGTGGGAACACCGCAAAATCAGCTGACTTGAAGCCTCCATTGAATATTTTCTACTTTTTGCTAAAGCTTGCATTTATAAACAATGCTGTAATGACAATGCTCTCAATAATACATTTGAGATTCTGGCAATCAAATGTGTTTATAAATTATTGTAGGTAAAGGTTGGTTTCACTGATCTCTAGCAAAATTTGAATGGCTTTAAAAGTGTAAACCAGTTTGATAATCGGTCCCTCAATTACACACATAGTGCCTTAGCCTGGTTGAACAGTCTTTAAGTTCTACTTTAATAAATTTTGATTTAGGAATGATTTTTTTTTTTTTTTATGGCATAGAGTTTACAAAGCTGTGGTATCCATATTCTGTTCATATTTTTCCTTGAGAGTTAAAAAATAAATAAATAAATAAATAAATAAATAAATAAATAAATAAATAAATAAATAAATAAATAAATAAATAAATAAATAAATAAATAAATAAATAAATAAATAAATAAATAAATAAATAAATAAATAAATAAATAAATAAATAAATAAATAAATAAATAAATAAATAAATAAATAAATAAATAAATAAATAAAAATCCATTTGGTCTCAGCAGACAACAGATCCCAAGCAAGTTTTTATTTCTTTTTTATTAACAGATATTTTTTTTTTAAAAATTAAAACAGAAAAACTTAAAAACTCTAAATTTGCACAATAACCTTGTATGCTTTATTCAATTCTGCAATAATTTTATTCATAATGATCAAAATAAGGTGCTGTTTCTATCAATTCAAGTTGACCAATTTTGACTACGTACTTTAAATTGCTTCCTACTGCTAAATTTAGATTAGATAAAGGCTATGACTATCTTGGATGCTATCAGAAGAATTTTAAAATCCAGGATAGTAATATTTATAAATTATGTAAAAATGAACCCAAAGACAAAGGGCATCTATTCAATATGCTATTCTATATGCTCTGCAATATCAACTGAACTTGACTCGTTGCCTGGCAACATGAAGAGAGAAGAGAAGGAATCCTATCTCTATTGGCTTACTAGAAGTAAAATGGTTTAAACGCCAAAACGTGGGTATAAGAAAAGAAGAAGAAGACTGTGCATTGGCATTGCATGTTTGTTGTGGTTAGGCACCTGAGAGCAGCTTATCAACGGTGGCCGAGAGTCGAGCATTGTGTTCCTCGTTCATCTTGAGTCGTTGGTTCAACCTCATCAGCTCGGCATTCTTCTCCTCAAGCTGGGCCTCGAGACGCTGTATGCGATCTTCTGCTGAACCGTGTCGCTCCTGCGCCTGACGCAGAGCAGCCACTCAGTTGCATCCAGAGAGCACATCATGCATGCATATATGCAGCACGCACATACATATTATGCAAACACTGTATTTAGCAAGTTACAAGCACAAAAACTCATACAGTACAAAAATAATGCAAGATTTTTTTTTTAAGTAAAATATTCAAGCAATATTTTTAAAATACAGTACAAAAGACCAGCATAACTCAATAATAATCAACATCAGTATTGATAATAAATATTGAATAAAATTTCATGTACAGTCTTTGTCAAAATTAGTGGGACAGTACAAGTTTCTCTGTCCCATTTCTTATGTCCCATAATAGAAGATTATGAAAATGAGATGAAAATGAAGGAGAAGGGGAGGGAAGAATTGAGGGAGAGAAATACTAAATGGTGCCACTTTGATGACTTTTAACCAACAGTGATGGGAATAAAAGGGTCAAATCATGCTGTAGCTATATCAGAAAATTGAATTTTGTGACCGAGTCTTAAATCAACTTAAAAAATTGCTTTTTCAATTGTATATCAACAGAAAAAAAAAATCATAATGTGGATAAAATTTTAGTATTATTTTAAATTTAAATTGAACAAGTAGATAAAATTATTAAACATGACACTAAAACACACAAATTATGACACTATGCATTATGACATTTACGAAACAGCTCATAATACTTGCTTTTCTTGTTATATATAAATGTTTGTTTATATGCAAGTTTATGAATGGAATAAAAAGAAGAAAAGAGAAAAAAAAAACTTTATAAAGATGTCAATAACTTGTTTCTTCAGTTATTTCTAAACTACAAATACAAGAATGCTCTGTAGGATTGGGGTAAGGTAAATGGTAATTACATGCAATTTGTAACTAGCTTTTTAAATTTTCCAGGTAGCTACATTAAATGAATATAAATGGTAGTGAGATAAAAGAGATAGAGAGGTGTGGTGTGTGCACAAGGTACAACGTTCAGATGGTTGAAGTGGACCAGTCCTACCTGAGCCCTCACCTGTGTAAGGGCCTCCATTCTCTGCTTCAACTCCTCCTCCATCTCAGGCAGCTTTGCATATTGGGCCAGCTTCTGGTCTGACAGCTCGAGCTTCTCCTGCACGGCCAGGATCTTCTCCTCTTGCAGCTACAAACAGCACAAATTGCTTGTATAATTCCTCCATCCAACATTCCTTCATACAGGTTAAGACGCATTTTGTGCGTCAATTTCGATCAATTTTTTTAGGCCCCATTGCACTGCGAAATTTAAAAAAATAGCATTGCATGATGGGCGCATTTAAAGTTTTGCGGTACGATGGGGCATAAAATACTTAAACGTGATTGGCCAAGCCCCTTAACATTGGTCAAATCGGTGGCTTAACCTGATATAAAGCCAACCTTGCCTCAATCTAGGAAAGGCATCTGCCACCTAGTGGTGCATTTTGGAACTATTTATAGTACCTCGTAATGTTATTTCTTATGGGAGCAAACACGAATTTTAATTACTATATCTCTGCCTCTAAAGTATTTCCTAGGCTTAAAATTAATTGTATCACTTTGCTGAAACAATTTCAAACTTATATTTAACTCATTTATTAGCTATCAATGCCCTGATTTGCTGTAATGAATGAGATAAGAATTGCATGCTGGTTTATGATTCCTGGCGAGGTAACTACATAAGTCACCATTTTGGAGGCGATGCTAATATCAACAGTCATTTGGATTTTAAGTTTTATCGGTGAATTGTATTTCTACAATAGATCCTTTATTAAGTGTTCTCCTTCGAGAAAACTTTTGACTCATAAGCCACTATGCTATATTTTTAAAAAGTTTTTTCAGTAACTATAACTATTAATTAGAAAACTCATCTATACCTTTATTTAGAGGTCTTCTGATTTTGAATCAAGAATTTATTTTTTCTAGATTCTACTTTAATGCTGAAATAATCAATTTGTGTTTATTTTCTACAAAGGTTTAGATAGGATGGTGAAGACAACACAAAATCAGCTGACTTGAAGTCTCCATCTATGCAAATACTGTATATTTCATTTAGAGGAGAAAGCAAATAATATATGTAAATGTATGCTACAAGCAAACACAATAAGTAAATATGAGCCAATAAAGGCATAAAAATTAAAAATGTACATTAAACAAATGTGATAGTCTTTTCAGAAGCTGCCGAAGTTACAAGATACAAGAAGTTTGCTATTTCAATTTGGGTAAAACCTATTTACATGGAGAGTACAGTACTTGGTTTGAAAAGCTAGTTGACAAAATTAGTCTTCATTTGAAATGAAGAAATGACAAGCCTTGTACTACATCAGACCACTTGTTGGACTGTTTCTGTACATAACATATTGTTCGTACCTTGAGTTGCGCCTCTTTGTGTTTTAGTTCTTGCTCCAGCTTGCCATTTAGGTCATGTAATGAAGTTGATTCTCTCTGGGCATGAAGGTAGCGCTTCTCCAGGGTTGTGATTCTCTCCTCCTGAAACAGCAAGCAAGCACGATTGTATCAATGTTGCACCAATACAAAGATTGTGACAAATATTCCAGACAGTCTCTTTATTTTATCTGCTCATGAGAGCACAAAAAAATAGCTAGTCTTCAAATGAATACATAACAAAATAATATAAGAAAAAAGTGTTGAAGTATTTCTTAATTAGAAGAGCACAGTTAATAGTTAATACAGCAATATATTGGAGCAAAAAGTTTTTCGTTATCATTTAGCTCAAGATCATTCATCGATTGTATTGTTCCATCTTCGATGTTAATGACAAAAAGTTAACAAGTATCAACATGTTTCGGGAATCTTAATTTGAGTTAGTATAAATTCCTAATAAATTCAATGAATATAATTAACTTTACTAATTAATTAATTTTAATCAATACTTTACTTACAAGTAAATAGAAAATTCATAAAAGATTTAGAGAGATTTTAACAATATGATATGGCTTAACCTAAATGACTTAAGTTGAACCGTTTTGATTGAACATTTCTTGAAGACATTGCTGCTGTTGGTAGACTTTGAGAAAATTAATGATTCTAATGATGTTCAATGATAATTTGAAAATAATATGAATATTATTTATTTGATTCAATATTAAGGGTAAGGTAACACAGATCAGCTGATTGATGTAGTCCCATTTGATTAACGTGTAAACCTTAGCAGGCACACAAAAATTCTGAAAGTTTTTTGTGTATCTGTTAAGGTTTACACGTTAATCAAAGGGGATTACAGCGATCAGCTGATCCGTATTACGACTGTTACCTAACCTTTAAAAAAAAGAAAGAAAATAAAATTAAAGTTAGTAAAAATCTTTACCCTCATGAAAAATGATACATGCTACAAACCACTGTGAATTGCATAATCTTACCTGATCTTCCTTCTGTGCAACATTCTCCATGAGGTCTCTCTGTAGTTTGGAGTTGGTGTCCTGCTGCTTGAGGATCTCCTTCTGGGTCTTGGAGAGCGTCTCTTCAAGCTCTGCTACTCGTGATGAGAGTTCTGCCACGCGACGCTGAGCCGCAGACAACTCCGCACTCTGCAGCACATGACATGTTGCAACAAAAACATAAAACATGCTCCACCCAATTCTGCGTCAACAGCTTGCATAATAAAAAAAATATATATACGGTAAGTGAATCAACGTCTGTGATAACAAAGCAGTGAAGAGGATATAATATGAAAATAAAATACAAACATCAGTAAAAAAAATAATAATAATAAAACAAAACAAACATGGCATTCTATAGATATAATATATAAACTAATAATAATACATGTGCATAACAAAATTAATATAACATGCAAAATTTGTTGATTCTGTGCATATATTTAAAAGGAGTGTGCAGTCTTTAAACCCAAGGATAAAAAGGGTGGTCCAAAGATGAAGGACCACCATTACCATTAGCGTACAACACTGTTTTCTCGGTTTCACGTTTTTTGACTCTGAGAGAAAAATGTTTGTTGATGGTCCTCAATGCATAAGTTGTATATCAAAATAACGAAAGTGAGAGGGTAATAATTAATTACAGAGCGGAATTTTATTTTTTAATCTATGTATGATTATATTCTATTTCACATTTTATGATGCACTTGTTCAGTGATCTTGATAAACAAAGAAAAAAACGAAGCAAAATTTACCAGGAAAAAAAAAAAGTATTTTTTTTATCCCAACAAATTGTTGATCCAACAAATTTGTTGATCTCATCACAACGACGATTGTTTCTAAGATTATTTGTTATTTTTTGGCAAAAACTTTGAACATGGAATTTTTTTTATTAAAGTGCACTTTTTAAGTAAGTGCATGTGAATATTTAATTATATCACAAATCTACTCTGAAATTTATTTTCAACAAAAAACTGTATACTTCATGTTATCATAATTAATAACACTTACAATAGTTTTAAACTATTCCTAAAATTTTAGTTTTTAAATGTACCCATTTTGCACAAGAAGTCTTTAGTGAAGTTTTCTACCGTTTTCGGAGGAAAAAATAAATAAATAAAAAATGCTGCCTGGATTCCAAACTGTCAGGTCAGTTAGTAATTTCACAATCAAATGATCAAGATTCAGAGATGAACTTTATCTACAGAAGGTTCATCTGATTCTTGCTTCATAAATCACTTATACATTACAACCAACCTAATGCGGACAGGGCTGGTGTTTCCTTGGAGATTCAATTTTGAAGGTGATATTTCAATAATTATGTGGTTCTGCATTTACCACCAAGATTGAGTTTCAATGTTGGTAAAAAAATTATACACCGAAGATAATTATGTCACTGCAACTGCCCATTGCTGTATTACTAACAGCGGCATTGTGATTGTTGGTCATCAACATAAATAATGTATGTATTTGGAATTGCACAAATAGAAACATTGAATTTCAACAAGCTATGTTTTCTTGCATATATATGGCTGCAGATAACAAAAATGTTTTTTTCCCCTTCTTAATTTACTCTTAATTTACGAGGTACAACATGCCACAAGTAAACGTTATTAAACTTGGCCTCAATCTAAAACTTCTGTAAGGCTCGTTATCTTGCACAAATAATTAAACAGGGTGTGACAAAAACATAAAATCAAAGCATTTTCCGTCTTTGAAAAAAAAAAAGAGATACTTAAAATTCCGCTCTCTAATGATAACACTTATACTTCCGAATTAAAGTATTAATATCAAATTGTTGTGTTGTATACTTATAAAGGTAGGGAAGAGCTGGATTGATGAGCATAATTAGTAGAAAAAGGAAAATCATTCAATTAAGTATTGTCGGCTTAAAGAGGTAGTCACATTTTTTTTTCTTTTCCTTCAATTTTATGCAGCATAAGCTTTTTAGATTTAATATCTGCAATGAGCTTCAGATAAAATAATATTAACATAGGCTTCAATGGCTGGACGTTGGCTTCAAAACGTCAGCTAGTTCTTGGTAGACTGAGATAGTGCTGTATGTGCTATAAGATGCAGCTGCACTTTCTCAAATGTTTCTAATGGAGCATCAACCTCAAAATTTTTATTGAAAAATGGATAGAGGGTGCAAAGTTATGCCACTCTGATTTTTTCCGAATTTTTAGAGACCGGGAAGTATTGCTAAAAAGTTTTATCAAGGTTGGGTTTCAACCCACGCCTCTTTTAGAACCTATCCTTTTATTAAGAAAGGCGTCTAGAAGCGTCACTTTCTCTGTGCTTTCAAATTTTTTCTAAAAATAGTACCTGGACTCTTATTAAATCTGAAAATAATCAGAGTAACATAACTTTGCACCCTCTATCTATTTTTGTACTAAGAAATTTGAGGTTGATACTCCATACTGATGCAGCTAGGATACATATCTTCCAAAAAACTAAAGACGTTTTGCAGCAATCAACCGTATTTTATGTAAAAAAAAAAAAAAAAAAAAAAAAACAATGTAAGTTCATTGAGAAAAACAAATTGCTGTCATGAAATCAGGATTTTAATGTGAACTTACCTCTATAAGGGTAAAAAAAAAACGGCAGGTGCTGTTAGGGCATAAAAGCATGGTGATTTCAAGCTACGGTGTGAGACATGAGCTTTTTCTTAATTGCTTGCGCTGATATTAAAAAGGGGGGAGGAAACCCTCACCTGTTTTTCTAGCACCCCCTGTAGTTCAACGACCCTCGGAGCATCTGACTCGGGACCTCCATTTGACACTCTCTGTATGTGACGTAACACAGTAAGTTACAACAACCTGGTTACATATACCATAACATTAATTATCAATGTTTAATATGGTCACCATGATTGTTCATTTTATATTTATAATTTCTACTTATAATTATTATATATGTCTGTATCATCCAATAAATTCCTAAACAATTAAAAAATAACATCATGCTAACCAAAAGTAATCAACCCATAAACATGATGCACATAAAAAATATATATATGTACATACATATATACAGTATATATATATATATATATATATATATAATATATATTCACACACATTAAGAAACGTAGAATGCCATTTATATTCATAGTACATATTACATAGAATTATTTAGTTACTTAAAGTAAAGTACGCACCACTCCCACCCCCCACCCCCTCCCACAAAATGGTAGTCTTTTTTTTTCTAAAAATAGTTCAAACCGGTCCTCCATAATTGAACAAAATAATAATAATAATTATGTATAGTAAAAATATATTATCTCACATATAAGTTCTAAAAATAAAAAAAGTCAAAAGTGACAGCATCATTTTGTGGGGCCTTATTTGACAGAGACCCTCGATTTATTAAAAAAAAAAAAAAAACTTAAAAAAAAAACATTAGCATGAAAAAATACATACGTATGTATAGTAATATTATATATATCATATATGATTCAAGCTTTAACGATTGACCTCAGTTACAAACCGGAAACGGGAAATTTCTGTCGAACGGAATCGAATGAAATAAATTTTAAAAAATCGAGGATGCTCTAAAAATTAATCGCTTATGCTTTGAGCAAATTCAAGGGGGCGGTTTTCTCACAACAGCTCCATTTCCAGTTTCCGTCCATAAGGCCAATGTTAAACTTCTGCCTCAGTTTTCTCAAAACTGGTCGAACAGATCCACTTCAAAAAAATTAAGCAACCTTAATTGCTTAAAGACTCCTGCAAGTTTCATTAGAATCAAGGGGGCCGTTTCCGAGTTCCAAATCAACTAAGGTCAATCCTTAACTAAAAAATCATTCAAAATTATTTTTTATTCTATCTCAATTAATAGTAAAAAAAATATATATATATAAACGCCTTTTTTAACTTTTTTTTACGCCACGCACTTTTACTGTAAGACGTATTAATAATACACAAAAAAAAATATTTTGAAAATAATAGTCCTAAAACTTTTGGTTTAGGGACTGATTTTACGACACACAAATTCTGCATGTTTTGCCATTCTTTTTCGTGATCTTTTAACTGATGCAATGCTCTAATAATTTTCAACCGTAAAATACAAGTTAGTATAAAGGGGTGTTCATAAATACACAATCTAACGAGTTTCAATATCATTATCTCACTCAAACCTGTAAAAATGGTTCAACTGATTCAAGAATTGAATGGGCATTTACAAACTTATAGAACTTATATTCAGAAGCAAGTAAGAACGAAAAAATTTAAGAAAATGTAAATATTGGTACGTTTTTAAATCTAATTTACTGATCAAGAATAATAATAAAAATAAAAAAAAAGAAAATCCTAAGTTAATGTAAAAAAAAAAAAAAAAAAAAAAAAAAGGATTGCCTGTTTTTTATTTATGATGAGAAAATACACTGTAAACTTTTTTATTATTTTATAATAAAATTCTTTTCAATTTTGGGCCGCGCCTTGTCAATGTTCATTAACGATTATTATTATTATTTACAAGAATAGTCTACACCAGTTTTTCACGCAACTGCCGTGAGAGGCGACGAGTTAAAAATTCGTGTATTTCATTTAATGCAACAACAACAAAAAAGTATACTTATTTTTCAGATTTTCTAGAAAACGCGGTATACGACTCCATCAAAAATCGTTATTACAAAAGCAGAAAATATACTTTAAACATTATATTATATGAGCTGTTATTCAAACAGTCAAAGTGGTGCACATAAAAACGATTTACACCCCACCCACCCTCCCATGTAGCATATAGAACTTTCTATCTTTAGTAGAATTAAGATAACTTTTTTTTTATTTCATATATTAATTACTACAATGTAAGATGCTTCGGTTTACTATCCATCGCCTTATCATTTTGACGTGATTTCAACCACTATTTACGTATTTAATATAGTAACTCTGACGATGGTAAGCAGTGAAATGTTGGCAAGCAACCGTACCTTAGCTGCCCCCGCCAGTTGAGCACTCGCGTCCATCGCATCGTGACCATTCTCCCCGGCGTGTAAGTTTCCGTCCGCAGAGTTGAGAGAAAGCTGTCCTCCACTAGCTGCTATCGCCTTGTACTGCTGTAGCTGTGAAAACACGGGCTAATGTAGTCAAAATTGTAATCAGTTTATCAGCAAGTATAAAAAATGAGTTCTCTGTGTTTTTAAATGTATTCATAGTGGTTGTTCCAAAGCGAGTAACTTATATACTGTACTACGATAATTAAGTTCATATTTGATATTTAATATATTTACGTTTACTATTTTGATGTTTTGAATCGGGAGGAAATTAGAAAATTCATTTTTCCAAAACAAGATTCGACAACGTTTAATTGTTTTAACTGGGTTATCATCAGGTAATATCTGTCTTTCGTCCAGCCGTGTATGTGTATACATTGCATTATCGATGAAGTGTAATTTTTCAATTTATATCGGTACCTTTCCAATAAATTCCTAAACAATTTGTCAGTAAACACAAAAACTGATATATATATATATATATGAGATATAGATTATATTTAACACAGTTAAAAGTAAATTACAAAACCATCTGAATTCGCCTTTACACGCTGCTTATACAACCTGCGCGGCAGGCTCCTGTAAAGTATGCAATATGCGTTGCAGTGATATCACGTGGGATTAGCTTATTTCCTATGCGATTGCTGTCAAATTTATGCAATATTCCTGCCGGAAAAAGTCGGAAGTGAGAGGTTTCTGGTCGTCTTGTTCATAACTGAGTCTTGAAAATTTGCAAACATGTCGTTATTACTTTTCTTACGAAACTGTAGCCAAAATTTCAAAATACAAATAGAAATGCCAGAAACTTGTCCTCACTTCCAGCGGAAATATAAAATTAATTTGAGTATTGCACGGTGTTGACTGACTCACCTCATCCTTGGTGCTCGAGAGTTCCTCCTCGAGCGTCGACACTCGCTCCAGTGCCACCCGCAATCGTTCTCGCACCTGCAACACCAATAAAATACATGTTGTATTTTGATACGAAACATACAGTATCATAAATCAAAACATAACGTTCAGCTGGTCATGGCAAGGTAGCACTTGAGATTTTTTACGAGTAAGATAATACAAGTAGGACAGTAGGAAAATTCATATACAATCCTACCTATATGAGACTTAGCCTGGAAATCCTTTCACATATTGGATAACCTGCATGGAATTTTGTATTGTATACATAGACGTAAAAGACCTTTAAATTTATGATATTGCATGGCATATTTAGATAGAGTTATCGAGAATTCTGATGATTTTTTTTTTTTCAGAATTTTTTAAACACTCTAACACCCTCAAAATCGAGGGATAAGCCATTGTGACGTCATAGTTATGCAATGCCTTTCCCTATGCTTTTGTGTTAAACATTTGCATGCTGGGCTATGTCGTCACAGCGTTTTGCAGTATACGATTTTAAGGGTGTTACAGTATAATTAATTCAATATTCCCACCGGAAGTAGCCGGAAGTGGTTGCTTTCTGTCCTTCCTGCTCATGTTTGATTTTTGAAATTTTGCAAGCAAGGCAGTACTTATTATTGAAAACCGGTCTGCAAAATTTCAAACTTCAAATACGAAAAGGAACTACAGAGACCTATCACTTCCGGTGGGAAGATGAATTAATTTGACTGTAGAAGGTTAATAAAAATTTGAAAAAATTATACTCGAGGTCCTCTTTTTAAATAGGCAAAATAATAATAAAAAAAAAGCATACAGTACATATAGGTGGTTCAATGATGTTTCAGTTTTAAAAATTTTATTTTATTAAAAGACAGACGGAGTGCACGCTTTTCACCGTGGGGTTAGGCAACTTGTTCAGCATTGTCTGACAGTGAGCCTCTTTACTTGAAGATGTCAATTTGGCTTAGACTTCTCAATCCATTTTCAATTCTCATTTCCATTTTTAATCCATTTTAAAAGTTGCGACTTTGGAGAGTTGCGACTTGTGTTTAGGCGCAAAACGAAAAGCTCGTATTTTCAGCTTTACTGTTGACAGTTTGCAACGAAGGATCTAACTAATCCAACAAGAGCCGAATATTTCCGAGCATCTCCGACCATAACCTAAATGAATATGACGGCCAGGGTAGGCAATTTGTTCAGCATTATTAAGCCTAAAATACGAGCTTTTTCTATTATAGAAGTCGCAAAACCAGTAACGCCCTCTCTGATTGGCCATGGCGTCATATAGTTAGTACGAACCTAGTGATAACTTCTGGAACTACGTGCGTCTGGCGAGGATTGCTGAATATGATTAACATTGTAAAATCATGTAAATGCTCTGTCAGCAGCCACAGCATAATTTTACAGAAATGACAACACCATAATTAGTTGACAAATACTTTCGGACAAATATAAAAAAAATATATTTCAACTTCGTAAGTGATTTCTTTCCTAAAAATTTGATAATTTTTGTGATTCTCCCCATGCTATAGGTATTGCCGTATCCTCGATGCAAAGAGCAAAAATTTCAGCCGTCAGCGCCATCTCTTGGTCCTTTATTTACTCTATAGAGCTGAGCTCGTTGCACGCTCCTATATAGCTGCTGCAGCTAAAAAGCCACGCGCCACCGAGAATTGCATCGGTCCAGCCTGACTGACATGCAGACAGGAGTGACCGGGGTGCCACGTTGTGCAAGCCACCCACTTCTTCACTTGTTGCCCGCTGGCCCAGTCAACGGCTAATAATATCCAGCTGCAATGCTTTCTCACAATCGATACACCGGTCTCTCCATCTCGCAATTTATGTTTGCAAACGTTACGAAAATATTTATTGAATTGTAATCACTTACATCATTGCTAATCAATTAAGGACATTAAATTATCATTATACTTATTATATTATGATAATTTGGTTGAATGAACATTTTTAATGAATGGGACTGCTTAACAATCTTTTTCATTTGCCCCATGGGCTGTTATTTGAAAATTTTGAATATATATATATATATATATATATATATATATATATATATTATAAATGTTACATATATTATTGTAAAGTGCTCATGAAAGAGATAAAATAAAATAAATACCTCGGGTACAAGGTACAAGACATCAGGTCTGTTCGTAAATACACAATCAGAAAGAATCGATTTTTATTGATGATCCTTATGTTCCATGTACAGAAGGTTCATCAATAAAAATCGATTCTTTCTGATTATTTACGAGCAGACCTATAAAATGTCATTATGGTTATAAATTTGAACCTTTATAATTTTTGAATGAAGATAACATTAATAACAAATCCATGCTTGTGCATACTCCTTCACAACTGGTTTGAACGATCGCATTTTCGCTGCAGTCCAATTGTCCAACAAACCAAATGCCAAAAGCCAAACCAATACCAAGTATATAACTTTGATCCTAGAGCTTTACTGACTGCATGCAGGAGCATCAAGATGTCATGAAATTGTTCACAAATTAGTTTAATAAGCCCTGAAGCAAAGACAGTCTTTTTTTTTTTTTTTTTAAATTGTGTCATTTTTTTATACTCGTCTTTAATTGCAGTAATTAATAATAAAGACCGAGATTTAATCCTGAATTTCATTGACACGTTTACTATGACAAAGCCTAGTGATTTTTGTAAGACATACATAGATAGACATGCGTTAAACCGTTTTTTTTTTATATATAAATTCCAAATTAAGGGTAAGGTAACAGGGATCAGCTGTTTTTTTATTCCCATTTGATTAACATGTAAACCTTAACAAATTCACAAATATTCTTTGTTTTTTTTTTTTGAGAGACAGATTTTAGTACCACAGAGAAAATTTCAAAACAATTGTTTGAAACAATTTCTCTAATTCATTTTTTAGTTTGGTTCTCCATGAGAAAGCCCGCCCTATGCTGAAAATTAAAAAAATTAATTACAAAAAATTGTCTCTAATAATTGTTTTGAAATTTTTTTCGTCTCTCAGGTACTAAAATCTGTCTCAAAAAATTTTCAAAATATTTGTGAATTTACTAAGGTTTACATGTTATGATCAAATGGGACTAAAAAAACAGCTGATCCGTGATACCTTACCCTTAACTATTGTTAGTTGACAATCGGTTGACAAGACTGAAATGTTTACCGCCTGCGTTGTGTGATCATTAAATAACAGAAATGACTGCACTGCTATAAAGATTATATGTGTGACGCGCGGCGTATTAACAAAATTAACCGTACTAGCGTGAAATGAGCACATGACATTGGTAATGAGATTGTAACTTTAACCATATGAAGTAAAATCAATGTCATTACCAGGTTCAAGGTTCTGCTGGATATAAATAAACCTTTTTTTACGACCGAGTTACGACTGGACATGCGTCATTTTATGACTTTTTTACGACTGGACATGTCCCCCCTTCACGTTATCTTGATCGAGATGATCTGTCATGTTTCTTTCTTTTTTTCATAGATATTTAAAAATCAATACCTTGTCAAGTTGTCCTAAAATTTTTACACAATCAAAATATTTATTTTAAAAAAAAAAAAAAAGCAAAAGCAGATAAAAAGTTGAATGAAATAAATTAATTTGTGGTTGCAGCTTAACTCAGGGCTAAACTCCAAATTCTGCATTCCATGTCCAGAGTAATTTTTATCCTATCTGGGGGAAATGGGGGGTTCAAATACCACCCACCACTTCAGAACTTTCTTGCCTTACACGCTAAAGCTACGCAACGAAAGAACAAAGAGAAAATTGCTTGCGTAACTCGTGCACAACTTACACAAATTGTAAAGTGGCGGTATTTGAACACCGATATGGGAGTATAAAGACAATTAGTAGTCCTGATTAGGCACATCTATCTATCTATCTATCTGCGACGAGACGATTCTCCCAATGAAAATGTAGAGAGCGAACTGCGCGCGACAAAATTTACTACCAAGCTCCAAATCTTCAAACAAAACAGCATGTGGTTTTCCATTCCCCCCCCCCTCCCACTCCCCCACCCCCCCCCGACAGTTCTAATGAAGGGCAAGATTAATAATTCATATGAGCTATGGGAAAGATCACTTGTCAAACACAATTGATAAAATGTTAGATATTTCGTGTAGCATAGAATTCGAATGAAATATATTATTATGCTGTTTTCCTAGTAACAAACCTAGGAGCGAAGTATGAGCAGCCGCAGCTAGCATTTTCTGCTGGATGCTTACCTTTGAGTTTAATTAACAAACACCTAAAGCCGGTATTCCACGATACAATTTTGCATACAATTTTTCCTTACAAGAAAATTTGAACTCCATTTGTTTGTATGGAGATGAAATTTTCTTGCAAGGAAAATTTTATGCAAAATATTGTATCGTGCATGGAATACCGGCTTAAACGGGCAGCACTTAATCCCATAAACCATAATAAATGGAGCAATTTTGAAGAAACTTCCTTAAAATTTCTCAAAACAAAAAGTTATTGTTAATTAAAAAAGTATTCTCGAAAATTAATTTGTAACTAAATTTATTTAAACTGCCATACAGAAATACTTAACATGCCTCAATACAGTCAGCATGTAATGATACAAGCAATTGTTATATATTATAAAACTATTTCATTTCCAAGTGAGGGAATAAATCGGTGAGGTCCATGCCCCTGCCGCTTGTGGGATGGGATTTGGATTGGTGTCGGAATACAAGCCACGAGGGAGGCGGCAAGCAAGCAAGCACCACCTTGTTATTCAAGCGAAGACGCACGTGTTGATTCCCAAGCGACCTCTGCAGATAAATTTGATACGTTTATAGCAAGAAAAAAAAATAAATTCTGCATTCATGAACAAAATCAACTCGAGCAATATTTTCAACATAATATAAAATATATTATATATTAAAGTGGACTGTTCGTAAATACGCCGCGTAAATATTGTTATCTCAAAAAAGAGTTCATTATAAACACGCGTGTGTTTAACTTTAAAATTCTCCACAACATAAAATTAATTTTAACGATGGCTTACAAAAACAAAAAACAAAAAAAATCATGCAAAGTCGTGCTATCTTTTGTCAAATTTGTCGGGTTTTTTTTTGTGCTTTTTATATAATATATAATATATATATTATAGTGATTTAATTACTTTTATTAAATATTATATTAGTTAGATTTTTAGGGGGAGAGATAATATGAAATGAAACAAAAAAAAATATATCCAACTTTACATAATATGTCTTCAATATTTTGTCCCTTACTGGAAACAACATAATGTATAATAATATATATATTACATTGCATAATATATACATTGCATCACTGCATAGTGGTATTTTTTTATACAATTTAATTATATTTAATTAAGAGATTATAAGCAAATAATATTAAGAACTAATTATTTTTAAACAATTATAACCCTTTTTATCCAAACAAATACAATTTTTTTTCTTTCTTTTTTTTTTTTTTTTTTTTTTTAATTTTACATGAAGAAGCTGTTACGAACGGCAAGAGCTTTTGTGCTCTTCTCATCGATCTTGTCGTGTTAGTTCGCACAGGCGAGGAGGAAGAAGAGGAGGATACATTGGAGGAGGAGGAGGGCTTCATCGTGATGTCTGCAACCATGACGACTGTAAGCCGGTCGGTCGGCCGAGCGCGCGTGTAGCGGCGCCTGCTACTGGCACCCTGTCGACCGGCCAGCAGATGTAGTAGCACGGCTCAAGGAGGGTACCATGGAGCCCACCACCACAGCAAAGACGACGAGCAAGCAAGCAAGCAAGCGTGCATGCGGGGGGATTATTATATTTATATCGACAGCTACACTGGCCGGGTTTCACATCGTCATGGCACCATTATTTGTCGACTGTGATATCATCAAGGTGATTTTTTATACAAAGTTCGATGTATACTCCCATGCAAAATAACCATTCAGCGACCTGATTATAATATAGACCTGATCATTTTTTTTTTCTTAGGGTAGAGATAACACGGATCAGCTGGCCTTATGCTAAAAAAATCCCATTCATAAAAATTATGAAAAAAATTTAAAATGTTCTCCTCTGCATCCCCTATCAGTAGGTAAAAATATCAGGTATACAAAAACTAGCTAGTTTTTGAGTTATGAATTTTTAAAGTTCTCTAATTTAGCATGGAGAAATGGAACTTCCATGTTAAATTAGTCAACTTTAAAAATTAATAGCTCGAAAACTAGCTCGTTTTTGTATACCTGATATTTTAGCTACTGATAGGGGGTGTAGAGGAGAACATTTTAAAAAAAAAAATTCAGAATTTTTGTGTGAGGGATTTTTTTTTAACATTGCTGGCGTTACCTTACCCTTAATAAAACAATAATACCTAATGCAGTTTATTCGCAAGACTCATTTTACTCATTTATTTATACATTGTATATCCGGATGTTTTTTGGTTGCAATGTATTTTACCTACTGATAGGGGATTAAGGACACGCCCCTTGTTTTAGGATAAAATTATGAAAAAATACTATTATGGAGAATGTATGACCTGATACAATATTCTTAAAATTTTATATTTTTTGCACCCCATTTTTTTAATTTCTTTCCAATACGTGCACTAACGTAATAAATAAATTTAAGCTTTGAGTAAGTAATTTTAGTTAAATCAAATAATTCATCTAATAACCACTTTTATATTATTTTTATTGGTGTCATGTTAATTGCGCGATTTTTTTGAAAAAGGGACGCGGACTATAATTTTTTTTTATGAAAAGTTGCAGCAAATTTCTTATATTTGTAAATCGTAAATTATGTAGTTACAATATTTTTGTCACTACTTTTTCTTATAAAAAATAGACCACATTTTAAGACGATGAACTGATGTATGTACGAGCAAGAAAAAATGTTTATATTTAAATTTTTAAAACAGAAAATTCAATTTATTATACATATTATTAGGTATACTGTAAAATTAATACATTTAAAAAATCGATTTTCTTTAACTTCAATAATAAATTTAAAGACATGTACAGTATTATACATTAGACAATAAAACTAGCAATTGTAAGATGTAATGTTCCTATATAATAATTAAAAAATAATAAAATACTATATATAATTTTTATTTTTATGCTGAACATCATGCGGGGAATGTTTTCAACATTTTTTATATTTTAAATTGTTGTCTTTCCGTATACAAAAACATAAATAACTTAATAATGAATACTACATAATATAATTATAATAATAGAATTATAGCAATACTACATAATATAATTATAATAATAGAATTATAGCATACTTAAATAATCATAATACTGTAGACGGGTCTTAAATAAATTAAAGATGTATTGACTGTGTGTTTCAGGGTATAAATTTTTTAAAGAAAATTTTTCATAAAATTTTATCTAAAACGTATCCGTCGAGTACTATTTCTTGTTATTTTTTCCTTAAAATTTACTAAGGTTCAGCTCTCAAGGGGGGGGGGGGGGGGGGGTTATAACACTTGTCTACGCCCCTGCTGGGTAATCATCAAAACTCCGAGTACGAATTTTAAAGCCCTACAATTTTCAGAAAGCCCTAGTGCCGAGATGCATTGTCCGAACAGTATATAATACAATATATACATATATCACAAGAAGTAATGTATATATGGTGGCTACTAACAGTAATGTCAGATGGTTAAAATTTAAAAATACTTCACTTTACCTATACAGAAAACAAATAAACAAGTTAACTTGTCTTATCCATGCATGCAAGAACTATTTAATAACCCAGTAAGTATACAGTCTTTGTGTCTTATCGACTAGAATCCCTCGGAGAGGAGAGTAGAATCACAATCGGCTCGAAAGAGACCTATATCATCCGTCCCTGTCTACAGAGTATAATCCCTGTTTGAGAAAACAAGCTACATATATTATATTATATAATATTTATTATTATTATTTTCACCACAGATTACATAAGTAATAAGTACAGAGTAATAACACTGGGTGGGGATAGCAACAAAGCACCAAAGGCACTATATCACAGAAGTGGCTACTATCCTTATAACTATAAAATATACATTCACTACAGAAATAATCCTGCGTCAAAAAAAAAAAAAAAAATAACAGTTGTACTAACAGTTCCTGTCAATATAATATTGTTTAACAGAATTTGAGAACTGCTGATCTGTACAAGTCTTGATATTGCATGGAATATTGTTCCATGCAGTGACTATATAATATAATTATATATCATATATATATTATTAAATTATAGACATACGTACAATTAAAACAGTACGCTGCGAGAATATTTTTTTACCGTTTGAGCTAGTTTCATTTAATCCCACCACAGCAAAAAAATCCCACGTAAGGTACAATTTTTATGGTGCAACGCTTTTCTAAGTGACCGAAAGGGACTTAAGTTGTCACCCATTTTGTTTTTGTTTTGTTTTTGTTTTGTTTTTGTTTTGTTTTTCTCGTCGCCACGGGACGAGGAAAATGGTCTGACAATACGCTGCATTATAAGATAATCTAGCTGCATGATGTTATATTATTTATATATTATGGCCTATCAATATAAGAGGAGTATTTAACATTAAACTTTACCAACAATAAATTGAAGTCTCCTTTCAGGACTCCTTACTTGAATGTGGTTGTAAATTTATAAATTTAATATATATTTATTGAAATTATTGTCACATAATAAGTGTTCTGACTGTGATCTAATTGTTTTTCATTATGAAATATCTTAGTAATATTTTTGGGGTGAATGGGTTGATTGATCGATTTGATTGGTTTGTATTTTGGGGCAATTGACACATTTTGGTCATGTACGCCCCCACATTGCTTACAGACGAGTGGCCGCGTACGCACACGCTGCATGACGCTTCGGCGTGCGGCGGTCGCAGCATCGGTCGCGAGTCTGTGGGCCATGAGCGAACGAGCCCGACGGTCAGTAGATCCGCCGGAGCCTTTGCCCGCGCGTCTAGTACGTACCAAACGCCAGCAGCTGCAGCCATGGTAATCTTTTAGGACTGATGGATTGGGAAAAGCAAAAGCCGCAGATTCGCCCACACGCCTTACCAGCCTGCTATCTTTAGTATTGTGAATGGGATATCCTTTTTCACGTCATCCATCGGGTTGTATAGTACTCTTTTTTTATGTACTGATACTATACTGATAGTTATAATGATACTCAATAAACAACTATAATTATTATTTTTTATAAATTATTATCTATCCTTAGTTAACATCCTTATATTCCCCCCCCCCAAGGTCCCACAATACATTGAAGGTGTTACCCCCCCCCCCCTCCGCCCACTCCAAAATTTAACATTACGGGATAGGGCACCGCCCCCCACCGAGCTGCACGCTGTATCCTCCCTTGAGTGACGTACCTTCTCGTCGAGAGCCTTGTGGTGTTCGAAGAGAGACTTGAGCGCCTTCAGCACCTCCACCTCACTGGAGACTCCTGACTGGGAGGCTGCCTGCCGCTTCACCACGGTCATCCTGAGCGAGCGCTCGTGCCGCGACACCAAACACTCGAGGTGCTCCAACAATAGCTGCAACAAAAGTCAAATAGACAAATAACCATCAAAAGTCATCGCACGCAACTACTCTCACTATAAAATCTATAAATATATGTAAATCACACGATTTCGCAGCGTATCATTGATAAAAAGTATAGGTGTCCGTCCTGACTGAGGTTTTCCACGGTTCCCTCAGTCTCACCTCAGTAAATGCTGAAACGCGAAACAGGCCCTACTATAGGGGTATATCCTCTTTAATATTAAAAGATAAGAGAAAATAAAAAGTAAGAACCTAATATGCAATCAGGTTAAAGCCGTGCACACAATTTCGTATATCGTATGATATACTGTATAATATGCCTTCATACGTATGATAAGGATAGGGAGAACTGGTTCTAAATGAAAACTATACGATCGCATACGTATGTACCTGGTACGAGGCTGTGTACGACTCGCCAAAGTACTGCAAATTGTATGCATCATGGTGTTCCAATTTTGGTGCGTGATCGCACTAAGACCACCCACAGCACATCAGCTACATACATTATGTAACATGACGTGGTTAACAATAACAGAAAGTTTAGTTGCCACGACATTTCATTATAGTCATTACTATAAAGGTGTGTGAAGTTATATAATATACGTTTACAAGAACGATGCATGCAGGGATACGATTTTGGCATGGTAAAAAAGCTATGTTTTACAAGAGATTTCACTACATTTGACTGCGATAATATACGGGAGTTTCATGTTTACGTTTTGGGTAGCACGGAGATGCCCGAAGAAGCCCGAAAATCTTCGGGATGTAGGCAGAAAACCCTAAAATCCTAATGCTGTGCGGGTTAACGTAACTCTCAACATTTCTTTTATGATAGTTTTGGTCACCAAATATTTTTCTTCAATAGCATTGGCTCTTCTTGTAACCATTTGGGAAAGAAATTTCTAAGAAAAATTATGCGAATAGCCAGGAGAAATTAATTTCGATACCAACTTTAGCACGTATATATCTGCTATGCTGCTGACAATGTTTTGCCTACAAAATCGTGACGCCGTATTGTTTTATGATATATGGGGAAAAATACGTTTGTAAATATTATTTATACATCAGCTTCCATAACATTTCACACTTAAATAGTAATATTAATTTTTGGGGCTGCTGCACTGTCAAGAAATGAACCAGGAGAGGGTGGCAATTATTTTAAGGTCAGCGTCTTTCACTTTCTTTTTCAGGTTTAATATTTGCATGCCAACGAGCTATTTTTCACCATAATATTATCAAATCACTTGTTGATAGATGGTCCGCCTAGGATTTTGACTTTTTTTTTATGTAATTTTAGTACTGTTTATTAGATCGCATTTTCACATTTCACATGCATTTTAGAGTTAATAATATGCTCACCCTACCATGTATTTATATTTTATGCAGTGCATTGTTTAGAAGACACAACTCTGAGTTGTATAATCATAGTAAACATTCTTATGAAACAAGAAATAATAAAAAAACTGTTATTGCAAACCATAAATCTGCTCTGTTGGAAAAAAGCCCATTGTATAATCAATCAGCTAAAATATATGATTTTCTCCCGGCATGCATTCGAAATATCGATAGTGATACTTTGTTTAAGGCAAAACTGAAAAATGTTTTAATTAAAAAGGAATTTTATTCTTTAAAAGAGTTTTTTTTCTAACAAGCTTTCAGAACATTGTCTTTCGTAGTAATTCTATAATATGACTCTAAATTTACTAATCAATTATTTACAGTATACATAATATCAACTTTGATTTTTTTTATTATTAAACTATTTTTAATTACTTAGACTAAATACAATGATTATTTATGACGTGATTTATGTTGTATTGTACAACCAAATTTGTTTGAATAAAAATTATTATTATTAGACCGTACAGCAAGTTGGAGTATATCAGTATAATTAAGTATAATGCATGGAATACAACTTTTAGCTTAGAAATTACGGTTAGATATTGCGATGTTTTAAATAAAATTTTATAGACGTAGTATATATAAATTAAGAGTGGTGTTAAGGCGGATTCAGATGGCGACAACGGCGATGCGACGCGATGAAATCCTATGCGGCGGCGAATTCGCCGGAAATCGCGTTAATTAGGATGCTCTTTTTCTTTTAATCGCCAAATATGGCCGCCAATGGATGTTACAGCTAGTGCGCATTATTCACGTCACGTCGCATGATATAAAAATCGCCATGTGAATCCACCTTATTAAGCGAAAACTTTTAAGGGTAAGGTAACGCCACCAATGTTAAAAAAAATCCCTCTCACAAAAATTCTGAAAAAAATTTAAAATGTTCTCCTCTATACCCCCTATCAGTACCAAAAATATCAGGTATACAAATACGATCTAGTTTTTGAGTTATAAATTTTTAAAGTTGACTACTTTAACATGGAGAAATGAAACTCCCATGTTAAATTGGTCAACTTTAAAAATTCATAACTCAAAAACTAGATCGTATTTGTATACCTGATATTTTAGCTACTGATAGGGGGTGTAGAGGAGAACATTTTAAATTTTTTTCAGAATTTTTGTGAGAGGGATTTTTTTTAACATTGGTGGCGTTACCTTACCCTTAAATTCTCTGACAATTTTCTTTCTTACCTTGGCGGGTAAAGACGGTTGGGTATAAAATTATATATAATATAATATATACACATAATTATATATAATATATATTATACTGCTTTAAACTTTTATGTACAGATTGCGACGATTCTACGAGTCAAAGTGTCAAAGTATCTGTCTGTCGCCGACCATACCTCGAGCATGCAGCTCTTATCTCTTTTGGACACAACAGGTCGCGCTGCTGCTGCCGATGTGCTTTTCTTCCAAACATATAAACATAGAATGTTTGCAATTTAGAAGTTCCTTATGCCCCCGTCGGTACATCGTGTATATGGTATAATATTTTTTTTTTTTTTTTAATGTTTATTATCACAGCTCCCACGTGCTCAGAAAAGTACTAAAGTCTATTCTACATTTCATCAATGAAATAAAAAATTATATAATATCTCATTCAAAGCGACCTCTGAAGAATTCTAGGACGCTTTGTTTCATTTCTCCATTGCTCGGTCTTGTAATATACACTAAAATTTAAGAAAAAAAGAGAGAGGAAAATAAAATACCAAGTTTCCATCACGATTTTGATACCATGTCTTTTTGCAACAACAACTTCAGCATTTTTTTTTTTTTTTTTTTTTCATCGTTTATTTAAATTAAAATAGAGAACTCGTGGTTCCCTCCTCCTCCCGCTCTTTTCTTTTTCCTTGTATTCATGAACTAAGCATGCAATAAAAGCTCTAAGTGCGTTTTTGTTTTGATATTCTTCGTAAGTGCTCGTGACCGTCACATTAGCAGTACATCCCCTTTCTGTCGTCTGCTAGCGTAATAAGCCTATTTAATCAACTTGGCCGACTACTCCGCGCAGCGCGGCACGCATCAAGTACAGTGCGGGTAATAAGACGATGTAGCTGCGTGTATCGCAGCATAGCGTCGCGACGTTGCGAGTGTATGTGCTGATTGCGCTCCCAGACTACTCCTGTCTTATCTCCGTGCAAAGCCATTGCATGGTTATATAGTTATTTTATATTTTATTTATCATAACGGATGCTCCTGTCTAGCAAATGCAAGATTCCTCCCGGAAGCAGCAGAATTAAAAAACACAATCCTAATGGCGATTTTGATTTAAAGTTCTACTTTGTAATATTTGTATATCATTGTAGATATAAAATAATGGATTATCTGAATCTGTTAATAAGTTCTCTAGATTTATTGAGAAATTGGTGCATAATTTAGCTTCTAACTCAATTTAATTTAGAAAATAATCTCAATTTATTGCAATATAGTCAAACCCACCGACGTATATATATACGGAGAAATCCTTATAAACTATGTAATAATTATTGTAAGGCTTGTCGCAGACACAATCACATGATTTCGCAGCGTATGATAAAAAAAATAAGAACCTATGCGATCAGCTGCGCACGCACACAGCTTCGTATCGTATGCTGTCGTATGATAACTATCATAAGAAATTTATTCTAAATGAGAAACGTACGATCGTAAGCTTACGATCGCAAAAATAAAAAATAAAGTCTGTCTGCGACCCCCCTAAGATTTCAATATCTATTCAATACATTGCTGTTTTATAGAGTAATCATGTGTATACAGTATTGAGTATACAATGCATAATAATTATATTGAGGATTCTATGCATTTTGCTTTTTGTACACATGTGGGGCTGATTTCCAAATTTCAATAATAATATAGTAATAATACTACACTGTAAAAAAGCTATACCTATAGTAGGTATCAAATAACAAAGATTCCCAGCCTAAAATAGGGGTGCTTTACCCATTTCAGGTTTAAATGGACCTATTTTCATTAATTTACCTAAATATGTAATATGATATTACATATTTAGGTATGCAATAACGTGAAACGGGTATTTGGTTGCCTAAATTGGAAACGAAACTACCTGAAACTTAGATGTACCCAATAAGGGTTACTTAATTACCTAAATATTAGCCTACCTACATTCTAAATGTGCCCAGAATAGGTCTTTATATTAGCCTGATTTTTTGTCCGTTAAAATTTTAAATAAAAGACGATAAAAAAAAGACTAAGCCAATCAAATTTTTATGGCGAGAGATGACTCCCACCACATGACATCATCACGACGTGTTAGCGTCGGTCTGCAGCTGGAGTGCAGTTTGATGCAGAAACATCCTCATTTCCTGGATAATATTGTCAAACCAAGGTAAGATTAAGGAAATATAAAACATAATTATAATCATGAAGTTATAATGTACACGGTGATATGAAAATTTCTTACACTTGTGTGCTATTGCTCTGTAGAAATCGAATGCATCATAGAGGCCGGCACGACGAATGCAAGGAGGGAGCTTGGAGCTTGCCGTGTGGCCCGAGCTGTGAGCTACTGCGATCTGCCGAGTCGCCCGCCCGTCTACATTGTCCACATTACCACCCACCCACAGCCCATAATGATGCTCTGCTACCACAGGTATAGTAATTAAAAAGTTAACATTTACTGCGACCTTTTTATAGGTAGAAGTTTTGCTGGATAAGAAAAAATAATCTCTCGTTCTCTTGTCTTAAACATCACAAAACAATATGATTTTTTTTATTATATTAAATGTAATATGTATTTTTATTCTGTATGGGTGCAAAACAAAACTTGAAAATAAAAAAAAATAATAATAAAATTTTTTTAAAAAATTATAAATGCGTGACATGAAAGAAATAAATAAAATAGAAGTTAATGCATGCAGCATCCTCGAGATTCTTAATTTCTTATCTCATATGTGCTATATGAATTATGATATAGTCCTGGATATTCAAAAGACCCCTTTCTTGTAATGCGAGCGTGTATTAACATATATAACCAAGACGATTGTTATGACTTTTTTACACTATAATAACATAAGAAAATCTTACTGAAATATTGATATATTTTATTTTTTATGTTCCTTATAGTACAAGGAGTATTAAAAAAATCAAGATAATTATCATACAAAAGTTCCCTTTGTTAATATTAAAAATTTGCTGGATATTTTATGTTTTTCTAATTGTAAACACAGTATCATAATTATATAATTATATTATATGACAGTATATTAAGTAATTCTTGTGGTTCACTTTTTTTTTAATTTTTAATTTGTATCTTTTTATTTGAACCTATATTTATTTTATCTTTATTTCACTATAATAACAAAATTGTCATCGATGAAATTAAACGTTTTATTTGTTCTATAACATTTCTTTCTTTTTTCATTGCAGATTTTGCTTCACCAGGAGAGATCATACTCTCAACATTGTCTTCCAGCCTACAAGTCCATGCAGCCAAAAAGCAGTGGACCCACAAAATCCCCAACCCCATGCAAATAATATCCACAGTGAGTTTTTTATAAATAATCCCGACTGACTCATTAACTACAAAGACGATTATTATTTTTTTTTCAACACCTACAAAAAAATTTAAGTGCTATAGTTAACAAAAAAATTGTGATAAAAAATTATTTTTATGAAGTGTTTTAAGCTTTTATTTCTGTTCTGCCCCAACGCCAAAACTACAAATATTCCATTGATATATGTATGAAAATGATTTTCATTGAATAAAAATTGTTTTATTTTATAATTATGTGTGTATTATTTATAAAAAAAAATATATTTAGGAAATTATACTACCTAATTTTGAGTTAAAAATATAACTTAAAACGGGCTGATATTAATACCTATTTTCAGTATTTTTGAATTCCTAGGTTAATATTTAGCTAAATAAAGTTACCCGAATTAGGTACATTAAAATTATATGCTCATCTAAAATAGGTAAGCAGGAATGCTACCCGTTTTAGTTTAATAAGTTGACCTAATCTGAAGACAACCTCTTGGGTATCTGTAATTACCCGTTTTAGGTTTTCCTTTTTTACAGTGTACATAGACTTTTACGTAAAGTCTCTGTAATACTGATAATAGGCGTACAAAAAAATGCATTTTATGCTTTTCTTTATTTTTGTTTAGATAATACGGATCAACTGACCCAATGCTAAAAAAATCCCATTCATGAAACTTATTATTTTTAAAAAAAAAATGTTCTCCTCTACATCCCCTATCAGTAGCTAAAATATCAGGTATATATACAAAAACAGTTGCATCTTTTAAAAAAGAATTATTTAAATATCTTATATATGATGAATTTGTTTTAGTGTTAAAGATAAAGTAATGTGCTACTAGGCTAACTAGTTATTGTATATAATTTATATTTGTGTGTTTTGTTGTTGTTGTTGTTGTATTGAGTGTTTTTGTTTTGATGTTTTATGACTTATATGACTTGTTCTAGATGCTACTTGTATAGCCTAAAGAACTGAATAAATCTATCAAATCTATTAGTCAGGGGAATAAGAGGAAAAAATAGTCGAAATCGCGCGTTTAGTGAAGAAAGCATGATTTTTTTTTTGGTGGTAGAGTTCACCCCAAAGATCAATTTTTTTGGCGGAGTCGCGCGAAAATGACCTTGGTTCGACCCCCCGTGACCTTTGACCCCGCGCTTCTTAATTATTTTTTCCTGCCTATACTTTTCATTTTAGAGGAAAAATGTACTCTTGCAAAACTGTTTGTAATAATGAAAAGGTGATAAGAAAAAAAAATCAAGTTCGTAAATTAATTATTTTCAAAATGGCGGCTAATTAACTTAATTAATTCATGAATTCTTCGTACCTTTCGATGAATTTCTCTTAACTTTTGATATTTATGTTGAAATTTAACCTCGCTTATTGTACACACACATTTATGGTACCAAAAGTAATTAAATTAAGTCATTACTTGCACATAATTAGGCAAATTATTGATTTAATTGAGTAGGACCAGGTAACACTGTGTAGGCCATCTAGTTCAAGAATATTATGAAACAGCTTGAACAAGCTGACACGTGACTTACAAGTTGTTGGGACCCCCCCTGAACACACTGTTAGAAACTTTCCAAAAGTCCCATGTAGAATAAGGTCAAAAATCCGGGTTTGTCCCGGAATCCAAAAACATTTTTTTCCCGCGTGAATAATTGACGTAGCGTTTTGCAAAATACATCAATTTGAAGCTTATGCTACCAATAATTTAGGAAAAATACTCAATCATATTTTAAAGTATTTTATCATATGATTAATTAACTAAAACGCCAATTAGCATGGTCCAATAAATTTTCAAAATTGAATATTTCTGAAGTTCTTGCGCGCAATGATTTTGAGTTTATCATCACATTATGAGATCGTTTAATTTAATTGAAACGTTTTTGTTTCATACTAATTACTTGCATAGAATTTTAGTTACAGTATGCAGAAGTGCGCAATTCAAGGAAGCGCATATACATGCATATATGGGCCATATCTGTGGTATATTAATTAGCAGCCACTACGTCTCTGTAACACACTAAACAAACGATCGAGATATCAACAGCATATCTATAATAACTTGCTCGTTCTCTAAATAAGTTTTTTTTTTCCCTCTCGGGGTGAAAAAATTTGGGGGTGGGAAGGGGTATTCGAAATACTGCTGTTAATAATTGATGCAACGCCTGCAGTATAAGAGCCAACATCACGGTTCCATTTACCCCCTTATTATTTCTGAAAAGTTTGCGAATTTAATATAATAATTTGATCGTATTATTAATTATGAGTATCATTGATGTGTTGATGAAGATAAAAAAAAAATGTTGCTATAATAAGAGAGAGAAACAAATAATAATATACGCAATAAGAAGAAAATGACGACAATAGATTATTTATAAGCGTTGTATTATTTTGTATTAAACTTTCAGAATAAAAGAACTACAGTATATATATATAAATATAATTATGAAATAAACTTTATAATGAAAGTCATGCATTGTTTCTCATATGTTTTTATACGAAAACAAAATACTTTTATGTCAATTTAGGATTGCAATAAATTTTATTCACGATAACAAATATGATTCAAATACCTTTTCAGTATAGCTTGTCTTATAATATCAATAGGTATAATATATGTATTACTCTCTTATTACTTAAAAATTATAGGGGCATTCACAAAGCCTTATAAGGCCACATTTAAGGCTCAATAATTTAAGACCAGAAATTTTGGGTCTAAAAAACACGTCTAAAATCAAGCTTTAAATTATCGAGCCTTAAATGTGGCCTTAAGACTTTGTGAATGCCCCTTGTGCCTATGTTTTAGTATGACCCAGATTTTAGTGGGTATGGATGAGACTCGGGGGTGGTTGTTATTCTTACTGTTTCTTGACTCGATCGCTCAAAACCCAGCATACAGGCAATATCGAAGTTCAAGCTGTTCCGAGATCTGTACGCACGCATTGCATGCTTCAATTTACATTTCAATTAACAAAAACATAAAGAAAATTAAAATATCCAACAATATTATCTCCACCTTGAAAAAATATCCGATTCGGATGGGTACTTTAAATGGATTATTAATTATTTTTTTTATTTTTTTTTAATATCTGCATATTTTTTATGAGTAATTAAATAAAAAATAGTGTAAATAAAGCTCATATATGTGGTAATTAATTACATATTTTTTATGCATCAATTGAGAGATTCCCCCCCCCCTCCACTCTTCAAGTTCGTTTCAATGTAAAATTAGGAATAAAAAGGGGGTAAATGGAACCGTGGTGTTGGCTCTTATACTGCAGGCGTTGCATCAATTATTAACAGCAGTATTTCGAATACCCCTTCCCACCCCCAAATTTTTTCACCCCGAGAGGGAAAAAAAAAACTTATTTAGAGAACGAGCAAGTTATTATAGATATGCTGTTGATATCTCGATCGTTTGTTTAGTGTGTTACAGAGACGTAGTGGCTGCTAATTAATATACCACAGATATGGCCCATATATGCATGTATATGCGCTTCCTTGAATTGCGCACTTCTGCATACTGTAACTAAAATTCTATGCAAGTAATTAGTATGAAACAAAAACGTTTCAATTAAATTAAACGATCTCATAATGTGATGATAAACTCAAAATCATTGCGCGCAAGAACTTCAGAAATATTCAATTTTGAAAATTTATTGGACCATGCTAATTGGCGTTTTAGTTAATTAATCATATGATAAAATACTTTAAAATATGATTGAGTATTTTTCCTAAATTATTGGTAGCATAAGCTTCAAATTGATGTATTTTGCAAAACGCTACGTCAATTATTCACGCGGGAAAAAAATGTTTTTGGATTCCGGGACAAACCCGGATTTTTGACCTTATTCTACATGGGACTTTTGGAAAGTTTCTAACAGTGTGTTCAGGGGGGGTCCCAACAACTTGTAAGTCACGTGTCAGCTTGTTCAAGCTGTTTCATAATATTCTTGAACTAGATGGCCTACACAGTGTTACCTGGTCCTACTCAATTAAATCAATAATTTGCCTAATTATGTGCAAGTAATGACTTAATTTAATTACTTTTGGTACCATAAATGTGTGTGTACAATAAGCGAGGTTAAATTTCAACATAAATATCAAAAGTTAAGAGAAATTCATCGAAAGGTACGAAGAATTCATGAATTAATTAAGTTAATTAGCCGCCATTTTGAAAATAATTAATTTACGAACTTGATTTTTTTTTCTTATCACCTTTTCATTATTACAAACAGTTTTGCAAGAGTACATTTTTCCTCTAAAATGAAAAGTATAGGCAGGAAAAAATAATTAAGAAGCGCGGGGTCAAAGGTCACGGGGGGTCGAACCAAGGTCATTTTCGCGCGACTCCGCCAAAAAAATTGATCTTTGGGGTGAACTCTACCACCAAAAAAAAATTCATGCTTTCTTCACTAAACGCGCGATTTTTCCTCTTATTCCCCTGACTATATTAAACAAGCTAGTTTTCGAGTTATGAATTAGTCAACTTTAAAAATTCATAACTCGAAAACTATAATTGATCAAATTTGTGTACCTGATATAGGGGATGTAGAGGAGAACATTTTAATTTTTTTTTTTTTTTTTTTTTTTTCACAATTTTCATGAATGGGATTTTTTTAGCATTGGGTCAGCTGGATCAGTTATCTCTACCTTAAGTAGCCTTCTTAGGATATTTTCAGTTAATTTTTTAACTTTGAGAAGACAAAATATATAGTTCAAAGCTTTGCACACAAAAGTTCGCAAAATATAAATATTTTATTATCTTTAACCTTGTGAAATAAAAATATAGAAAATAGACTCAACAGGCATTTTCAATACTTAATTTTATTTACTGCATGGGTTACATAAAAACTATGTGATTAAATAAATCAAGTAAATAAACCCAAGTTCCTTGTTAAAAATAGCATTTTTGATGTGCCTTTTTGTTGCTTTTTCCACACAAAAACGTTGTTTTTTTGTCGAAATAAGTGCCTCTAATAATTAATGTACGTCTCCAAACAGCACGAACTTTACGCCATTTCTGTTTGTATGCGTTGCCACCCAGCAGGCAGTTTATAGACGCGTGTAATTTTTTTGGGATGGCTAGACTGGGTGCTCTTCTTTCTTCCCCAAAAAAAAATTAAATCTGTATCTCTTGGAGCTGAAGTGACAGCAATTGAGGCAGGAGTAAATTTTGTGGTGCCGCGGTAAATAATATTATTGTTTTTATTATTATTAAATAAATTAAAATTTATACTCACAAAAATTAAATAAAGGTTCTTTGTAAATGCATATAAATCGATTCAATTAATCAGGATCCCATCTATAATGGGAAGATAAGGGAAATCTAAAGATTCTCATTTGATTGTGTATTTACGAAACAAATTATTTTTTTTTTTTTTTTAGTGTGGGCACTAATTTAAAAAAAAAAAAAACATGCATTGAAATTTCTCGAGTTGAAGGTTGCATGCTACCTGATCTGACAACAGTAATATCATGAACTATCCGAAATACTCAGACTAACTAAATTTTAATTTAAACGGTGCTATAAATGTTGAAGCAAAACGCAAACGCATTTGTGTCATGCAAGTTGAGGCAAAAAACGCGGGAATAAACTTACTCAGATAGCACGAACTTCGCCATTGAATCATACATCATACATCAGAGTTAAAATAATCATTTAAACTAAAAATAATGATGGAGTACCGACCTCAAAATTTTTTATTGCAGAAATGGATAGAGGGTGCAAAAATATGCTACTCTGAATTTTTTCTGATTTTTCTGAGACCGAGAAGTATTTTTAAAAATTTATTGAAAGTGCAGAAAAAGTGCCGCCTCTTGCCTCCTCTCTTAATAAAAGATAGGACCCAAAAGGGACGTGGATTCGAACCCGACCTCGCCAAAACTTTTTAGCAATACTTCCCGGTCCCTAAAATATCTGAAAAAAATCAGAGTAGCATATTTTTGCACCTTCTATCCATTTCTGCAATAAAAAAATTGAGGTCGGTACTCCATTATCAAAAAAATCATTTTATAAACGTATATATAATGTATGTGAATAAAATGGAACTCTTGCTTTCGTTTACTTGATCTGCCTTCGATTAATGATTTTTTTTTTTTTTTTTTTTTTTCATTCCTTAAAAGTACAGTAGTGGTAAACTGAGCCCTGTGGAAGGCTGCAAATACAACATAGGATGAGGGGGAAAGATAATCCGTATACTTTTGTTTCTCCAAACTCATGAATTTTGTATAGATAGCAATGCTTAATATTCAGATTCTTTCTTCCGCGAGTCTAGCAAGTATATTCAAGTTAAACTCTCTTTCTCTCTTTCTGCTATTATGTATTTTTTTTATATTTTGCTTGTTAATAAAGTATTTTTATGTAACTTCATCTGGCTTTATATTTAGTAAGTAAATTCAATAGAATAGATGAATGAACTCTTACGGTATATACGTGAACGGACTGCTCAGCAATCTCTTTCATTTTTTCCATGACTAAAGGCGAATTCACATGGCGATTTTTATCATGCGACGCGACACGAATAATGCGCACTTGCTGTGACATACATTGGTGGCCATATTTGGTGATTAAAAAAAAGTGCATCGCAATTAACGCGATTTCGCTGCCGCAACCTGCATGGCGAATTCGCTCGCCGCATAGGATTTCACAGCTTGTGTGACAAAATCGCGTCGCATCGCCGTTGTCGCCATCTGAATCTGCCTTTATTATTCTTTTTATTTTTAAGCTTGTATTATAATATAATTTATGAGTGTGCTCATGAAAGAGATGATAAAATAAAAAATATGCAAGAAGACTTCTGGATCTAACGGCGCGATTTTTAATTTCTATTCTATTCGACAAATACTTTCTGGTGATTTTCTTGTATACGGGTCTATCACCATACGTCATAAAATAATATGACGTCACGATTTTGTATAGGCAAAACATTGTCAGCAGCATAGCAAATACATGCTAAAGTTGATCTCGAAATTAATTTCTTCTGGCTATTCGCATACTTTTTCTTATAGTTTTCTTTCATAAATGGTGACAAAAAGAGCCAATGCAACTGAAGAAAAATATTTGGAGGCCAAAAATTATTATTAAAAAATAGATGTTGTTAGTTACGTTAACCCGCACGGCATAGAATTTTAATAGGGTTTTTCCCATGCCTACATCTCGAAGATCTTCGGGCGGTTTCGGGCATCTCCGTACTATCAAAAACATAAACATGAAACTCCCGTGCAGACCATCTAAATATTCCCTATTATATAGAACAAATTTAACATTTTATATTTATCTAAATATAAGTAGTTTTCACTTCCCTCTATAATATCATATATGTATAATCAATAACCCGGCAATGACCACAAGCAACTGCAATAGTAAAAAAGTGCACTATCTGCACCGCGGGCGGGCAGGCGTGCTGCTCTTCGCTGCATACAAACAGCCATGCATGCACCACGCGCACACGTGCTCAGATTATCAGTAAATCATAAAGGGAGAGAACACGTATTATAGCTGCCGCGCGCCGCCCGCCCCCATGCATGCTAGCTACTTACTATAAGTCATTGAGTCACCCCCAACATGATGCAGACAATACTTACCCTTGTGTTGTTTCTCTCAGCCTTGAGCTCCGCAATTTCCTCCTCCCTCTCCAGTAGACGCTCGCGGGCTTGGTTCAGTTCTTTGGTGAGCGTCGCGAACTCCTACGCATACCACAGACATACAAGACTTACTTTAGATATATATATTATATACAGTACATAGTTATAATATACATGGCACATACTACAAAGAACATAGCTTATAGTTCGTCATCATCATAACTTTATGCAGTTAATAAAATGATCTACTATATACTTGAGAACATATAAAAGCATAATATAAAAACGTAGCCAATATATGAAATTAAATAGATTGCATATATTCATTCAAATTCAAATTTTTATTTCGATCATAGGCTGTACAGCATGGATTGTTAACAGTATTGTTAAATCTTTAGAGATCAACAGCACTATTACATACATAATATGATTATGACTATTATGAGTTTGTAAGTCAAAAAGTTATAAAAATGAAACAAATAATCACTGACAAAATATTTCGATAAAGTCTCGAAGTAATGTAATGGTGCACTAACAAAGGAAGTTAACCGCATACAGGGTTACAACTACAATAACTATGATTAGCAAAAGCCTAAAGCAATGACAGTAACCGCGGTTAATGTACGAAACCTGGATAGCTTAATAATAGACTACACTAGCCGTCACATTTAACTTGGCTATGGTCGTGTTTGTAACGCTCTCAGTCATTGGTAGCCGGTTTGTAACGATGGACATCACTGGCCGACACAAGCCGAATGACTCCGGAGTGGTTCCCACAATAACCAAGTCAAATGTGACGGCTAGTATGTGTGAAATGCGCCAAATGAATTTTGATTTAAGTTAGTTTTGCGCAGTTCAAAATAGTAATATACTGCAAGTATAAATGCGTTTTTTATTGCATTATTTCGTCATAAAAAAGAGAACGTTAAGGTGACTGATATCGTGTGGATAATAGATAAAGAGAGCGTGAGCGCCAGCTACTGCACTTGTACGCAAATTAATGAACGAAGCTATAATATACAGCAGTTAGATCTTTATGAGCATGTCTAGTATAACACCAGCAGTCAGCCGCCGTCCCAGCCGTCATGGCATGTTCAAGAGCAGCAGCCATCATAGCTTGCTTGATCTGTGCACATGTTCACTTTAAAATAACTCGATCTAAATAAACAAGGGCGGCAAATCGTTCAGTTTCTACAGAATTTAATATCATTAGTCAATTTGATTACTGAAGTTAAATGAAAATTCAAAATAGTCACCTGCGTTACGTTAACTCTACCAGGTACCCACAGCGTATTTCACGTCGATTTTAAATGGCTGTATATCATTGGAGAATTAAGTATAAAATGGGGATCATCAGATCAGTGCCAAAACAATTCAATATTTAAATGTCAAAAAAATATTGTACGTTGTATATGGTTAGAGCAAAATCTAGAGTAAGTTGTAATAGCTTGTGGCAAAAACTAGGACTACTAAATTTTCCTTGTTTATGCATATTTTCCATGATAATATTTGTAAGGAAAAATATTGACAATTTTACGACAAATGAAAAAATAACAGGCCATAACACCAGAAATTCTCAAATAAATTATATAGATGTTGCTAAATCTGAACAAGAAAAGCGAAGCTTATATTTATTAGGCCCAAAGCTGTACAATAATCTTCCTGATACCTTAAAACATCTACCTAGTAATCAACAGTTTCGGTCAAAACTGATTGAATTTTTACTGCAGAACAATTTTTATGCCATAACAAGAAAAAGAACAGCTTTAAATAATGTAAATGCTTTCCTTGTAATAGATGGATTTAATATATATTAATATATATATATTAATATTTAATATAACGTGCATGGCAACACAACCCCGAAAACAATGAAACACCTTTGGCTCTAACTTGACGGAGATTATTTCTTACGCAGTGCGTGTCGACTTTCCCGTTATCATGTCATGATACAAAATAAGTGCAATTACTTTATGTAAAATAAACCTGGTTGCAGATATCTTTATTTCTCACGTGGACACAAATTTTGATCGAATAAATGCTCACCACAAAGATAATCTTATTTGAGGAGGGAGCAGGGCCTACCACCACAACACTTGGCCCGGCAATGGCTGTTGTGGAAAACTTAAACCAAAAACATCGAAAAAATGAAATTCATCGCACCAGTTTTGTAGCGTCAATTTGATTTTACCGCAAATTACTATTCAAATATTTATTTTAAAGTAGGAAACATTAAAGGGGTACCAAAGTGAATACTTTTTTTACATATTCGGGCAGCTAAGAATTATTCTGATATCCCTGTGGCTCAATATTTTCGTACAATGCCTAGTTATTTTAAAATTAATTATTTAGTTTGAAAAGTGAGTTCAAAAAACGTTGGTTGATTCAAGTCGGTGCCATGCGCGCCTGCAGCAGCCGCTGATACGACGAGAATTTCCCGCGAATCATGGGAACCTCCTCCCGCCCCTTTCTTGTCGTATCACCGACCGCTGCGGACGCGCATCGGCTTGAATCAATCAACGGCCATTGAACTCACTTTTCAAACTAAATAATTAATTGTAAAATAACTAGGCATTGTACGAAAATATTGAGCCACAGGAATGTTAGAATAATTCTTAGCTGCCCGAATATGTAAAAAAAAAAGTATTCACTTTGGTGCCCCTTTAAGGTAGAGATAACATCGATCAGCTGTTTTTTTAAGCTACATTTCATTAACATGTAAACCTTGGCAAATTCTCAAAAATTCTTAAATTTTTTTGAGAGGCAGATATTAGTGCCTAAAAGCCATAGAAAAAAATTCAAATTTAATTTTCAGTATAGGGCTTTCCCATGGAGAGACAAACTAAAAAATTAATTAAAAAAAATCAGCCCGCTAAATTGTTTTGAAACTTTTTCTATGGCTGTTAGGCTCGTTAGGCACTAATATCTCCCTCTGAAAAAAAAAATCAGAATTTTTGTGAATTTGCCAAGGTTTACATGTTAATCAAATCATGGAGCTAAAAAAACAGCTGACCGACGTTATCTCTACCTTAAAGATTGCAACATACCAGATAAAAAAATTGAACTGCTGGACCCCCCCCCCCCCACCTCCCTTTCCTTTTATAGGCGCTTGCGTGTGACGTCAGTGTGACCTTGAATCGGGAGTTTCAACAATTGTCCGCCAGTCGTCGATGGTGGCCTGGTGGAGCTACGCAATGTATAAGCATAGGACAAAATATTAAAAAAATTATTTAAAAATATACCAAGAAAAAATTCTAAATTCTGAGGTGAGCAATAGTTTGTAAATTTTATTTTAAACATGTTGTTCACCTCTCATTTTTTTTTTTTTCATTTTAAATAATTTATAATGTATTTTTTTAATCTTTTGCCTGCATGCAGAGTTCTCTACCGCTTCCACCAGAATGACGGGCTGCGCGCGCATGGTTTCACTCAGCCCCTGTAAAGTAGACTGATTGCGTTGCTTATGCAACCGCCTTAAATCTTAAATCCATACAGTTGGTCCTCCCGCACTCTCTCCACATACATGTAAAAGGTGCATGTCTAACTCTAGCACGGCTCAATACAAGCCAAGCCACCGCAAGCAAACAAGCGAGAAACTTTTTTTTTAATATAATTATATATATATATATATATGAAATATAGTAAGTTTTTCAACTTACGGACATTGGCAGTATTTTATAATAATTTTAAAATAATTTTAAACTTCTACCGTGTTTGTCCGCCAAGACAAGAAAAGAAAAATTGTCAGAAAATTTAAAAGTCTTCCGAGGTGGGAATTTATATATATATATAATATATGAAGATAACATATAGTAAGTTTTTTCAACTTACAGACATTGGCAGTATTTTATATAATTTTAAACTTCTACCGTGTTTACCCGCCAAGACAAGAAAATTTGTCAGAAAATTTAAAAGTCTTCCCAGGTGGGACTCGAACCCACATCTCTCTGTGCAATCGCGGCGGCGATCGCCTTATCCCCTTAGACCACTCGGTCGACCTTCAAATCTCTGGCAAATTCTCTTTACTTATACTGCGCCGACTGCGCCAGCCGTGAAGTTGGCGCCAAGAGGCCAGAACGCTAGCCGCGAACTTTTAAACTCAAGAGTATAGCCTCCAAATTTTAACACCCACGTAAGTGAAATGATGAAGATGACACATAGTAAGTTTTTCAACTTACAGACATTGGCAGTATTTTATATAATTTTAAACTTCTACCGTGTTTACCTGCCAAGACAAGAAAAGAAAATTTGTCAGAAACACGGTAGAAGTTTAAAATTATATATACATATATATTATATATATATATAATATAATGTAAAACCAGTCAAATCGGATTTTTTTAAATGAAATACCTGAAGGGATATTTACTATATAATTATTTTTTTAAATTTAAATCAATGCATAATAAACAATATTTTTTGTTGTTTCATTTAAATATTATTATAAAAATAATTCAACGATGTAAAAGTTCTCAAAAATCATTATAATCATAATATCAATAAAATATAAGCTATTGAATGAGATAGAAAAAAGAAGTCCAATTTCGCTAGTTTTTTGTTTGTATGTGTGGAGATACATAGATCGAGAGTTAAAATTATCATTTACAGAATTATATTACAGTTGTTACAGTAAAACTATAGTACTTTATATTAGTACATTTGTATAATTATACTATAATTATATACCATCTTTGCATTTAATGGCATCATCTCTATATAGCGTTTGCTTGGCTTTGTTGTTGTTTACATTCAGCAGTAGGTACTGAGAGAGGGAACTGGAATCACTTAATTTATTCCTCCTAATTTAACATATTTTATTTTTTTTTAACAATAATATATACGTAAGAAATAAATATACATAACTTGAACATATACATTTTTTTTATTTTACCTAGTTTCTTTATCATTACTTTTTGTTGTTCCGTTTCCTCCTCGTATTCAAAAGTCCGCGGGGAAAGTAATGGCCGGTGATTGGCTGAATTTTTTTATGAATCTTAGGGTCAATATCAGTGCATAAGTGTCGTAAAATGGTCATTATTGACGTGAAATTTGGAGTCGATTTACATTTTATTTAATGATTTATTGTATTTTTCACAGATATCATTGGCAAATATTGTATTTTTTTCCATTTACTTGACATCTCAATCTATCAAATAAAATAATTGTCAAATGTACCACGATTGTCATATCGCAGAAAATAAATAGTTTTTGGTATGCTACTACCAAGTTAAATAGGTGCTTTTTGCCTACATTCACGTGACGTCATATTTTTGTGACGTATGGTGAAAGACCCGTATACGGGAATTTCATGTTTACATTTTGGGTAGCACGGGGATGCCCGAAGTCGCCCGAAGAGTTTCGGGATGTAGGCAGAAAACTCTAAAATCCTATACTGTGCGTGTTAACATAACTCACAACACCTCTTTTCTCATAAAAGTTTTGGTCGCCAAATATTTTTTTCACTAGCATTGGTTCTTCTTGTCACCATTTATGAAAGAAAATTCTACGAGAAATGATACGAATTGTCAGGAGAAATTAATTTCGAGACCAACTTTTATACATCTTCAAATGTACCGCCTTTAGAACACATTAAATTAGTTAATTAATTAACCTCACTTGCAGTGGCGTAACTACAAATTGTGGGCCCGGGGGCCGAAGAGACAGTCAGGTCCCTTCGCCGCAAAGCGGCGGCTTCGGAGGGAGGGAGGGGGGATTCAGGGAGAGAACTACGCATTTGACCAAAATTTTAAGGAAAAAGGGTTTGTAAGTTATTTTCAATGAATAAAATTACATGATTAGTGAAATTACCTTTGCAATTATTTAAAATATCGTAATTTTTTATATTTTCAGCTTAGAAATATTTTGTATTTATTTAATATTATTATTTTATGGGTGAAAATAATTATTACCTCTTAAGGGTAAGGTAACGCCACCAATGTTAAAAAAATTCCCTCTCACAAAAATTCTGAAAAAAATTTAAAATGTTCTCCTCTATACCCCTTATCAGTACCTAAAATATCAGGTATACAAATACGATCTAGTTTTTGAGTTATAAATTTTTAAAGTTGACTACTTTAACATGGAGAAATGAAACTCCCATGTTAAATTGGTCAACTTTAAAAATTCATAACTCAAAAACTAGATCGTATTTGTATACCTGATATTTTAGCTACTGATAGGGGGTGTAGAGGAGAACATTTTAAATTTTTTTCAGAATTTTTGTGAGAGGGATTTTTTTTAACATTGGTGGCGTTACCTTACCCTTAATTAATTATTTCGATAAAATCATGGTAAGTAGATAGCTCATTATTCCGGACGAGGCAACAATTCGTCATCATTTGACTCTATGCTGCAGTGGCTTACTTCCAAGGGACCAAACGGAGAAAAGTACGTACAGCTTCAAAATTCCACGTACATACTCTTCTCCATGGAAAAAAATATTCTTCATGCTCTTCTCCGTTCGGTCTCAAGAGAGTATAATAATATGTAATTTGAGATTTTCAGTGCCTCCAGAACTATTCAACTTCGTCATTTGTTTACAAATTTGTTTCTTACATCCATGCAGAGGCAGGAGCGCCGTTCTCCTGTTCCTTGACAAAAAGTTGCATGATAACACTGGGTAACATGCCTAATGTTTCAAATATTCCCACACATGAAAATTTATTAAACCTTATAGTTGTATCATGAGTAAGGATGAATCTCAGTAGGTTAATATCTCGCAATCGTACCGCCTGAATGCAACAAGACTTGCAGGGGACTTGGAATTCACCATCAATAGGTGGCATACAAATTTTGAAGCGAATCTGTCTTATCAGTTTTGTGAAAACTGAGGTAGAAGTTTAACATTGGCCTTATGGACGAAAACCGGAAATGGAGCTGTTGTAAGAAAACTGCAAGACTGAATTTGCTCAAACCATAAACGATTAAGTTTTAGAACATTCTCGATTTTTTAAAATTTATTTCATTCGATTCGTTTGCAAGGAAATATTCTTTGATTCCGAAGTAACTGAGATTAATCGTTAAACCTATTTTAAAATGTTCTCCTCTACATCGCCTACATCGCCTCAACTAGCTAGCTAGCTTTTAGTATAGCTAAAACATCAGGTATACAAATTCAATCTAATTTTCAAGTTATGAATTTTTGAAATTGACGAATTTAATGTGAAGAAATGGAACTTCTACGTTAAATTAGTCGAATCAACTTTAAAAAATAAAACTTAAAAAGTAGATCGAATTTGTATTATGTACATATGACATTTTAGTTATAATTATACTGATAGGGTATATGGTATATGTAGAGGAGAACATTTGAAGATATGTTTCATAATTTTCACGTGTGGGATTTTTTTTAACAGTGGGCGTGTTACCTTATCCTTAATAGAATAGAAGGAAAATAGAAAAATAATATTCAATTTTTAATAATTTTAATAAAAATTTGTTTGCAAAATTTGTGTCTCTGAGCTACAATAATTATGCAAATGAGGCACGCATATGTAATGGTGGCTGAAGTATGGTGTCCCGAGTTGTACAGTACATATACGACATAATTCTGCACTGCTTTTTTGTGTGCATAATATATTTCGACTGAAGGTAACGGCAGTGGCGAAAATCCTGCTGCTACACCATACACACTCGAGAGAATATTGAGACGGAGGTCGGTGATGGAACACGACCAACAGATGAAGATCTTCTGCCATTATTCGTTCCCCAGCACTTATCAGCTATGTACAAACAAGCCTGGCACTGTCCTAATAGCCACAAAGTGATGACAGTGTTTAAAATGTCTCAGAATTATGTCTGCTCCAGGACACTCTAAATGTTTGGGCTATTCCTATATATATAAGCTATTGTTAAATATTTATAACTGAATCAGACAATTTGGTTTAATGTATTGTCCACAGGCTAGTATACCCTCATGAGAAGTGTTACAAATATCGCGATCGGACTTGCCACCAAGTTGTCAGAGGCATTCGTTTATTTATTTTTTTTTTTTTTTCCTGATGGTTGGCGTGATGGGTGGACACTGCGTTGCGGCATGCATGTTGTAAGTGGATGTGCTGAAAGGTCGACGGATATCATAATATACAGCACGTATTCTATTATCTTCACGTTCGTTCGCGAAAAAATTAAAGGCTCGCAGAGTTAACCACGTGCAAATTTGGAGCTTTGGAAACTCCAGAGAGTACATTATAAATATGTATATACTCTACTCTTAATTTTCACTATATACTCTACTTTTAATATATATATCACTGCAATGTTTTGAGCTAAAAGCAATAGAGGCTTCAAGTCAGCTGATTTTTCGGTGATCTCACCGTCCTATCTAAACCTAAACCTATGTAAAAAAAAAAAAAAAAAAAAAAAAAAAAAAAAAGTGAATTCGTTTTTTCACCAAAAAGATTTTTTAGGGAAAATTTCTTAACGGAACTTTGGTCCAAACCGAAAAATACAAAATAATGATAATGACAAGCTTCAACTTAAAAATGCCACAGCGCCGCATTCTGACATCGCTCCGTAAGGTTTGTTAGGAGAAAAATCTTATTCATTTTTTCATTCAAATTCTATGCTGCACAAAATCTCGAATATTTTTATGTCATGTAAAGTGATCTTTCCCGTGGCTCATATAAATTATTAATCTTGCCCTTCATAAGAACCGCCGGAAAAAAAATTAAAAACCCGGGTACCGCTGGGTTAAAGGATAGGAAGCTTGATAGAACATGTCGTAGCGCGCAGTTCGCGCGCTGTATTTTCACTGGCTGAGAGAATTGTGTCGTCAATGTTGAAGCTTCTCATTTAGATCTTTTACGTCCTTCATAACCGAGAAAAGTTGAAAAAAAAAACTTTGCTTCATTTTCAAGTGCAAGATGGACCTTAGCGACACAAATGAGCATCGCGAGGCGCACTAACTTTCAAGTCTCAACTACTGTATGTACTTATTCAAGCCACTTCCTTGACTTCCTACTGAGTTATTGTACGAGTAATGTCTCGCAAGAAATATTAATTATAATCGAAATTCTCTTCGGCCTAATTCATTTTTATAAGGAGAGATTCCTTGGTTGGCTATAAAAAAAAAAGTCTATATGTTACGTCATCATAATTATATTCTGTAACTACAAGCCAGTTACATGAGAGCCTGATACTTGTAATATTTATCATAGACACGTTACTGTGTACATGTGACCTGTAAACATGACGTATTTCAAAGTGCATAACAAGTCAACACTTAACTTTTAGCACCATATTCTTAATTTGCTGTCTTTAACGAACTCAAACAATGTAAATAATAAATATAGTATGTTTCAACGTATATACGAGACAATATATGAAGATCAGGAAAGATAGTGTACTACACTGAAGATCCGCCAACAATCGAAAAGTGGCCAGTCAAAATATTACAAAAAAATCTTAATACTTCACGCGGAAAAAAAAACGCGTTCTTAAAATAGCTATCTGCATCCAGTCCAGAAAGAAATTCTACCCCCCCCCCCAACTATTGGTTCCATTTAATAATCAAAAAGTATACACTTCGCTTCTTTTTACACCACGATCGTTACCCCTACAGCAACATTAGATATAACAAGATTCAGATATAGTTTATAAATGTAATTTTGGGAGAGGTAAGAAGAGCACCTATAGCGAAACAAATAATTTTATGTCTTGATATTATTATTATTATATTTTTTTTTTTATCAAACCCTATTGGGTATTATTTCTATTTGCTAATTACTACTTTGAAACCTCGAACCTTCCGAAACCCTAACTTGAGCATATCGCAGGCACTTCCGGAACGGGAGCGGCCACGGCCTTGCAATCTATCCCGGCATTTACCTGCGACTGAGGGAAACGTGGAAACCTTCAGCCAGGATGGACACTACAGCTTTTGTCAATGAATCGGAAAAGCAATGGTCCAAAGACAGGGGAACCACATAGTGGAAAAGCGCAACGATTTACCCTTCGATGGAAAACGTGTTTTTTGTTGAAAATAGTCACCTATCCAACTTATGCTAACCACGCTCGGCGTTGCTTGACTTCGTTGATCTGACGAGACCCGGTCAAACGCACTGCGCCACACCTGCCTCGATATTATAGACTATAAGGCCAAGAACTATATACTGGGAGGACGGCCTAACTTTAACGCGCCGACATTTCCTCAACCCAGTGACGTCACAACCTTGACTTTTCTAGCCGGCCGAGCGCGCGTTATAGTTAGTTTCCGAACTCTACACCGAGTATCGAGGTTTCTCAATTCGACGTTCCAGGCCGTCCTCCAGTATATAGTCATAAATAGTGTTGTAAAATAACCGGTTATTTTAAAACGAAGTTAATAACCGAGGTTATTAACAGGTTATTAACATTTGTTAGGTTATTTTGGGTTATTTTGCCTTTTTGAGGGCCCTGGTAACAAATTTTAAATGTAGCTTCAAGTGTGCTTTCAACCCTCTTTTTTCAATCAAACAACCAAAATACTTTTTTTTTTGAGTAAAAGTAGTTGATAGAAAAGATTTTACAGCGATTTTTAATAATTTTGACTTTCACTGCAGTGTTGCCACATTTCTCGGTTAATTAATTAAATGCTAAATAATTTATTTTGAATTCAAAAGATTATTCTCTGGATAGCATTTTGATTTTACATGTATTTTTTTAGTAATTACACTATTCTTTTTATGTAGAATAACCTGGATATTAATTCTAACTGCTATGTTGCCAAATTTCCATAATAACCGAGGTTATGTTAGGTTATTTTGAATTGGGTTAATAACCGTTAATAACCGAGTTATTAACAAAATAACCAAATGGTTATTAACTTACTCACAACACTAGTCATAAAGGCGGTTGCATGAGCAATGCAATCAGTCTACTTTACAGGGGCTGAGTGAAAACATGCGCGCGCAGCCTGCCATGCCGGTGGAGTGGTAGAGAACTCTGCATGCAGGCAGAAGATTAAAAAAAAATATATTATAAATTATTTAAATGAAAATAAAAAATGTGAGGTGAACAAAATGTTTAAAATAAAATTTACAAACTTTTGCTCACCTCAGAATTCAGAAATTTTTCTTTGTATATTTTTAAATATTTCTTTAAATATTTTCTATGCTTATACATTGCAGAGCTCCACCAGGCCACCATCGACGACTGGCGGACAACTGTTGAAACTCTCGATCCAAGGTCACACTGACGTCACACGCAAGCGCCTAATACGAAAACGTCCACAAAGAGAAAAGAGGTAACGTTCGTGCTGTATTGAGGTGTACTTGTACAAAACGTTACAAATCAAACTCAACTTACGATTGAATAATAATCTCCACAGCATAGCCATCGAGCGGCAACACCGTGCAATGAATCCCTCAACTGATTAATGTTCAATGTTGCTAAAATTTGAACCTTTTACTAGGCCTTTTTGTAAATCTAAATACTGTGGAACACAATCAAATGAATATCAGATTTTCTTTATGTTCCCTACACAGATGGTTCATCTAATAATTAATTTAATCATTCATAAACCGATTGTTGTAATTACGAACAGAACAGAACTGTCAGAATTATTGCTCATTAATATTTCGCTCCCCTCCCCCGAGTACAAATATTTGCCTTATAAGTGATATATAAGTGTAATAATGTTGCAATTACGCCGAAATTTCACCTATAACTGTACTGAAATTGCAATGCACTGCCATAACTTGAGTTGGCTTCAAATTTCTCATTGCACTTTATTACTAAATTCAACATAATTTTGCAATATATTTGCTATACCAATCAACAATGACAATATAGCACTTATAGGCTAAAATAATATCGCAACGAGGTGAATATTATCAACTATTCTTGCCATTTTTTCGTATGTATTCCGTGTGCCAAGTCTCCTAACTATAGTGCAGAATTATTTGTGTTTTAGACAGAGTCAATAAATAAATCAGCTATATTAGTGTCATAAGTACATGTTGCGTTTTATTTACGAATATTGCACATTTAGTTAAACATTATGTAGTCGCCCAGTGTACTAAAATTGCAATTATTTTGACTTAAATGTTATTGGTGGCTAAACTATAAGTAGAATAAAAATATTCCATCAGTATATTTTTATTGTAAGTATATTACATCTATAGTCATAAAATATACACGCTGTGTGTAATGAAAATGCTATATTTCTAAAATAATTAATTACCCGAATAAAAATATTTGCCTTATGCTTAATATCTTGTGCACTATTGTTGTCATATATAACCTCAAAATTTTACCTATAACTGCACTAATATTGCAATGCACTGCGTTACTGGATGGAGCTTTATGAAAAAATATTCATTTCACGATGCAACTAAATACAGCATATTTTTATAATATGTTTGCCATACGAATTTGCAATTACAATATTACAGTTTTAGGGGGAAAATATTAATAGTGCTGGAGTTGAATGTAATGTTGAATGAATGTTGTTGAATGTTTTTGCTATATTTTTGTATTATCCGTGAGTCGAATCGTCTATCTAACAGTTATATACCTGCATACTTATTTCTTATTACATAAAATAATTTCAAATAATCGTGCGAGCTATGCACAACGATTCTCTATGTAATACGTGTGTGATTTTGATTTGTTAGTGATTTTCACTTAATATGCATGATCCTCATAGGCATTTTCTTTTTCCAGCAACAATTAAGCTATTTGAATTTAAACTCAAGTACTGCTTCAATACATTGGCATACAGAATAACGTTACTAAAATTTTTGCCATGATAACTATAATATAGGTATTAATTAATTATTGATTGATTGATTGATTGATTGATTGATTGATTGATTGATTGATTGATTGATTGATAGTTTGGGGCAGTTGAAACGTTTTGGTCAGTTATACACCCTTTATTAATGAAAAATACAAGTTTTGCAAACTCAAAACATCGATGGTATCTGTTTTACGTATAATATTGAGATAGTGTATAAAAAGAGCACTATTAATCCAAGCGTGTATTAATGGATTTTATATTTAAATCTGAATTTTCTGCAACTCGGGTACGCTTGCATTGGGATTCTGAAGCATATATACGGTTATAGCTCCTCCTTTTTCTCACGTGCGTATAGGCGTCTAGTATTTCGATAGGCAGGTAGGCTAAGCATTCGGTAAAGAGAGGCAGGTAGGCTTAGCTGTAGGTAGGTAACGACATAATTCGATTTCTCGTTTGTGCTGCCCGTCTCTAAAAAACTTTTTGCCTTGGACCAGGTGCCAGGGACCATATACTTGTTATGTGCGTCTATTAAATATATGCCATAAATATAGCATAGAAAGAACAAAAATAGTTGATAAATATTACATTGCTTATATTTTTATCTCACTTTATTACAGAAATAGTACAATAATATACCACTTTTAGAGCATGCATTCTATATTCACTATATTATATTGCAAAAATATAGTTAAAATAGATTACATGGAATGCGGTATTATAAAAATATGTTAGCAATATGTGAAAAATATTGAAGTGAATACCGAGATATAGCAAATATATAACAGCTGTTGGTATATTTCTACCATATCACTACCACTATAAATGTCCTAAAAGCGACAGATTAACGACACTCTTAGTACACAACTATTGCAATTATAGTTCATTTTTCATTTCAGAAATATGCTATTTATATGGTGTTTTTTTTGTACTAGGGGCCCCCTCACTCCACCGAAGTATTTGCTTTAAAAACAATTAAGCTAAAAAAAAAAAGTTATTATTATTATTAAACGGACCCAGAACAAGTACAAATTCAGAAGGGCTGGGCGCTGATGCTGGGGAGTGTACACTCCATTCAATACCTATAAATGTCCGATTCGGCTATGCTTAATCAGACAGTTTTATTTGAATGCAGTCACTGTAATATACACCTTGCAGTAATAAAATTAATGTATGACACATGCATTGATTAGTTCTTGTCAAATCCCAAGACAAGCATTGCCGAAAGTAGTTGTCCATGGTTAGATCTTACCAACGAGGAACTTAAATTTGTCTATAGCTCTATACAACAGGCTTGTGGATGACGTCATGAATTTAAAGACATTTGTTTGGCATCAAGGTATATCAAGGTAGTGATAGGAAGCAACATCGACTGACCTTCACCCTGCAAATTCAATAGAGGCTTCAAGTGTTCCCCGGCGGGAAAATTTTTTCCATAAGCCACCATGTTAAAAAATTTGAATTTTTTCTCTGTAACTATTAAAGCTATCAATTTGAAAACATATCCTACCCTCCCCCTCATTTAGGGTTTTTCTAATAATGAATCAAGGACTTATTTTCCCCTGAAAAATTTCTCTAAAGTCAGAAAAGCAAAAAGCAATTTCGAGTGTTTTATCTAGGTTTGAATAGGACGGTGGGAACACCGCAAAATCAGCTGACTTGAAGCCTCTATACACTTCATAGTCGATATGATATAAACAACAAGGCAAATTTAAGTCCCCTGTCAGTACAAAAATGACGGTGCTCCCATCAAAGGGCTCTTCAACCTAAAACCGTACGTGTGTATGGTATATATATTCCGAATTTTTTTTGAGAGCCTAAAAGCCATTAATTAAGACAAAATTTCGAAACAATTTAACGAGTCGATTTTTTTTTAACTGTTATTATTATTATTATTTTTTTTAAATTTTCAGCATAGGGCCTTCCCATGGAGAGACAAACTAAAAACTTAATTTTAAAAAAAAAAAATTGGTTCGTTAAATTGTTTGACACTTTTTCTATGGCTTTTAATTAAGCACTAATATCTGCCTCTCAAATTAAAGAATTTCAGAATTTTTGTGAATTTGCAAGGTTTACATGATTCACAATTCATGTTAATTAATCAAAGAGACCTACGTCGAACAGCTGATCGACGTTATCTCTACCTTAAATACGGTACCACCCATCTCGATATAATAATAACATCTATCTTAACCACCAGTTCTTTTTCTTTTTTTTTACTTTTAATTTACGTCAAATGAAGTTTCGAGTACGTACATCGATTCTGAATATTTTTTTTTTTTTTTTTTAAATATTTTTATTGATATATTAGCAAAATGATTACTGTAATTTTAAATATTTTACGTACTATCATCTGATAATATTATACTCGATCTCATTTGACTTCTCACTTCCCCTCTCCTTTATCAGTCATCCTTAATCCTAAATCTCACTCAGTGCTGTAAAAATGCATGCAGTAATACGCTCTGCATGAAAATATTGGTCGTAAAGTAAACTTCACTATACTGCAGTAAGCATAAATAATCTTTAGTGTTAAAGAAATTTGTAATTGTATTTTGGGTGTATTTTTATACCTACAAGTAATTGAATTATATTATGTAAAATAACACTATGAGACTAAAAAAATTATAATAATAAAAAATATACACACAAAAAATTCTGCAGTTGAACAATCAAAATATTCCACACTTAATAATGCTTAATAATACCGGTAGTCTTGATCAAAGTTCCAGTAAAACAAAACGTACCGATACAAAGAAAAATAAAAATTGTAAATGAAAACAAAATGATGAAGTCAATTTAAATAACGTATCGCATGAATTGTTTTTATTTTATTTATAATAATCATTTAATAAAAAATAATAAAGGTGTATTTTTATGTCATCATTCTTTAATGTTTTCGTAAGCATACGAGGTTCAAACCATTTCCATTGAATTAATTTAAAAATATAATCTTAAAAAAATTGAAATTTTGCCCTTCATTAAAATAGTAAGAGCCTAGGAGGAGTAGTAAAGTGTATGGAGGTCCAATGAATGAATACTATATTCCTCCACCCACCACAGTAACTCCTTGCCGCCGTCGGTCTCTGTTTGTCTGACTGACTGGCAATGACTCCCGGTACAGCTGCTTGAATGGCGACGCCTCTAGTAACGTAACGTACGGTACGCTGATGAGTGTAGCCTAGTCCTACTACCTTACAGACTATAAACTTCTTCTCAAACACGCGAACCCAACCTCTAATGAGAGCGATGTAAATTTTTCTTACTCATAACAAATTTTTATTGATTCAGTAGAGCGCCTTAAAATACAATGAATTCGATCGATTCATTTTTGCTATTTTAAATCTCGAAGATATGATAAATATATATAATTACTTTTTATATATATAAATTAACACTATTAATAGTACTAATACTCTGATTTAAACATTAAATTAAATAATATTCATAGGAATTTATAGGAAAATATGTATGATATAAAAAAAAATAAAAAGAGAGCTTCTTGAATGCAGCTGTCAAAGACACGGGACGAGATTCTCATTCACGTGAGGAGAACAAAAGCGTCTAGATATAGTCTTATCAGTCGGGGAACGCCTACATTTTTATTACAGGCACGGATGACATAACTTAAGCTATAAAACAACTGAGTACATCTGCGGCAATATAATAAGTAGCTATTTATACAAGAACACATTACACTGCTATATGCATACTTGTAAAGTATACATTGAAAAATGGCGGTCACTACTCGCAAGGAATCAATACAAGCCCCTATGATGGGAGGCGGTGACCGGCATGCCAAAGGAGATTCTATATATGGCGTTATTAACGTACCTGTGGCAGATTTGCTGATATCTGTCGTTGAAGCGAGTCTCTTTCTTTCTCGGTGTCTGTCAATTTTCCTTCAGTATCGGCCAATCTTTCTTGTGTTTCCCGTAGACTATCCATAAGTTTGTCTCGTTCGTCGAGCATAGACACCATGAGCTGCTCAAAATTGGCATCTTCACCAGAAAACTGACTGCTCCTTTGGCTGATCGTGTCCTCCGATATTGTCGGCATAACGTCGCACATCATGTTCCACATGGTGAAGCAGTTTATAAAATCACAATCAAAACTAGGGATAATTTACAAAGCGTTTCAAGATGATCCGGGCGATGAAGGGGCGAAGATTTTTTCTCCTACTCGAGCACATGTAGAACCTTTTATTTCTTATTTCCACGGACACTCATTTATGTGAGGCTCCTTATTTGAGCTTAAACAGTACCTCAACATTATTATCTTATACATCTTTATAGAAAAGCAAATTATAGCTACATAAAACTACCCTGCTGAACAGCCCCTCCACCAAAAACTGGGCCCGAGCGGCCATACTGATACATGACGTCAGAGATCACGTGATTGAACTTGAATGCTGGGAGAGCGGCAAAATTTTAAGTACATGAAAACAGAGTGCGTGAAATTACGATTACATCAGAAATTATCACATTAGACGACTTTAATGACTTTATGACTTAATGTATTAAATTTATAGGTTTATACCTTGGAAATCTATTTTCCCATGTTTTTTAACTTGTAGACTCAACAAAGTTGAACAAATGTTACATTCCTTTTGAATAAAAGTGCATGGGTTTTCAATTTATTAATTCTTATAATTTAGCTCGAATCGAAATCAAGCGTATATAAAATTACAATAAAAATAAAACAAAATTTCACCACGCTTTTTATAGGTTTTTGTTTCATCCGCAAGTGGATCTTGACTTTTACTGTGAAAATTTAAATTCCAAAATTTAAGACAGTAACTTTTGTATTTATAATATACATTACATATATTATATAAATAAACTTTGGGCAAATTTTAATTTTGAAGTTTATAAATTTTAATTTGTAATAAACTCACACTTTTCACTTATAATTTTTTTTTAGCGCATCTCCCAAGTAAATATAGCATTGGCTTATTCATTGACCATCGATCATGCAGTACCATCACTATATCACTATAATATATATATATATATATATATATATATATATATATATATATATATATATATATATATATATATATATATATATATATATATATATATATATATATATATATATAGTAACACTACTATTCGAACTACATTTTAATTTATTTATGTATTACGTATACATTATAATATATAATATGTTTTTGTTTTTACTGTTTCACAGAAACTCGCCACAAAATTTATTGTAATTAATCTAAACCCTGATGTCTTAATTGTGTATATATTATAGTTTCTGATGAACCGGGTGATCCCTTATTAGACCATCCTAGTTCTTTTGCATAAATTTCAGATTAAGATGTATAATCATCTTATATCATGGAAGACCAATCAAACACCTTACACCTCATTGTCAGCACTTTGTTGTGTAATTATGTTTTATGTTAATGCGTTACATTATTTGTTGGACTGTAGATATGTGTGCTCTAGTTCGTATAATCCTGAATGATGGAATTCAAGATAACATATTTACATAAATTTATCTAAATCTGCTCCCTTTTGGATATATCATTATATTATAGTCGTGTTATAAAACTTTTATACGTTTCCATGAAAGTATACGTTTTTATAAATCATGCATGCACCTGGATCGCACCATATATATATTCACAATATATATAATATAGCAAGACTGATGTTATGTTTTGTAACAATGAAAAAATTGCTGAGTTCGTTAGTAACTTCAAATATTTAGGAGTAATTACTAACGCTACAACAAAAAGAGGTACATCGATCCTTTACTTCCCATATTACGGATCGCGGTGTAAGGCATCAGCCCTCGCCGCCTCCTACGGTATTTCCAAACTACCTCTGTTATCTGTAAATACCGCCCTTAAGTTATTCCATCTTAAGATTGAGCCATCAATAGAGTATTGTCCTCAATTTTTTTTATTGCAGAAATGGATAGAGGGTGCAAAGTTATGCTACCCTGATTTTTTTCAGATTTTTTAGAGCCCGGGAACTATTTTTAAAAAATTATTGAAAGTCCTTTTCGTGACGTCACGAGACGCCGCTCCTTAAGAAAAAGATAGGACTTGCCGCCGCGTGACGTCACAAAAAGGACTTTCAATAATTTTTTAAAAATAGTTCCAGGTCTCAAAAAAATCTGAAAAAAATCAGGGTAGCATAACTTTGCACCCTCTATCCATTTCTGCAATAAAAAAAAATGGAGGACAATACTCCATTGTTTGGCCTTTTATTTAAAAGTTGGCGATTTTGAAATCTTAGAATCAACAAATAAGTCAAGGTTTATTAAAAGGCTTCTCTCAGTATCCAAATTTTCATTCTCAAGGCTGGTGTATATATAAGCTTATCGATCAAGATTTTTTTGTGTCGGAACTTCAGAAGAAACATAATTTTCCTTGTACACCAAATTTCAATGACTTTATGAAAAACAGAATTTTGAAAGCCTCAGAGATAAATCCCAATTTTTATAATACCCCAGCTTTTGTAAATTCTAACTGGCAAAACCGTCAATATAAAGATCAACAGACATATTATAACCAGGTTTGCAAATGCACGTACGGTTTCCATCACCGTGTTTGTACAAAATTAGTATACCATATATATATATTGCATGAAAGCGATGACGACTGTGTTTTTTGTAAATTTTGTGGCCAAAACAATGTGAAACATATCATGCCCTGTTTTGTCCAAAATGAAATTATTCTTTAGCATATTTAGCTAATAATGTATGATTTATACGATACGGGTTAATTTATTATTATTATTTCCAAGTAATAATTATAATTGTGTTCCTTAATATTTTCTATGTTCATCAATAATTTTTTTAATATTTTATTATTTATTTATATATGTGTATGTTTTAATTTATTAAATTTATTATTATTATTAATTTGTGCTGTGTGTATAATATTAGATTTTTATGTTTATGTAATATATAATATGTACACTGTAAGAGTGTTCAATAAAAACTTTAAACGTTAAATAATATATTAATTGTATTTTTTATTTATTCCATATTCAAATGCGCCGTTCGAATGATCATTGCAATTTTTCCTTTTGTATAAGATTATGAAATAAAATTTATATAATAATAAATACAAATATATTTAAGTTTATTAGGGAAAAAAATGGCATCCAAATTCAACATTAAACTCGATCCATGCTGCATTGAACTTAAATTCTAACTTTGAATTATATTTTTTGCCTCTTTTCACAAAAATGATATACATATATATATATATATATATATATATATAATGCGGAGCGGGCCCCGGCCTGCGCGGGCCCCCTCCGGGCCTCAAAGAAAATTTGAAATTTTACTGAGGGTTAAATCACGGGTAAATTATAAAATATTCACCGTGCTCTAAAAAAGTAAAAATTCAAAAATTTATCACGTACGTGTATCAATTTGTAAGGATTATTTTATGTATGATAAAAAAACACGCGTGACTTTGTGCATTAACTTACAATTCATACATATTTGAGGGGACTTAAGAAATTATATTCACTGTAGAAAAATAGACGTATTTGAATATCTACTGAGTTCAAATTTTCATTATTTTCTAAACAAAACAAAAAAAGTTTGTATCGAATTTTAGGACGACAAAAATTCTATCTAGCTCACATAGGTATGTTCAGAAAGAAATTCTCAATATTATTAAAAACGCGTAGGGTCTATACCTGACAAACACTCTTGATTAATTCGAAAAAAATACACCATTATGATGCGATATAAAAAATATAGCTATATGTACCATAAGCTTGAGCTGTAACCAAAAAATATTTAAAAAATATAATTATGTTCTCGATATTTTTACATGCATAAAAACTGCTCCGAGCAAAAATATTTTTTATAAGTTTTTGATTAAAGCTCGAGCCATGGAACACCACCAATGGCTATAAACAGTGTACTTTTTCGAGTGAATACATAAATAAATAAATGGAAGGTTTTTGTCAAGTAACACCTTATTATGTTAAACGACGTTTTCTCCCTGAATTTTGATTTTTTTTTTATTACAGAACCTATTTAAGATATTTGAATTTTTTGGATTTCGGTTGCATTATGGAGGAGCACTAGAACTATTTTTAGAAAATAATAATATAATAACTTGCTTTTTTTTTTTTTGGTTGTAGAGCATCATCTACTTAAACTTTAAAAAAAAATAATTTAAACTGCATCCAAATTTTTTTTATTTTTTCCTCAAATTTATTTCCCAATAAATGAAACTTTGCAATATTTTGCCATTTTAAAATTAAAAAACAAAAAGAAAGCCACGCCCCTTTTCTAAAATTTTCGCGCCTGCGGCAGGCTATCCCCCCCCCCCCCCCCCCACGACGCTTGCGGGCCCTTCGGGCCCTCCCGCGGAGCGGGCCTTCAACCCCCAGACCGACCCTGAGACGAATAAAAAAATAACGAAAACAATTTGACCGAAATTAAAGTTATTTGAACGAAAACATTTAAGACGAATCAAAAAAGAACGAAAACAATTTGACCGACAGTTATTTGAACGAAAACATTTAAAACTTAAAAAGAATGGAAAAATCACGAATACAATTTGAACGAACGCTATTGGACCGAAATAAAAAACACCGATGAAGAAAAATATTAATAAAAAATTATAACAATTAACATTTAAACCAAAAAAAAAAAAAAAAAATGTAAATTAAAACGAATGCAATAAAGAAGTATTCGTTTATATTTGTTTTCGATGTAATTGTTTTCGTGATAAAGTCATTCGTTGAAAATGCTTTCGTGATTTTTGTTTTCGTGGTTTTGATCGACGTGATACCACTAATTGAGTACTAATTTTTTGGTGCAAATCGGCTAAAATTTTTCTATCAACTTAATTTAACATGGAAATCCCATAAGGAAAAGAAATGCAGATCGTGAATCAATTAACCCCTAAAACGGTAGGAAATATTAATTTTAAAAATTGTTTAACACGTACATGTCAAAAGAATCTGGACCCCCCCCCCCCCCCCCCCCGCCTTTTGGCTTTACGTATGCCAAATTTCAAATTTCTAGCTCAAATAAGTTAACCTGCCCAAATTTTAGCATGGGTTCGGAACACCATTTCTGGCTCAGTCTGTATATAAAATCATTTACCACGAAATTAAATTAACACGAAACAAAATAATAACGAGCACAAAAATCACGAAAACAATTTGTACAAATTTAATTAAAGTAATTTGACCGAAATAAAAAAGGACGAAAGTAAATTTTAGAACGAAATTATATTTTAATACGAATTCAAAAATCACGAAAACAATTTGACCGAAAGTTATTTGAACGAAAACATTTAAGACGAATACAAAAACCTCGAAAACAATTTGACTGAAAAGTTTTATTTGAATGAAAACATTTAAGATGAATAAAAAAATAACGAAAACAATTTGACCAAAAATTATTTGAACGAAAAGACGAATAAAAAAATCACGAAAACAATTTGACTGAAAAGTTATTTGAACGAAAACATTTAAGACGAATACAAAAACCTCGAAAACAATTTGACTGAAAAGTTTTATTTGAATGAAAACATTTAAGATATAATATGAATAAAAAAATAACGAAAACAATTTGACCAAAAATTATTTGAACGAAAACATTTAAGACGAATAAAAAAATCACGAAAACAATTTGATTAAGACGAATAAAAAAATAACGAAAACAATTATTGAATTCGGCTAAAAGGTTTTCGCTGTAAATTAATGCTTTCGTGCTTTTTAAGTTTCGTTATATATAAATATATAAAAATGCATTTTCGCACATTTTCCATTTCGGTTAATTATACTTTCGTTTAAAATGTTTTAGTGTTAAATTACTTTCGTCCTTTTTGTTTTCGGTGTAATGATTTTTGTATAAATTGTTTTCGTTCTTTTATTTTTCGTTCTTTTGACGTAGACTCAAATTAGGATTCGAGTAAATTTAATATAGTTTTTAAGGTTTTCAGAGACTAAATTTCAAATTGTAAGCAAAAAAACATGGCACCAATAAGAATCTAAGATTCCGAACAAGCGAATGGCGAGAAGCGCTGCCGCCCCCCGCTGCCTCCAGTCCCATCACCCCTGCATCTCCCATAGTGGAAACTGGAAAGTGGCCACAGTACAGTAGTCACAGTACGTACATAAGTATGCATACAGAGCAGAGATAACTCCTGGATAACTCTATACCTGTAGAGTAATCCAAAGAACTTTGATTAAAACTTAAAATCTAAAAAAAAAAAAAAATTTGAGGGTTCTGAGTTGGAGAGCAGAGGGAACAGACAACAGAGACGCATGACGTCATAAAGACAGGTATGGACATCTGGTGGATTTTACCTGAGTGATTCTAAAAGTGTCATTGTTTTGATATCTGAGCTTTGCTACTGGCTAAAGTACACGTGTAGTTGAGTCATACTGATTCTATAGAGGCTGTTTTCAATGCCATCTCTTGGTACTTTATGAGGTCATATATGTAAATCCACTTAAATCTGCCGTCTCGGAGCTGCACAAGAATTTAATGACACACTTCAATCGGTAACTTGGTGTTATCACAGTGTTATTGCAGGTAATATTCGTGACATGTTTTTAGCAAGTTAAAAGTAGTGTTTTTAGTAGTCATACTGTCTTGCTGTAGAAGTTGCCGGATCACATGTGTTGTTTTTTTTGCTGTGCACGCTTGATCCGTATGCATATCATATGCATATCCCTATAAATTTGTATTTCATCCAGCATGTACAGCGATATTTATGCCAATTATGCCTGTATTTGATCGGCAGGCACACTCATATATGTCGTGACATTGCAGCTAGAGGTACTGAATTAATAAAGTTATTTACTAAATACTGTACAGTATGCAATATGCATGCATATAAAATATACAGCCAGGCGCGGATCCATAAAAAAAATTCAGGGGGGGGGGGGGGGGGGGGGAGCTGCCTCCATAAGGCCAATGTTAAAAAAAATTGGAGTGGGGGAAATGCCTATATTGCCCATGTTAAATCCAAAATTTCGGGGGGGGCAGCCCCCCCCCCCCCCCCCCCCCCCCCGCGCCTGCATACAGCCACAAATATGCATACCTACAGCATAATTTGTGTCATGTAGATTCGACTCAATGCGGTGCCGGCTGTTTCCTGTTTGTATCCCACACATATCCCAGTGGCGGCAGGCGGCCCTTGTGGGTTGGGGAACCGTCGAGTTCGTAAACTAAAATCTATTACAAATACTTTGTATATATAATGCATACTTTTAGTTAAATTTCTGTTGCTAAATTCTAATTAAATCATATTTATTTAGTAAGTGTTGTCATATGCTGCATGGTCTATTTTGAGATGTTATATATATGTAGAAGCAGTTGTTGATGTATGTATCATAACTGTTGATTGTAAATACCGGTAATTTAATATAATATATGTTAGAGAGCTTTTAAATTATCGAAATTATCAAAACTAATAAAACACGACGTAGCAAATGTTGATTACGCCGTAGAACCTCACGATTTGCTGTAGCATGTTCTGCGACCTGTTGTCAGGAGGTATCAAATGAAATAAATTTTAAAAAAATCAAGAATATTCCCAAATTCAAGGGGGCAGTTTTCTCACATCAGCTCCATTTTCGGTTTCTGTCCATAAGGCTCCATATTAAACTTCTACAATATTACAGATCTTAATTTACTTGTGAATTTAAGTGCTCGCAGATCGTTTTTTGCTTTATCCCATCATCCCATCCAGACATACGGTTAGACATGCTTTGAAGCTAGGCCCATAGAGCCTACAGGTAATTAATACGTGTATAAGATATTTTTAGACTATAATTTATACTTATCTCCTGTTTCACAAAACTTAGACAGATCAACTTCAAAATTTGTATGCCACTACAGGCTAACAGATCTTAGATTATTGTACCTGTAGACTGTAGTGGGGGCATACATGACCAAAATGTGTCAATTGCCCCAAAATACCAACCAATCAGTCAGACTGTAGACTCTATGGTACCTAACTTCAAGACATGTCTAGCCTATGTCTGGATGGGATAAAGCAAAAAAGGATCGCCGTGCGCAATCGAATCTACACGTAAACTAAGATGTAATTTTTTTTTTATATAACTCTCATCATGTAAAACATTTAAATAAAAAAATATCATGGGTACCGTAATTCTGTAAATTTTCAACCAATCATGGTTGCACCAAGGATGCAATGATGTCGGTTGTCTATGAAATTTTTTTTTAGAGATAGCGTTTTTGAGTATAACCTGTAACTAAAAAATTCTGAGTTCTGACTAACACTCTGGGCTGCAGCAGCGTGCGAAGTCTTATGGACATTTAACATAGGAAAATGATATCCGTTATAACTTCTATTAAAAACGTTGTGGAGTTTTCAAATTTAGCACGATGATGGTACTTCATAGTGGTCCTGAATTGGCTATCTTAGTTTTCGTGAAAAAAATTTATTTGTTCCAAAACCAGACATTTTTCATTAAAAATACCCTAACTTCCGTTCCAAAAATCTCGATGTTTTAAAACTAAAATATATTTTTTTAAAAACATATTCTGAAAGCTACTATGACATATGTGAAAATCAAAGTAGTAATATTTTTCACTTATTTTTAAATGTAATTACAAAACATGCTTATAACGTAAATATAGAAGAAATGGTACCCACTATGCTTACGAATTTCAATGCAAAATTTTTTTACTGCGCAAAAATTAAATATTTCTAGAAAACGAAGGTTATCAACATCAAAATATCCAAATTTCAGAGTTCCACAATTTTTTTACGGTAATTGGAGAATTTTTTAAATTTATATCCGAAATGCTTATTTTTGGAGAAAATTGCTAGAAAAATGAATACAATGACTAGTTCTAAAAAATTTGTCAATTACCGTAAAAAAAATTGTGGAACTCTGAAATTTGGATATATATGTTGATGTTTATAACCTTAGTTTTATGGAAATATTTAGTTTTTTTGCAGAAAAAAATTTTTCATTGAAATTCATAAGCAGAAATGGTTCCATTTCTTCAATATTTACGTTATAAGCACGTTTTGTACTTACATTTAAAAACAAACGAAAAAAATAACTATTTTGATTTTCACATATGTTATAGTACTTGAAACAAGCTCTCGGAATATGTTTTTGAAAAAATTATTTTAGTTTTAACATTGAGATTTTTGGAATGAAAGTTGGGGTATTTTAATCAAAAATGTCTGGTTTTGGAACAAATAAATTTTTTTCACGAAAATTAAGATAGCCAATTCATGACCACTATGAAGTACCATCATTGTGCCAAATTTGAAAACTCCACGATTTTTTCAACAGAAGTTATAGCTGATATCATTTTCCCATGTTAAATGTTCATAAAACTAAGCACGCTGCTGCAGCCCAGAGTGTTGGTCGGAACTCAGATTTTTTTTAGTTACAGCTTATACTAAAAAAAGCTATCCCTCCAAAAAAAATTCATAGACATCCGATGACCTTGGTGCAACCATGATTGGTTGAAAATTTACAGAATTACCCACCATATTAAATTTTTACATGTATTATGACACCAGTTGACAAAGTTACCAAGCAAGTGGGTGAATAATAATGAATGATGTTTAACCAGAATAATATATTACAGTGATGGGCTCATACTCCCCCTCCCTTTGACCTTCAGCCGGTATTACACGATGCAATTTTTCTAACTATTGCATACAATTTTTCCTTACAAGAAAACTTGAACTCAATTTGTTTGTATGGAGATGAAATTTTCTTGAAAGGAAAAATTGTATGCGAAATTATATCATGTAATACAGGCTTTCCCTCCCTGTTCCTCCTTCAAGTGACATTCAGGGTTCAGACTTTAATATGACCTTCCTATCCCCTTTCAAGGAATATTGGATATACACGTATTACACGTATGGATTAAGTTCAAACTGGGCATGAAGGGGAGAAAGGCAGGGAGGGACTACTGATGGATGGTTTTTTGTTGTTCATAACATTCATAACATTCATAACATGTGCAGACTAAGAGTAGCCTTGTGCCATCTTGTAAAAGAGATGAAAGTCACCTTTTTAATAACATTTTTTTTTTATTATTCATTTATGTATTTATGCGATACAAGTGCTTCTTACGTACTACTATACTTTCAATTTGCAATTCAAATTAAATTTTTGTCAATTCTTGACGTATAAATGCAAGCATCTTTGGTAAAAATATATGCACTATAAATAGAGAAGTTTTAAAAACTGACATAAAATAAAAATATTGTAACTGTAATCTAATTGATCAGAGGATGTAGAAAAAAAAATATTTCCTCCTCTCCACTTCAAGTAATTAAGCATACTTTATTGTTGATGTGCGTTTGTGTTAAGGCTTAACCTGAAAAATTTGGACGAAAAATTCGCTACAACAGATTTTCTTCAAATTAATTTGGTGGACTCACAACAATCGTCAAATTAGCTCTGAATTTTTTCGGGATTTTTTAACCGTTGGTTTAATTATAATTAATTTATTTAAATGAGAATTTTGTATCCTTCCAATGTTAAATTTGTTAATTAGCATTGCAAAAAAACTATACAACAGATTCTTTTACTTTTTTTTTTACTAAAACCTAATTTTTTAGACTATTTTTCTGAATGGGGAATTCTCCTACATTTATTTTAATTTTTTTTCGGATGCTCTATGCCTTGAAATTAAATGTCCTAAAACAAAAAAGTTTCAATTTTCAAAATTGGAGGCATGAGAATTTTTTAAAAATCTTCCTCCTTTTGAATTTAGCGCCAAAACGTGACGTAGAAACTGCCTAGCAGGCGAAATTTTCCGGCAATAATTTTATATTTTCGATTATCACTCTTAAAGTAAACTGATATTAGAGACAAAACTATTGATACTAGGGTAGAAAAACCTGCTGATTTCGATCGTGTTACTAAAATTTATAGCCAATGACTCCTTGACGCTCAAACTATGATATCAGGCAGTTGTTGTGTGTTAACTAGGGAGTTTCTACGTCACAATTTTCAGGTTTGCGCGCGGGTTGCATACTTTGCCCCTATTCTAATAATCCCTTCAGAGTCCCCAAATTTGAGTTAAAAAAGTTGAAACTTAAGTCAAACTTATTGTTAATATGTACCCTATCATAATATAGTAGTTAAATTAAAATTTGAGTTGTAAGAGAATTCCCCATTGTTTTCATATATTTTGAACCGTGGCGATGATCGTTTCCTATATGTGATGACAAAATGTGGCAACGTTCTCAAGGACTGTTGTCACCACCCCCTCCTAAAAATTTATGCGCATTCCAATGCAAACAGTGTTGCCACTATAGCCACGCCTCTTGACCTTGACAGACATATTCTCAGGTTATACCTTAATTGCAACATTAAAAATTTATAATCTTCTTGTGCTTAATTGCCACTGACTTTTGTTATAACTTTGACAACTCTCGCGCTAGTTTCAAGTTTGAGATTTACCAAAAGTCAGTGACTGCCCAGTCAAGTTCGAATCTCTCGGAAAGAGGAGCATAGTCACAAGAGGAAGGGGGGGGGGATCTGTAAGTTGGTTCAAAAATGTTTACAAGGATATAATGAAGTATTCTATGCTAAAAATGTTCGAAAATATTTTACCTAACACCCTTAAATAATAGCATTATAAACATATAAACATATCACGTGGAAAGGTGAAATGTTTTGTCTCATTCGTTTTCAAAGTAATGACTCTTTTTAGGACATGACAATGATTTGACAAGTTGGTGAAGTTAATTGTTTTTCTTGTCTGGTTTGTGATTGGCTGTCACAAGGAGAATTGGCTGGCAGTATGCATACTGTAGTTTTCTAGGTAATGTTAAGGCTAGTGAGGCTTACCTTGTATTGTCATTGTAAGCATGTGGCTGCCAAAGGAGCAAACTGCCATGTCATGTACTCGAGCACGTCACACATCTATGCTGTCTTTCTAATTACTGTGGACTGTATTTTAAGGGTAAGGTAACACGCCCAATGTTTAAAAAAATCCCACAAATAGAATTTGTGAAAAAAATAAATAAATAAATAAATAAATAAATAAATAAATAAATAAATAAATAAATAAATAAATAAATAAATAAATAAATGTTCTCGTCTACATCCCCTATCAGTAGCTAAAATATCAGACTGTATACAAATTCAAGCTAGTTTTTAAGTTATATAATGAATTTTTAAAGTTGACTAATTTAACATGGAAGTTCCATTTTTCCATGTTAAAGAGTCAACTTTAAAAATTCATAACTCAAGAACTAGCTCGAATTTGTATACCTGATATTTTAGCTACTGATAGGGGGTGTAGAGGAGAACATTTTAAATTTTTTTCATAATTTTCACGTGTGGGATTTTTTTTTTTTTTTTTTTTTTTTTTTTTTTTTTTTTTTTAACATTGAGAGTGTTAACTTCCCCTAAAAACAGCATTGATTACATTATTCTAGTTTGCTGATACAGTACAATACCTATTTTCTTGTTTGTGACTTTTAGTTGCAACATTATTTATCATATCAACCTAATATCTTTTGATATCTTGAATTTATAGATGATACAAGGAATATTTTTGATTATTTTTTTAGTGTAAATTTTTATTTTATTGGCAAAGATCAGTTTGTCTCTGCAGCAGTCATATAAATTGTTATTTTCAGTCATTATTGCAGTATTATTACCAGTATTACATCATTGCCTTGCCAAATTGCCAAATGATGTGGAAATTCCAAACTTAGAATAAAAATTTAAAAGTAATAGAGTGTGATTTGTGTGCACTGGAGGCCAAGCTATACCTCCCATCAAACATGAGTGCCGCCAGCCAATGAAATAAAGTAAAATCATGTAAAATTAAGCGGCATTGCCAAATAGTGCAGCGCCGCTATTGTTTGGCTCCAGGTGTGCCTGGCAACGTCGCACCTTTTCCATTGACTAGCGGCATCGTTTGATGGAAGATTTAGCTTGGCCTCCAGTGTACAACCCATAGAAAGTTGTTCAAGTCATTGGACGTCATCTAAATATTAAGGCTTCCCTGGCAAAAGGCTCACTTTGCATATCAAGAAGGTCTATTATTACTGTTCCAGGTATCTATTTTACAACCTTCTTAAAATGCAAAATGAGCATTTTGCCGCAGGAGCCTTGATATGTGAAATCAACTTCATAGAATTGAGCGTCATGTAACCATTGAGGTAGGATAGTTCTGTTAACCAAAATGTACTATGCATGCAGTTGAAAAGTTAATAGCATGTGCATCAATGTTTGTTTCAGATCTAACAGTGATGTCTGGAGCTCGTCATGCATTGATGTCTATCGGAGGTAAATACAGAATTTAAGTTACTTCAGCTACAATTTTAATAAATGTGTTGCTTTCATAGCAATTGTCAAATATAAACTTTCATAAAAACGTAGTAACTACATTTTTTGCGTATAATTTAATCTCCGAATGAATGACAATTTATCCAGTCTTAATTAAAAGTGTAATTGAACTGTTTAATTTTTCAAATTGTTTTGTATTAAAGCTAATAAAATTAACTTGCTTTTAAATTTTCTTTGACATTTTATTTTGTGGAATGATTTTTATTTATTTATTTAAGAAAAAGGTAGTTACATGATTACAAATCTTTATCATATTCATTTGATTAAATGTGAGTACAGACTACAAATGTCAATTTTAATTTCAGATTTGAGTATCCACGACTATGCAGACAACCCTAGGATTCGCAGAGGAACTAGGATTAAGAAAAGTGTGGCGGCGACCAACATGATAAAATGTAAATGAAGTAATAATTGTTGCTCAAGCATTAGTACACTATAGAGAGCATTCAGAAAAAATGAATAATATATTTAGGACACTTTAAATTTTTAATGCTGTATTTTAGGTTTTTCATTTTTGTTTTACATAAATTTTCCATGCCTAAGAAAATGTGTGATGAATTTAGTTTTATTCTTTTTTAACACTCCCTAATGTATTCATGTTGTAATTAATTAACAGTAATATTATAAGGTATTTGGTTTTCTTTTCATGGATTACATTTGAAAAATTGAAAAGGTGTGTACGAAGATCATTAAAAAAATTCAAAATTCTTTATTCAATCCATTTCTCCTACAATCAATATATCAAGATAGATATTTGTTGAGGTTAGTAGGACAGGTCATGTAGGCAAGTTAATTAGCCAGAGGAGTAATTAATTATTTACATTAATAGCTTAAACAGACAATAATTTATGTTAATTCAAAGTTATAGTCCATGTAGCTCTTCACGCTATAAAAACATTTTTTAAGTAACATATCCTTGACACTTGCGTGGAATAACTTATCACTTTCGATGCACTTTATAACACTTGGGAGCTTATTGAAGAGTCGTAAACAACTCATAAATGGACCACTTCTATACATATTAAGTCTGCACCATATAGGGGTTATTACACTCTTCACATTCCTTGTATTATACTTATGATTTACAACATGTTCTCTAAAAAAAGACATATTTTTTTTAACTTTAAGTACACATTCTAAAATATAGATACAAGGAAATATAATAATAATATTGAAATGCATAATATATTTGCAGTATGTAATTTTATACCTATTTCCATTTGTTGATTCTCATATGATACTCTGAAAGAATTAATCAGTAATCAAAACGATAATATAGCTAAATGTAAAAAATAATTAAATAATTAATACACTTGCATCACTATACTACCAGTACCATGTTGATTTTATTAATATAAGATTCTGGAAGTCATCTATTCCCATCCTTATATGATTTGAAACTGATATTTTCAATGATTGTTTGTGTGTGAGAGGAGACAGGGGAATCATTAACTTTTTCTTTTCTTTTTGGTTATTTAAATATTATTTTAATAAAACACTTTTGGTCATGCCATAGAACATAATTATAGTAGTTTTTTAAAATGCCAAATGAAATTAGGGTCGATTTCCCCCCCTCCCCATTATTGTATGGCATAAGTTTTGAATGATAAGTACTTTATGACACTTGATGCTGTTGAAGGTGCCCCTGATTTGGAATCTGAGCAAGATGATGTAGAAACACAAGAGGGAGAAGATGACGAGGTCCTGGCAAGACTTGGAAATGGTCATCAAGTCAAGAAACTAGGTAATATAAACATCTGCACACAAACAATAAGTTTCCATCTGGAGATAGTAACTTAAACAACTTAGGTGGATTTATACGAGCCATTTTCATTCAGTTTTGTGTCCAGGTGCAATTGACATATAAGAGTTGCTTTACTAAATTTGAGTTACCACATGTTCAATATATTCAAAGTTAATTACAATGTACTGTATACTTTAGTTGCTGTTACTGCATTTTGATCTAAATTAAAAATATGCAAATGAAAAATTGAATTGGATGCTCTTTTCAATCATTTAAATGTAAGGCAGTCATGTGTTTTATAACTTCCGTGTGACTGACTCACACCAAGTTGGGTTTGAAATTATGAATTTTACATTAGAATAATTTAAGTGACGTAATTCTTTTAAAATGGTTCATTTTTATTAATAGTATTGTTATTTTTAAAGCATGTATTGAGGTCTATTATTAATTTATAAGGGTTGTGCTATCTTGTGGATTTTACAGAGCCTTCTAAGAAGAAAGAAAGCAAACCTGAGGCTAGGAGCAGCTCATGGGTGTATAAGGACTACCCGTTTGATGTGTGGATGCAGGTGGGCATCCGTGTGGATCCTGAAGATGTGGGGCGCTTTGCCCTCATCTGTAAAAAGTGTCATGAAGTAACAAACACCACCCTCTTTTGGAAAGCTCTCCATAAAAAGTAAGTTTGTGCTCTTTGTATGCCTGAAATAAGCTGTAAGGTGAAGGTTTCTGGACCCTAAAACAGCATTTTAAATCAAACTAAACAAAATTCTGATTAAAACAGTAGGGGAGGGGGGGGGGCTGCCAAAAGTACTTGGAAATTAATTATTATCTCTTGTCATTTCCATATGTGTGGTGGATATGGTGTTTTCACTAATATATATTATGATTTGTATGTTTCTGCTCAATTAAATATTAATTATTAAACCTTTCATGAATTTAACATTTCTAAGACTTTGGAGATGAAAATATTTTCTAAAATTCTCTAATTGTTATAAAAAGTTTTAAGATCTATCTAGATGATTATTATTCTCTTACAACCTTACAAGTTTGCATCAGTTGATAACAAATAACTTTTATAAAATAAAAGGATAAGAATTAGGAATAACAAGCAATAATCAAGAAGTCATAGAAGGAGAAAAACCGAAGTTCACTCTTAAGTTATTTTATAATCAAGCAGAATATATGACCATAAAACCATCCTTTACCACCCCCCACCCCCTTCTTTCTTTTCCAACAAACCCTTTTCTTCCATGGATGTTCCCATATTTTTTTTTAATATATATATTTAGATAATTTTTTCGTAAATTAATTAGCGATGGAAAATATTTTATTATCACAACCTACAAGGCTTCATTTCCTTGAAATAAATTTAAGATTGGAATGTTTATATATATTTACATATATAAATATGTGTCTATCCTACCCTCTATCAAACACACAATTTGAGTTTTTCGGTGCAAATTAAATTTGTAGACATAAGTGAAAAGTGCTCACACTCGTCAGTAGTAATTTATTTGGACGAAACGTTTAACGTGTAAATGAAATGATGATTGGAGCAATTGGAGACCTTTTAAATACCAATGTTAATAACCACGATTCACAAAGGACGCTATCCAGATTTCTCAAACTACAAACTATGTTTAGTGCCAGCTTAAATCAGTGACATTAACCGTGGTTAGTGAGAAACATGGATAACTCCTTGGTGAATTAAGTCCAATGTACTGGTTAAAGCATTAGTCGCATATATCATCATTCCCAATTTTCCTATGTCATGTACTCTGCGTGGTTCATAAGACTTGTCACTTCTAAATTACCATTTGTATTTTTTTTACAAATGGCTGTAATTGGAGTTAGCAACATGACAATAAATGTGATAATGCTAGAAATGCCACATTTGTTTACACTAGTGGCATATGATTTTGAGCCTTAACTTGCATATTAAGTAAAAAATATCAAACCATACAACCCATTAACCATTATAATGTTTTCACTTGTTACAGACACTTGGAGTGGAAGAAACACAAGAGTGACATATCGTATTTTAGAAAAAGCAACTTTTTTTTGAGGATCAACATTGTTAGAGACATCTGCCAGTACATTGAGCCTTTCTGCCAGCGCAAGTTCACACTTGATTACCTAATCGGAAAGCAATGCCACCTGGTAAGCTCACATGAATGAACCTGAAGTTAGTTTTATCTGTTATTCCGTATGCTGAGTATTTTAGTAAAATATGCATTTTTTGTATTTTTTTTTTTTTCTTGAATATATTATGAATAGAGTGGCATTTCTCTGATTTTGTGTAGATCTTTGCAAAGACAAATAAGAATAGATAATAAATAATAAATCCTTTTTGGATACTAGACAAGTAGCATTTTTAAGGTATAACCTGAGAATTTGTCTGTCAAGGTCACACCATAAAAAAATCGTGGCAACACTGTTGCACTAGCAATGCGACTCTGGTAGGAGTGGGTGGTGACCACGGTCCCTTTAGAGCGTTGCCACATTTCTTATATAGTTTAAAAAGCAATCAACGCAGCGGTTCGAAATATATGAAAACATTCATAAAAATAGTCCAAAAAATTAGCTTTTAATCTATATAAAATTTTAAAAAATATCTCGAGCCGTTTTTGTGTAATGTTGATTAAAAAATTTAACATTGACAGGATACAAAATACACATTTGAATAAATTAATTATAATTAAACCAACGGTTCAAAAAACCTGAAAAAAAATCAGTAGTATTTGGACAATTGTAAGTCTACCAAATTAATTTCAAGAACATCTGTCGACACGACTTTTTTCATCCGAATATCTCAGGTTAAGCCTTAAGGCTGTCAAGGTAAACTCAACAACCTCCAAGAGAGTGAAAAAATCAATTTCAGTAGTCTTTGCAGTCAAGACCACTGAAAATGATTATTGATTTGATTTTTGAAATGATTTAATGGAACAGAGTGTACGTTTTGCACCAATCGCTGTGTCTCACTACTCTGTATGATTAACTCTGCACATCTAAAACAGTGTTAAAATATTAATTGACTGCCTATTTTTATATTTAAGTACTTAATTTTAACTGTACATACAGTAATTATATTGATGGTGAGTGTCTAAAATAATGTTGCTTGTAAGTTTTAAGTAAGTCTTAATAACAGCACAAAAACAAACAATGAAACACTGTAGAAATAATATAAAAATAGCTCTTGAATTTTGGCATTGATCAATAAGAATTATTTATTAACTCTCTTTGCAATGTTTAATTTATTTTTGTATGTTACTTACTTAAAAGTTGTCAGAGCTGAATATTGATTGATTCACAATCAATATTCCAGTTGATCCAACCTGTCTCGAGACATCTAAATAATGCTATTTTTTTATATTATATACATGTCATATTATATATATATATATATATATATATATATATATATATTGTATCTTGGTTGCATTGGAGCTTTCAAATTCTTTTTTGAAGAGTTGACTAAAGTTTTTTTTTTTTTTTTTTTTCATAATTTTTTTTTCTTTCTTTTGTTGTAGGTTATTGGCAACACAAGTACATTACTAAAATTTTCAAAGATGGAGCCTCTACCAAAATTCAATAGAATCTTAGTGGAAAGATTGGAATCATTAGGAGATTACATGCTGGTGGAGTCAAGCATGGAGTATTTCACATTCCTTGAGGTAGGTGTACAAGCAATACAATGTCAACTCTATTTCTTGTCAAAAGGAAGTTCTTTTAGGAAAAATGGTCCTAAGATTTGTTGAGCTAAAAGGCATTCTTTTATTTTTTTTATTGTTTTCATGTGGCCATGTTCTGGTGTTAGCTATTTTTCTTCTAATAGAAACAATAGGGGCAGGATTTTTTCTCTTCCCTCTTTTTCTTGCTAGGTAGTCAGTTTCACATCCGGAATAATAAGCTATCTGCTTACGACAATCTCGTTGTAAGAATGAGTTATCTGCTATTTCAGGTGAGCGCAATTATGAGCTGTAAATTGGTATAAAATAAAGCTCATTTTTGTGCTCACTTTTTTTTTTTTTTTTTTTTTTATTTATTGGTCACTTATTTTACAATCAACCAAGGTTATACACAATAACCTTATTGGTTGAAGACATTTACATGAAAAATATGTTTCTTCAAGACCTAGAATAATTATAACACTAGAAGATTGAATCTTATTTATGATTTCAAACTAAAACAAAAATGAAATAAAAGTTGACTGATTGACAGATAATTGTTTTCAAATTCTTTCACAAGACACTTAAATACAAATTTTTTTTTATCCTTTAATTATCAAGTTGAAGATTTTTTTTTTTTTTTTTTTTTTAAGGAAAGTACATTATTTTCTGTAATTTAAAGTAAATTTTATCCAAAATTAAACCTCATTCTCTAATACAATATTATATGTCCTATATAAATTTGAACATGATATTAGAAACAAAAACAAACAATATAACACATCTTCATTGATGTCCATCACCTGAAACAAAGTGACTTTAGTATTGTTGTACTCTCAATATAAAGTAGTTACTAGGGCGGGGGGGCCTTTACGAAAAGGCCCCAAATCAGTGAACGTAAACAATTATAATTTGGACCTTTAACCTTGTCAGTCCAAATTTTTCAAAAAAAGTTTCAACGGGTTCGAAGAAATTGCAGGGATTTGAATAGGGGGCATGGATTTTATAATAATCATGTTGTGAAAAAATTTGCATCAAGAAATTTAAAAAAACAAAAAATAAATTTAAAATAATAATTAAAAATAAATAAAGCGAAGATACAGCACCTCTGAATCGAGTAGGTCCACTTTCTTTTGTCACGATTCGTTACAAAGTCGTCAGCAACAGCAAAGCGAGACTTAGAAGGTGGGACTTCTTAATCGGATGAAACCGGGAAAGCGGAATTCGGTAGGACTTTTTAATCGGATGAAACCGGGAAACCGAAAAGCGGAAGGGGGCTTATCAGAAGGAACCTGGTAGCGGACAGTGATTTAAAACAAATTCAGTAACCATTCACATTTTACCTTGCAAGTCTTGGTATCTGAGTCAACCTCGCTAGTCGGCGGTCAGAGAACGAATGACTGTTGAGAATGTCAACGGCATTCTCAGAAATTTTGAAATTACGTCCTCTCGCCGTTCCCAACAATGCTTGTTTACCTGTTGCCATGGCAACGACGATCCACAAGCTGTGACGTCTTGCACATTACGGGGCCTCTCGAATGTTGGCGGGAAACCGTTCAAACCGCGGTGCACGCGCGATATAATATGCATGAAACGTGTTTCCCACCCAATAATGATCGCCAGCAGATTTAAATATTGCCGCCCGCTTTATTTTTTGAATTTCCCGCCTTCCTCGATCATTTCCGGTTCCCGACAGTACTAAATTCGAGTTTCTGGCATAATTTTACATGATACTGGACTGTAGAGGGAAGATTGATATGGCTCGCAACGCGTAAGAATAAAAAACATGCGTTCGTCACGGGTCCGCCATTCATACGCAGCTCGGCTCCTTCGGAGACCTCGCCTAACCATAAAATGGAATAAGATAGTGTTGGCCTTTCGAAATACAGCTCGGCTCGTTCCTCGCCTCGCTTAAAATTCTTGGATAGATGCGTGCGGGCAACGAATAAAATTGCCAACTCATACGCAGCTCGGCTCGTTCCTCGCCTCGCTTAAAATTGAATATAAAATAAAATATTGATCTGAGCATTAAATAGTGGTTATTTTCAAACTCCAGGGATGTTTTTACCTATAGAAAGACAATTTAATATTTTATTTACCCTTAAATAACACCTGTACAGCGAAATCATGCATGAAATCCCAGCATAATATAGTGCATATACGAAAAATAGGTATTTCGCCCGCCGCCATCTTGTTTTTCGAGATAGGCAAAATCCGAGGCCAGATTCGTGATCAGCGCGGTCGATATAGTCAGAAACCGTCGAAAACTCAATTTCGATTTTTCCCCCTATCTTCCCCATGTTACCATGTATAAGCTGTGAGAGAAGCTCTGAAATTTTTGTCAAAAACATAAAAGTCTAAAAATCTCGAGAACTATAGGTCGCAGCTTAAATCTGAAGACTGCATCTTGTCCGGCTCTAAAAATTGGTCTAGAAAAGTTGGACCAATAATTTTTCGGGACGAACACTTTCCCGAAATCGGGATTTTGGATATCGAAAAATTCGTATCTTCGATCGGGCCGCGTGGGCCCCCTATGTGCCGGAAAATTCCCAAATTTGGTTTTTGGGCATTGTTTTGGGTCCCCTACAACCTCCCGTCGAGAGTTTGCTCGAAAAAAAATTCCTTCCCCGAGTTTGGCGCAACCCGTAAAAAACGGGTATTTTGGCCGGCAGATCTGCCCGCAATGTTAATCAAATGGCCCCATGTTATTCTTATGGGGATTTGAGATCAGGCTTTCGTTTTCAAAAAAATGCACTTCCGGTGGTCGCAGGGGGTCGAGTCGGGTATCAAATTGAAGGGCACATGGTGTAGAGTCCATAAAGTGTCACAACAAAGTTGTGGGACGTTGCGCTCGGCCGCCATATTGGATCCAAAATGCATACTTTCGAGGGGGGGCCCCGTGGGACCCACATTCTTGAAACGCATATTTTTAGGCGTGGGACGCTTAGTTGTAACCGTATTCGACGAGAAAACACCATGTCAATAGCATAAAAAAAAGTTATTAAGGAAAAGGATGCGTTTCCTATGTTATCCTAATGGAAGGAGGTTGTTTTGCATTTCCCGCTTGCCTGGGCTAATTCTCATAGTTGGCATCGATTTGAAAAAAGTTTCTGAGAGAAGAAGAGTGTGGACAACTTTCATACTGCGCGAAATTTTCGAATTCAGGTGTGCTCAAAAGTTATTCAAGGGGGAATGTGGTCGATTTTTAGCATGCGTAAACCCTATGTTCCCATGCGATTTTTTGAGTTTTTTGAAAATCGAAAAATCGAGCCGAAGAAAAGTTAGGAATTGTCAAGAGCTTAAAAGGCTTAAAGGCCGTAAAACACCTTTTTTTCGAGGTCCCAAACTTCCGGGGACCGCAGCTGCGGAACCAAAACAGATAGGAGGGAGCTCACATGAAGCTAAAAGATGCTCGACACAGTCTTCTAAACGATTCGACCAAAAAAAGTTTCAGTTTCCAACTTTAAATGACTTTTTTGTCAAAAACCGCAAAAACGGCAATTTTTTTCGAAAAAAACACTAAAACAGCGATAAAAAATTTTTGCGGCAAAAATTCAAAAATAACACCTCCCATATAAAAGTTTACGTCTCGGGCTACATTTCGCCCATTGGGACCTAAGCTCTAACTCTCAAAACCGCTTACCGGTGGTATTTTAAAAAAATTAACATTATCGCTTATGGCGGGCGAACGGTGCGCCGGACGCCATCTTTGAAGGCAAAAAGTAGGGGTAGCGCACCTCACCTAAAGCTGTTTTTGGGGTCAAAACGTCATTTTTCGGAAATTTTTGAAATTTCGGGAATTTTGGAAATCCTTCCCGGGAAATTTCGGGATTTTTTTTATTTTGAAACTGATGGGTGGGGCCCGATGCGGGCCCCACCCGGGACGCGCCCTGCGGGCGCGGCGGGGCCCTGCGGGCCCCGCGGAGGGCCCTCCGGGCCCTTTAAAGATTCTTGACAATGCATTTCAAATTACGAATTTAGCCAGTTTAATATAATATAATTATTTATTTTAAATTATTTTCAATTCTTGTATTAAAAATATTACTTTTAGAATAAGTAAACTATTCAGATAAGTTAATGCATTTAATTATATACTGCCTAGTATTTTTTATTATTATATTTTTTTTTTATTATGCATAATACAGAACACACCATTTAGAATTTAAAATTTATCTCCTAAATATAGAATTATTTATTTTAAACTATAAATTCATTAAATTTTAAATTCTAAATATTGTTCCCGTTCCATAAATAATGATAATGTAACAACAATTACGCTGAAAGGGAATTGTATATTAGGACCTGAAACATTTTAATCTGAAACAAAAGAACATATTAATAGAATAAACACATTTATGTCATATACAAGTGAAATAGGAATTACATAATTAATCATCAATTAGCACATTTACCTATTTTCTGTACATATATAATTTAATATATATTCAATAAAACTTTTACATAATTTTACCGACTTGTTGATAATAACCATTTTTTTATTTTAAATTTAACTTTGCTTTTTGTGTCTACTAATTTCAGATTACTTGGCAATTCATTCCATAATCTAGGTAGGATAAATTCTCAAGTTCTCTCACCAAACCTATTTACACTTCTTCTTGCTTGAAATAGCAGATCGCTCATTATTTCAACAAGATCATGGTAGACAGATAGCTCTTTATTCCAGACAAGAGGTGATATAATTTAGAGCATCTGATCTATATGCCCTATGTCTCAGGGTTCCATTTAATTACATGAAAGCTAAAAGAAAGTCTGTTCAACATAGCAAACAAATACTATTTTTAGACCCCTGAATTAAAGAAGTGAAAATTCAAATATTGCTTAATTACAGTAGATATTACATATTCTTTGCTGCATTGTGTATTATAAAGTTTGTCAGGCGCGGATCCAGAAAAAAAAAAATTCGGGGGGCTGCCTCCATAAGGCCAATGTTAAAAAAAATTGGAGTGTGGGGAATGCCTATATTGCCCATGTTAAATCCAAAATTTCGGTTGGGGGGGGGGGGGGGCGCAGCCCCCCCCCCCCTGGATCCGCGCCTGAAGTTTGTTTTGTATAAAAATACTTTTTACTTCTTGTAGTTAAATCCTAACATTAAAATAATATATGATAAAACAAAAGCCTTCTTCATTTGTAGGTTGCCTTCAGTAAAATGAGATAGAAAAACAACCTTTACCTGCAACGGTTTTTAACCCACATTAATTTGCCAGGCCCTCGTAAATTCATTTTATAGATTATAAAGCTTATTAAAGCTTTTAATTTGAAAAATCTTGTGATTTTAAATCATGACTTATTTTGAAACGGTCATTTCATGTTTGCTCGTTTGTTTTCATATAAATTTACCAAGGATGGGTGGATCCATTTAAGTGAAATAGGCTGTCAGCAATGGTTCCTCTTCATGTCATGATCTAATATATAATGTAAATTTAATGCATACCTTGGAAATGCATACAACTTTACATTATATACCATGACTTTAAAATAAAATCTATTTGTCATTTAATTAAGATGTGACATAAAGGGTCATTGTGAGCTGCCTACTTCACCATAGCACCATACGCCACTGGGGAGAACATTCTTGAAGACTTGCTCCCCCCCCCCTCACTTTGCCATGGATGTTTAGATTACTGCAGGCTGCTCATTATTTTATACTGGTTTACGAAAGGCTATATTTCAGTCTAGGTGTATGCTGTGTGTGCACCCGCTAAAACTTGCATAACTGCCTACACAGGTGTCAATTAATAATTAATATGATTTCAAATGTGATAGCTTTGATGCAAAGCTCAAATTTAAGTAGAAAAAATATTTTTGGAAATGTGTGTGATGTCTATTCTGAAATATGTAAAAAATATATTAACATGCAGTGGCTTAGCGAAAGATCACAGGATGGCATTTTTTTTAGGGGAAGGGGTGGCATAAGCAGTGGGTTTTAAAGGTGAAAACAAGGCGTGCCAACCCAATATTTTCACCTATAGTTCAGGATTACCTCCCTTCTCTCCTGTCCCTCACTGTCAAAACGTGTACTGATATGATCTACACCAAAGTCTTCTACTCGCAATGGTTGTAACAAACCATTGTTTATAATGTTTGTCGCATGAAGCTTTTTTCATTCTTAAACGTGGGACAATGAATTGCCTGATTTCACCACCAGAGCACAGAACATAATGGCATTGTTAGCACTAGTAGACACAATAACTTTCATAATTAACTGTCATTTTCCATTCGTTAGCATGTAAATCAACAACTGTCCCATGTTTTTCACTCATAGGACAGATATTACAAACAATACTTTATTATAAACTTATTTATAAATAAAGTATTGATGTATCGAGCAGAAGACTTTGATCTACATTTTGACTCAAGTACTGTGTTATATTCCATAAGACAGAATTTAAAAAAACTTTAAGATTCTGTGTCTTATATAAAATTTATTTTTTCAGGTTACATGTCCTCTTGTCCCACCTCTTTGCAACATACTTGGTAAGCGGCTGGTAAATTACTCGGAGAGTAAAGGCAACCTTCAGCTGATATTCTCTGGCAGCGTGACAAGGTTCGGCCAGTACCAGGGAGAGATGGTTGATCTCTACTTCCACAAGGCAACCTACAAGGTGCTCAACTGGTGGGACTTCAACTACCCTGCTGGCCATGACTACACTGTGTGTCCCATAGAGAAGACTCCCGCTGAACAGGAGAATGTCCCAGACAGCTGGGATACTTGTTCCGAATATGATGCAGAACAGTTTTTGTGAGCCGGTGTCTACTGGTGTATTTTTGTTATCAACGTGCTGTGATGTCATTCCTATACTTGTTAAATTTTGTGTTTTTAATGCTGCACTGGTGTGCACTGGCTAAATTGCATAACTGTCTGTGTTAGTTAATAATTAATACAGTTTTAAATGTGATAGCTTTGATTCAAAGCTCAAATTTAAGGCTTAACCTGAGAAATGTTGACGAAAAAGTCGCATCAACAGATGTTCATTTTTTTTTTTTTCTACTTTAATTAACAGAAACAAAAGATTGTCAGTGAAAATTTAGCAAAACAAAAACATAAATTCCTTTCAATGTATGAGATTAATAAAAATTAGCTCTCAGGATCAAACTACCAAAAAGTCATTTATGAGTTTTTTATTTGAAAACAAGATAAGAAACTGGGGTCTTCAAATATGACAATAATCCTAAAACAAGTAAAACATCAGTCTTACTAGAATCCTCATTGTTGCGCTAAGACAATTTTTGGACAATGTGGGGTTAAGGTAGAGATAATATGTATCAGCTGGCCCAATGCTAAAAAAATCCCATTCATAAAAATTATGAAAAAAATTTAAAATGTTCTCCTCAACATCCCCTATCAGTAGGTAAAATATCAGGTATACAAAAACGAGCTAGTTTTCGAGTTATTAATTTTTTAAGTTGACTAATTTAACATGGAAGTTCCATTTTTCCATGTTAAATTAGTCAACTTTAAAAATTAATAACTCGAAAACTAGCTCGTTTTTGTATACCTGATATTTTACCTACTGATAGGGGATGTAGAGGAGAACATTTTAAATTTTTTTCATAATTTTTATGAATGGGATTTTTTTAGCATTGGGCCAGCTGATACATATTATCTCTACCTTAAGTGGCTTGAGTAAAAATTGGATATAAACTAGTTTAATCCTGAGAGCCTCCTGTTTATGCACTGTTTAGTGATTTTTTATAAGAAAGATAAAAGTTGAAATGCTTGTCCTGCTAATGCAATTTGCAGCTTTAATCTTCTTTCTTGAAACAAAACCTTGCAGCAATTTTGATTAATCCTTAAGTTTCCAATTTTCCAAGCAAAATTTATTGATTTTGAAGAAGGGTTTCCACAACGTATTAGTGAGTGTATTAATGTGTTTTAATGTATGTGGTAAAAATATGTTGGATTTGATTGGTAACTATAAAAATGGAACAGAAATGACTCGGCTATTGAATATGACCAAGTACCTTAAGAGATCTGTTACTCCGTTTCAAACCTGTGACTTTGGAACATTTTGAGGGTTGTGGAAAAGAAAACTACCATCTTAAATCAAACTAGGTTCTCCATGATTGGGGTCCCGATCACTGAACTATATAATATGGAAGGCTAACGCTTGCTCTTTTACACGGCTCACGTTGAATCCAATTTTGTGGACAGTCAAGTAAGAAAAGTTTCTCCTTCCGGTCATATAGAGGAGAAAATAGTGGGAGAATTTTTTTAAAGAAGTGCCAATAGCCAATAGCAGAAGAGAAACTTTGAATGATACAGCGTTGCCGAATTGTTGAAATTGTAGTTTACGACTTGGCAACGCGAAACCTTCCCACTAACCTGAGTTTGCTCAGCTGCCAGCCAGGGAAAATTTGCTTCAAGCGTTAGAGCGCAGTCTCACCCCTTGGTCCCGATCTTCTCAATGGTAAAGCAAGTGGGTGGGGCCTGCAGGATCTTGAATCTCATTTCGGACTTGCTGTAATACCGTACAGTTTCGTTTTTTTAAATTTTTTGACAAAGTGTTCAAATATTTATATTAAAAAAAATATTTATTCAAATTTTAAAGATGAAAATGGAAAAGTAATATTTCGAAAGAATAGTAAAATATTAACTGGAAATTATTTGAATTTTTTTAAATAATATATAATATACTACACAGCACCAGTAGTGTGAAGATAGACAATTTATGCGAGTATTACTTTGCTATAAAAGTTGATCGTTTTATAAGAAAAGCAAAAATCTATAAGAGGTTCTTTATTAATGATTATAATTTAATAAATTTAATCAGTTCAACTGCAATAAATATACGAGTAATACGTAATTATGATGATCACTATATAAATACATAATATGTAATTATATTTAAATATGATGATTATAATATTATATCAATTAAATTAAAATAAGCTAGGAAGCAACACTGCATAAGCCCACATGTGAGTTCAATTCATTTTACATTTTTTTTAATTGTTTTTCACTTTATTCAGAGGAAATATATATATAAAACACACTAGATAAAACAATGATATAGTAAACCCCAAGAGTTTAGAAATTTTGTAATCTGGGAATAGCAGTTACACATAGATACATTTATGGCAAGATGTCAAAACACATTAAATATAATTAATTTTTAGCAATAAACAAAATATGATACACTTAATAAACTAAGATTACACTTTAGTAAATTTCCGCAATAAGTTACTTTATAAAAGAAAAACACAATCAAAAAACAGAAACAATACTTTGGACTTTGTAATATTAATTTCAAAATACATATTAGTTTTAACTTAAGCCCATTAATTCACTATAGCTGTCATACAGTAAAATATTAATTAATTATACAAACAAGTTCATATATATATATATATATATATTGGAAATTTGGACACTTCAATATTCGTTAATAGTTTTTGAGATTTTCCTAATTCCGTAATATTATATATATTATTATTGTTAATTTATTTTTATACATTATTATTTATAATAATATAAATATCATTTATATGTTTATTTATATTATTGTAATTGTTAAGCATGAGTTAGCAAAATTTATGAAAAAAACAAAAAAAATGTAATGTATAATTTCCATTTCCATAAAAAATTTGAGCACAAGAATTTTCTAATTGATTTTTCTAGTTGATTAATTTTAATAATTAATAATAATAAATAATTTTCTGATTAAATTTATTCGCTATGCTCGTAATTTCTTTAATTTAATAAAAAATATGGGTAGCTGTTATGAAAAATAAATTTAATTTTTTATTATTTTTTTTTATTTATTTTTTTGCTTATGTTGTTTGCGCGTTTCTTTACTGATGGCACTCCCTGGCAACAGTGCATACAAAAACTCATTAAAAATCATGGTAGTAAACAGTTCTTTCTATATAACATACTCATGTTTATGCATTATTCTTTAGCGCTTCTTAGAAGCTCATCCAGTGTGGGAGCAAGAGTAGGCTTGAGCGCTCACAGCTCTAGTTGAGACTTGAAGCTGTGGTTGAGATACTGAGAATTCTGTTTTGCCCGTCACTATTTTACGTGGTTTGGGAGTAGGTTTTAACAGCTCAACTTGATGAGTTACAGTCTCAACTTGTTTTTCAGCTGAAACTAATAATGAACTCCTGGTTTGAAATGGGTTTGCTTCTTTGCTGGTAGTAAGAGCCTTGATATGTTCCAACGTGAGAGTTGCTTTTCTTGGTCTCAATTGAAGTTCTTTTTTTTTTGTCCAAAGATGGTTGTTGTTTTTTTTCTCCACAACATCTTCTTTAGTTTCTGGATCTCAAGTCTTCCAACATTACAGGTTTGAAAGTACCTTCAGGAGTAACAGATCACTCAGGTTTTTTGGTCATATTATTTTCCCTTGTGGACGACCGAGGTAATAATGCTGCTGGCTTTCCCCGTAAGAGATATGGCGTCATGTTATGTATGTATTTTCACTACCTGATTTTTTTTGTGTGCCATTTTTACCAATAAAATCCATTATGTTTTTACCATGTACACTGAATGCAGCAAATGAAACTTTATTTTTTACTTTCTTATTAACTTACAATAAAACGTCGGCACTCAACTATGAACTGACAATCCCTTTATGCACTGCACTGACTAACCCAAATTTATTATTATACATTAAATTCTTTATTGGTCATTTTCAAAATGCAGTAAAAACTTGTTAGTACGTAAAGTCAAGGTACCCAGGAAATTAGGTTTACCTTACATCTAGTTTTTCCTAAATCAAGCAATACTAATTATTTTTTACGGCACTGCAATCTCCTTTACTGAAAATCAAGTTTTACTTAACAACAAGTTGTGTAATAATGAGTTTTTACTGTATTTAACATTAGTTTCCTCCCATGTCTATGTATGTCTATGTACTCTGATAGATGCCAGCTCAGAAACTGAAGAAAATTGGATGGCTGACGATCAAACTCCCACAACATTTATGACATCTACAGACTGGAGAAAACTTGAAACACAGGGTGATTCAGAAACTGAAGAAGAAGAAGTTGTGGAAGGGGGAAAGAAAAAAAAAAAAAAAAAAAACATCTTTGGACATGAGAGAGAGAAAAAGAGAGAATCTCAAGAAGTTAATTTTTCATTGCTAGAGTTGGAAGAGAATAATGATGATACGCAAATATTGATGCCCATTATTATTAGCAATATCCCATGTGAACAACAAATAAAAGAACTTCAATTGAGACTAAGAAAAACAACTCACGTTGGAACATGTCAAGGCTCTTACTACCAGAAAAGAAGCAAACCTTATTTCAAACCAGGAGTTTGAACCAGCTGAAAAACAAGTTGAGACTGTAACTCATCAAGTTGAGCTGTTAAAACCTACTCCCAAACCAAGTAAAATAGTGACGGGCAAAACAGAATTCTCAGTATCTCAATCAGAGCTTCAAGTCTCAACTAGAGCTGTGAGCGGCTCAAGCCTACCCTTGCTCCCACACTGGATGAGCTTCTAAGAAGCGCTAAAGAATAATGCATAAACGTGAGTATGTTATATAGAAAGAACTGTTTACTACCATGATTTCTAATGAGTTTTTGTATACACTGTTGTCAGGGAGTACCAGCAGTGAAGAAGCGAGCAACGAAACCATGAGGGGACAGATCCTGCAAGTTCGCCTGCTTTACCACTAAGAAGACCGAGACCCTTATCATAGAGAACGTGAATTATTGTAAGATGGATTTTTTTCTTCTTCTTCTTCTCTCCACGACTTCTTCAGTTTCTGAATCACCCTCAAGATTTTCCAATATCGCTGGTTTGTACGTTCAAGAGTAACAAATGTCTCAGGTTCATTGGTCGTATTAACTACCTGAGTTTTTTCTGTCCCATCTTTAGCAATCCTTTATGTTTTATATCTATATTTTTATATATATGGGCTACGTTTTTTTATTCCCAAGCCCGACATCTGAGATCCTCTAGCTGATATTTGCTCCTCGCCTCTTATGACGTCACACATATTGGGAGATCTCAGCTGAAAATCGGACGTTGGCTACCAATTTTTAAGCCACCCACTGGCACATGTGCAGTTGCGCTTTCTAAACTCCAGAACTTTGGAGGAAAATATTGAGGGGCGGAGCATGCTTGGCGGAAAAAAATTATGGGCCGAGCTGGAAGTCTGAGGTCTTGGGTGGGGAATAAAAAAACGTAACCATGGTAATACCCTTATTCTAAATCAGAAAATTCTGCTTGCAAAATTGGAAAGTTAAGATTGGTAAAAATTGCTTCAAGGTTTTGTTTTCTTTCCTCAGAAGTTGGAAATTGTAGCTAGAGAATGTGGAATTGTCTTTTGTTTTCAAATTAAATGAATTCTCTCAAGTTGTAAATGTATGCTTTATTCTTTTAAAAATATCTTAATTTATTTCAATTTTATTGTTATAAGTCTTCTCTTGAAATCATTTATTTAATCAATAGCTCATAACTGTGTTTTTATGTAATTAACATTAACCTTCCCCCTTTTTAATTACTAGTGGACTTAAAAGACGAGTCCATTCAAGTTTTCTACATAAATTAATGTTAATATTTCAGTACCTTCTAAATTTGATCAGAGAATATATTAAATTTTTTTCCACTTATTAGTGTTGAAGCTAAAAGTGACAAAGGATTGCACTAATAGTAATTACTGTAGCTTTGACACCGATATTGGAAAAATATAAAATATACAAAATAAATTTGTCACCTAAGAATAGAAATTTAAAAGGAGTTTGAGTATCCATGTCTTATCTTATCTCATAAGGTTGAAAGTCCCTTCTTTTACAACTTTATCTGCAACAATATAGTTAATGTTTCCTGAAATATTTGCTTGTTTAAAAGTAGAGTGAGCGAAAAATTGACCGATGGTAAAGCTCATCCTCTTGCATGTAAAAAGTTACTTTGGAGCACCATAAAAAAGCATCTGAAATCAGTTGAGACCGTCCTTCGTAAAAATTCTGAGCATTTGGGTCTAAAAGTCGATGACTTCGTCCATCTACTCCATGCTAACGCTCGAAAAACGTGGCTTCTTTTTTATTCGAACTTTAATTTCTTTCGCAATCTCCCGTAAAATGTGTTTAAAAAATATTCTAAGATAGAACATATTATGGTGAATCAGAAAGTGTCATAACCTTCATTAGCCCTTCATAAAAATTTTGAGAAAATTCTGATACAATACCAAAATCCGAGGCAAATTTTCATTTCAAATGTTGCGGTCTACGGGTTAACAGCTGACTGGATCAATGGGATCAACAACACTATATAACTTCAGCAGATGCTCGTATTGCGCAACTTGCATAAATTTCTACTGCGCAGCTTTTGAGGAGCCGACGTAACTTTTTCGTATGCACATATATAGTGTGTGACGTCATGCACTGCGCACTCAACTCGCTGACTCCTCTTTAAATGTTTTAAATGTAGAGGTTGAAATACACATTGAGATCATGTGATATTTCACTTAAATTGGAGCCCAACACCCCTCACTTACTTGGTTGCTTATGCCCCAATTCGAATTCACCTCAATTTAAGCCCCACACCTACTTGATTGCTAACATTATACCTTGATAAATTTGTGGGTGGGGCATGCTGTTAAGCCTGTCCTGCTATATTCCTATTGTAATAAATTGAACCAAGTGACCTTAATAGTTAGATAGAAATAAATTTTGTAATATTCTAGAACTGGTCAGCATTATAAGTATGTTTTTTTTTTACCAAATCTGCATCTGTCTGAGGGTGAAATTTGTATACTTAAAGGGACATGGGACAATAAAGATAAACATGCCCAAAGAGTTTCTCTTACATAATTATATTAATGCTAAAAATGAGTATGTTACAGTTCTTTTATTACTCCCCAATTTTACATAAATTAAATAATTTATTGAGTGCCTAGCGTGTAAAATTGGCAACATCGCACCTAATCAAGTTGGGGGGATGGGGATGAGAGAGGAAAGAAGGAGGGAAATTGGGATGAGGTGGGAATAACCGAAGATGACCGAAGTAGAAACTATGTTGCCTTTCGTGATTGCTGACGTCTACAATCCACGCTTTAGTTACTCGCTGGGCGCTTCTCCTGAGGCACTCGCCACCGTACGGCATGTATTCATACTCCGTTAGTGGGTAACTTTTAAATAAAAAATACTTATTTTTATGGTCCCCTGTCCCTTTGATTTGTGTACTATTGCAAGTTATACATTTGTGATGTACTCTATTCACATGTTTGAAAAGGTGTAGCAATATAACTACACCTTTTATGTAGTTATGTAAAACAGATTTATTGCCAAGTCTGTTTATTTGTGCTAAATATTTGGCTGTGATAAAGTGATAGTTTGAATTTGGTATTATATATATGTTTTAGCTATTTTTGTGTTGTTATAAATTGACTGATATATATTATACTATTTGTACATTACTGCCCACTGATACAATTAATGATTATGCATTCAGTTACCACATGGTGCATTTTATGGTCAGTACAATTACAATGTATAATAATATTTATGTATTATACCCAATAATATTCATTCCTGTTATTATATGTATATTTAAAAAAGTAATATTTATCAATAAAATTGTAGTTAAGTTTCTCAACATATTTTCTATTAATTTATATTAAAACCTCCTATTCAAAAATTCAAAACTCAAAATTCTTTATTTAATACATTTCTCCTACAATCAATGTATCAAGTATAAGTAACTGTTGAGCCCGGTTAATAGGACAGGTTATGGCGGCAACAAGGCCGAGAAGAAGTGGTTATATTTAGAATTTGTTTAATTAAGTCATTTATTTAAATTCACATCTGATATTAAACTTAATAACTTAAATTAAACAATAATCATTTAATTATATAAAGAAAAGGTTAATCAGGACCTAAAAATATATTAAATTTATGAAAAGGTGATAGCAGATAATTGCTGTGTATTTTCACGAAATATAAAGATCTGAAAGGACAATAAGTTTGTGTCCCATATAGCTATAAGCTTTCAATTATAAACTGGCCTGATATTGTGATTGCTTTTCACTCATAATTTTAGCCAAACTTAATTGATATATATTTGGTTTACAAAGTTGTCTTTAACGTAAATTAATTTAAAGCTAAAAAGTGCAGTGTATAATCTGTGTATTAAGTAATACTATTAAGGGTAATTAAGATAATGCCACCAATGTTAAACAAAAAAGCCCTCGCACGAAAATTCTGAAAAAGATTTAAAATGTTCTCCTCTACACCCCCTATATCAGTATCTAAAATATCAGGTACACAAATACAATCTAGTTTTTGAGTTATGAATTTTTAAAGTTGACTAATTTAACATGGAATTTCCATTTCTCCATGTTGTAGAGGAGAACATTTTAAACATTTTAAATTTTTTTCATAATTTTTGTGCTAGTTTTTTTTTTTTTTTTTTTTTTTTTTTTTTTTTAAACATTGATGGCGCTATTTTACCCTTATCATTATATTATTATAAATGAAATGATTTAAAATCAAAGGATAGGTGTTGCCTGCAAGAAAGGGGGGAAAAAAAGAACTTGCAGATTGAAATAGTTAAAAGCAGGTGGAAAATTTTGCGACGTTGTGACCTCTTGTACAGATTTTCTCACATCTTATATATTTATGGGTTTTCAATAATGTATTGAATTAAGACTGTTAAATTGGATATTGTACCTCGATGAGTTATCTGCTTGCCACGTTTTTTTTTGCAATAATGATATTAATGATTGAGCTATCTGCTATTTCAGATATAAGCGCAATTATGTGCTTTAAATCAGAACAAAATAAAGTTTCACAATTGTGCTTACCTGAAATAGCAAATTCCCAGGTGAAAATTTCTATTTAACTATGGGTTTTTGGCCGCGCGACTATATATATAATAGGCACCTATGGTTATTATCCCTGACTCGATCCACGGCACAGTAGGGCACAGTTAGGTGCCAAGTTCAATCTTGTGTTCTATTAACATTGTAATTTGAACTTGGCAGTCCGGTTGTTAATCCCCTTGTGGCTAGGCGCAATTGTGAACATCACAGAGGTGCCTTATAGTCAAAGACCTTTGGTTGAACTGTGATTCTCACAAAATGGCCGAACTGTGAAAATCACAGTTCGACCAATGGTTTAGACTTGGTAGCTCTCCCCCGCGCGCCCCTTCTCCTCATTAATTTTTTATTTTTTCATTTCATTAAAGCTAATTAAGTTAACATATTACTAAAAAAATGTAGTTAATTTTTAAATATTTTTATTTTATCATGGTAATTTAATTAACAGAGTACTCTAGCATAAAAATTTAAAACATTGGTGCATTACGCTAGCAGCTGCAACTCTTTTGTCTCCATCCCGCATATTGGCGGCCATGATGTCTGGTGATAGAATCCACTAATCAGCATTTCATGCAGCGAGTTGAATGCATTGCCTGTAAAATTATGAAAATGAGATTATAGCACACATATGAAAAGTTTTTGTAAATATTTAACTCGATCACCACATAAGTAGCTAGCCTGGGCATAACTTCCTCAGTGTTGAAAGAGAGAATTCAAGGGGGCGGGCTGGGCTGGAGAAAGAAAAGCTATGATGGGCCTCTCATGATGTTAGAATTTGTAATAATCACTGTAAAAAAGAACCAGTTTATTAGAAAACAAAGAACTTTGCTATTTCAATATACTTTTTAAGATATTTCATACCTTCTTTAAAGACTGCAAAGCAGACACTTCCAATTAAAAAGAGACAGCATCTCTGTTTTTGTTGACAATGACACCCATATGTTGTATATTGCTTTTTTTTTTTTTTTTACTTCAATGTTTTAGTAACAGAGTAACAGATGGTGCTACCATCCGTGTATAAATTTTTTCAAAGTCCAAAATGAAAAAATGAATTTGATAATAATTAGATATATTGCCAGGTGTAGTTTATTTAATGAAAAAAAATATCAGTTTGAAATAATAAATATATCAATTAAAGCATATCATTTAAGCCCCTTCTAGTTCATAGTCGATACAACTTCAAAGAGTATATTCAATGTGCCAAGTTTTACGCCAAGTTTAGAAAGCTAGGATGCTCTGGGGTACCTAATATAAACACTGTGCTCTACTGGATACTCATGGGCATTACAGCTTACCTAACTGTGAACCTTAACTGTGCCCAATTGTGCCCTACTGTGCCGTCTGTGCCGTGGAGTCAGGGATACTTAGTTCTGTAGAAACTATAAGCATCTGTAGATTCTATACGTTATAAACCATCATTCATCAGATATATACATACATATCCAATACATACATAACATGACGCCATATCCCTTTACGGGGTAAGCCAGCAGCATTATTACCTCGGCCGTCTACAAATTGCCCTCCAAAGCACTCGATTCTTGCATACTCCACTTGCTTCAGAAATACTTCTGTTCTTCAAACATTCTGCAAAATCACATCCAACCAAACCTTTTTAGGTCTACCTAATCCTTTCATGCCTTGTACACTACCTTCAAACACCTGTTTTGCAATTCGTTCATCACCCATTCTCTCAACATATGAATCCGGCCCTATAATTTCTTATATATATATATAAGAAATTATAGGGCCGGATCTGAATAGAAGAAGTAGAAAATTAACAACTTGCAAGTTGAATTCTTATTGGTCTTACCACGTGTTTTGCAATCTGAAAAATTACTTTATGAATTCAATTTTTCCATCCTAAAAAGAATCTCACTTATATATAACCTTTTTATATATATAAAATATATAAAATATATATATATATAACTATAAGTGATATAAATTATAAATAAAATGTAGGATAAATCCAGGAATGGAGTACCGACCTCAAAATTTTTTATTGCAGAAATGGATATGCAAAGTTATATGCTACTCTGATTTTTTTCAGATTTTTTAGGGACCGGGAAGTATTGCTAAAAAGTTTTGGCGAGGTCGGGTTCGAATCCACGTCCCTTTTGGGTCCTATCTTTTATTAAGAGAGGCGGCACTTTTTCTGTACTTTCAATATATAATTTTTAAAAAATGTTTTCCGGGCTCTAAAAAGTCTGAAAAAAATCAGAGGTGCATAACTTTTTGCACCCTCTATCCATTTCTGCAATAAAAAATTTTGAGGTCGGTACTCCATTATATGCTGAGTTATATCTGAACCGCTTCGCTCACTGCATGGTCACTGGAAAATGTTATATGCCTGAATATATCATAGTAACTATTTAGGTAACTGGTAACTATATACTGAATTTCCTTCCATTGTAAAATACTTGGAAGTATATAGATATAGTTTTTTTATACATTAATTGGAAGGAATGCAATAATTTCTTAATTTAAATGCATATATATATATCTTTCAAAGTCACAAGTTCATGATGGATGATCATGACCTCTCTTTTTTTTTTTTTTTTTTTTTAATTTAAAAAAAACTTTAATTACTGAAGCAAAATATGTCATAAAGTGTTCATTGCAATGGACAACCTATACATGCAAATTTTTCATTTCAGAAATGAATAGAAGGGCACCAAATTATGCTACTCTGAATTTTTTTAGATTTTTTTGAGATCCGGAACTTTTTTTAAATTATGATTGAAAGTTCTGTAAGTTAAGTTTGCACTCCTGAATCCTTGATAAAAAGGATAGGACCAAATCGCCTATTGACGCCTCCAGGGGACGTGGCCGCACTTTCAATAATTATTTAAAATTAATTAAAATATAATAAAATAATTAAAATAGTTCTGGGTCTAAAAAAAAAATCGGAAAAAATTCAGATTAGCATAATTTGGTATTCATTAATTTCTGCAATAAAAATTTTTCATGCAGGTTGTCCATTACCATAACATTTCTGCAATAATTAATATTATAAGCTTTAATTAATTTTAAGTTAGTATATAATATATAACCACATTATATAGTGACCTATAGGCAGTGCTAAAATGTGAAAGAATACACATATATATATATATATATATATATATATATATATATATATATATATATATATATATATATATATATATACACATATATATATATATAATATATGCATGTAAATTGTAGTGATGATAACTTCAAATTATGTATATAGATTAAATTAATAAAATTGCAAATAATCCAATAAAATTGTAAGATTATAGACTATTAATATTAATTAGCAGAATTATAAGAATCAACTGCCAACTGCAACCATGCAGTCAAAAATTAATCATTATTATTGTTTGAAATTTTTTGCATGTTGAATTTTGTATTATATTATAATTATAAATAAATATTATTGTTATTAACTATAATCAATTATTCAAACTATTTATTTATATATTTTGTCAAATGCAGTGCACATATTTTTTGTTTTATATTGATTGTTCAGAAACAATCACATAAAGCTATTAATTGGCTTGACAGCTGATGTACAATTTTATCAAACTTTAAGAGTTTTTGAAACTCCCGTTCGAGGAACATTATATATAATATATATATATATATACATATTATTAACAAGACAAAAATGAGATGATGTTACATTTAATTAGCAATTAGAAAAACAAAAATATTAATTAAAATGAATATAATAAATATAAATTGTTGTCTTTAAAATGTTACTTTTTGTATTTTTTTTTTTTTATATTACGAGCAACTTCTTTTACCTCTGAGCATCGTTATTTAAAAAAAAAAGTGTAAATTAATTTTCTTTTTTCGGATCACTTGTTGCATACAAAATAATATTCATGACTTAATAGTATCAATTAATTATTATCAAGGAATATAATTATAATGTTGATATTATAGCACCTGCGCAGTCATGCAGTTTTTATTATTCATGTCTTCTTTTCTCCATATGTATTTCTATCGCATATATAATATAATTTTATTTTACGTCATGCAAATTTAAATTTTAAATTTATATTGCAAATGTAAGTATCTATAACCACTTGTTATAGTAATTAACTTTAAAATTTAAAGGAAATCATGCACTTATATATATATATATATATATAAATTGTAAAAATAATATAATTATGTACTGTATATAATACCTCGATACACAGCATGTGTACTTTCCTATTATAGCTACTCCTGTTTGAAGGCGCGCGCGTTACCACACGCTATCTATGTTAGAGGCGTGGTAAACTTGAACTTTAGGGATGGCTAGACTTTTTAGTTTACTCTAGTTGACTTTATTAGTAGACCAGGTGTTCTTCTTACCTTCTCTAAATTGCAAATTTGCATCTCTTTGAGCTGCAGCGCCAGCAAATAATATAGGAGTAAAGTTCGTGCTGGCCCGAGTTGTACACTATATATATACATACATATACGCATACACTACACTATATACAATATATAATTAATATACATTGGTTGGTATTCACGAAGAGTTAAGGAGCGTTTTAGGGAGATATATTTTTTAAGAAGCGTTTTTTTATACCAGAGGTAACAGGTAAGGAAAACGCTTCTTAAAATATCTCTCCCTAAAACGCCCCTTAACTCTTCGTGAATACCACCCATTATATATAATAATATATATATATATATATATATATATATATATATATATATATATATATATATATATATATATATATAATTTATCTTCAAGTTTTTTTTCTTCAATAATTGAATATATAATTAAAAATTATAACTTGTATAAAGTAAATAATAAGTCATACATAAATTGCATTATCTAATTTTAGACGTAATTCAACTCAAATTTTTTATCACACAGTGCCCATAATATATAGTTGATAAAAATATACACTGCACACATATTTTGTATTTAAAACATGTACGTATGCGGCGGCTATTTAAAAACTAAGTTTACTGTATAAATAATTAAGTTATCTGAAATGGCTGTTATATTGGAGCTATCAATTGACTAGAATTTGAATGAGACACTGAAAGAGTTCTGTACGCGAAACACTCCAAATGGCACTAGCTGAAATGATGACGAATAATACACTGCATGATAATTATTTTGGCACTCAATGTTGGCTTTAAATTAATGATGTATCCATAGCTGTTTTATTTTATAGAAAAAAGTAAAAATAAAACATTTTTAAAATGGTTGGTTTTAAAGATGCAATCGCACAAAAAAAAAAATTAAAAATATGAAAAGAGCGGCACATCCATATTTTGATATTCTATAGAATGCTTGAAAATCAAACAATTATTAAGTTTAATTATAAACCATTATAATATAACCGGGATTCCGGACAGAGTACAGGTGCCACACTTGACACCGCGCCTCGGAAAACAACACTTTGCGTCCTACCCAACAGGAAAGAGTTAAGCCAGCCGAGTAAATCACTCCGAACACCATAAGACCATAACTTAATACTTATGAGTCTTTTATGAGGTATAATACACTATCAAATCAAGGATTTTGTATATATAAACTCTGGATAGGTGATGGTGCTGCCGTCGGTGAGGCACAGTCGTGAGGAGGAAGTGGGTGGTGGTTACAACAGCTAGTAACCAATGGGAGGTTACATTATATACAATAAATCCTTGTATCAAATGCCTTGGCCCAATCAAGTGACAAGACTTCAATTTGTTTAGCCTTACTTTGATCCAGACTAACATGCCATTTATTAATTATTATTTATTCATGTTTTAATAGTATATTTTTTTTTTAAAAAATATTGTTATTGATAAAAATAACAATTAATACATGCAGTCCTACCAAAAGACCGGAAGCCTATAGGTGGTAAGTGCTGGTTTACAATCATATTACATTTCAGATGAGCTCAGCAGAATACAAAATGAAGTATATGCAAAATAAATTATGTATAACACATAATTTAAATATAGAAATTAATGTTCGATCTATCCGATTATACTTTAACATAGTCGGATATTGAACATTTTTATTTGAATGAAGTACGTATTATACCAACCACAGGACGGGCAGGACAAATGCAGGAGTATATTGCTTTGCTACACTTAATGGTCTAGTTTTAATATATATATAGTGTATATATGATATATAATTATATAATATTATAATTATATAAAAATATAATTATTTTCGCCGCCAAACTTTTCACAAGTGGCGGTTGCTAAAGAGCACCACTCGCGCATCCGGGAGGTGGTTGATGGCATCCTCCATCCTGACTGAGGTTTCCATGGTTTCCTCAGTTACAACCAGGCGAATGCTGGGATGATGGATTGCTTAGGCCATGTCCGCCCCGGTTTGGAAGGGACCCTCAAAAGTAGGGTCTACGACGTCTACGTCTACAAAGAGCCGGGAAGTTAAATTCAGTATTCAGTCACTTAATTGTGGCCAATACGTACCCTGTACTATAGTTACTAGAGGGTTCAGTTAAAAAAAAGCTATAATTATTTTGAACCCAACCGTGTTTACCCACCAAGGTAAGAAAGAAAATTGTCAGAAAATTTAAAAGTCACTGAAAGGTTTATTTTTTATTTTAAAGGCACTTGGCCGCGAATGCGAGGGATGTGGGTACGAGTCCCACCTCGGTGAGATTTTTAAATTTTCTGACAATTTTCTTTCTTACCTTGGCGGGTAAACACGGTTGGGTTTAAAATAATTATAAAATACCACCAATGTTTTGGGAGTTGAAAAACTTACTTTTCAATCATATATATATATATATATATATATATATATATATATATATATATATATATATATATATATATATATATATATATATATATATATATATATATATATTACACCATAAAAAAGGTTCTGCATGATCACGTACGTACCCAGCATTGGATCTTTTCACGCTCTTCTCTCTAGCTGCTTTGATACTAATCTGAAGAAATGGGTATCTTTATTAAATATAATCCTTATTTAAGTTATTTATGTAACAATATTAAACTATTGTAATATATATATATATGATATATGTCTCCATGTATATCTTACAATTTTTTTTTAATTATAGCTTTATAATTTTTTGTATATATGAGTGTATTTTCATAACAATTAATTCAATAATGATCATGCATGTAAAACATGAAAGAAGAATTGAAATTTTTACCATTTTTTTTTTTTTTTTTTTTTTTTGTAAGGAATTGAGGGTGCATGATTCAGACAAGACAAGGATTAAATGAAACTTACATCAACTTTGTGTTTTTGTTCTGTTTTAGCACAGTATTATACAATCGAGGTGCTTGTGTTCTTGTGGAGCCGCGGGGTTCATATATATTCTCCACCTCCTACAGAGAGTGCTCGCTTCTCGCGCTCTCATGTACGGTGTATGGATGGTACTGAACGCTGGCTGCGCGGGCGTACAGTACGAGCTAGTAGGGACGTTGTGCAAGAAGCATTGCAGCCGTGAAGTCACAACTATTGTGTCAACATGCCGACTTGCCGCAGGACATTAATCTTTTTCTCAGTGGCGCGGCACACGTACAATTTTAAAAATGTCTTCATAAATAAATTAAAACGTAAAAAAAAAAAAAATCTTGTCTTTATATTTTGTAGGTGTCAAAGATTTATCTTTTATCCCCGCAAGCTATATACACTTAATATATATAATATATTATTATATATTTATACTGTATTAACTATCGGAGAAACTGTATAAGAGCCGTTGAAATAATAATATATATTAGGTAATTATTAATTATTAAGATTCACATGATACGCAATCAATACTTTTTATTAGCGCATGCATAATAGAGCTTATAGGTTGTGTAAAAAAAAAAAAAAAAAAAAAAATGCTGGAGATAATTATATATAATAATAATTGAAAAGATATATCTGATTGTGAGAGTCAATTATGTAAGAGTCTTTATTAGATTAATTTTAACATGACAAATGGACAACATATATGAAAAAAATTTATTGCAGAAATGAATAGAGCGTACCAAATTATGCTACTCTGAATTTTTTCAGATTTTTTTTTTTTTTAGAACCAGAACAATTTTTAAATAATTATTGAAAGTGCGGCCACGCCCCCTGGAGGCGTCAATAGGCGTCCAGTCTCTATCCTTTTTACTAAGAATTCAAGGGTGCCAACTGAAATCACAGGAATTTCAATAATTATTTAAAAATAGTTCCGGGTCTCAAAAAAATCTGAAAAAATTCAGAGTAGCATAATTTGGTACCCTCTATTCATTTCTGCAATAAAATTTTTTCATGTATGTTGTCCATTGTTATCTTGCAGTGTTTTAATATAATTTTCTATGATGTTTATTATTTACAATATTTATATTATAACTATATAATATTTTTTTAGTGTTTAAATGTATGTTACATATATTATAGTATATGTACTATGTAGGGTATTACAACAGTATAATTATGTATTTTTAGTGTTTTTACTATTATATAATAATTAAAAATCTCTTAACTGTATTTTCATTGGGTTGGTTGGAACAGTGGGCCTAATAATGGCCTAAATCCCGCCCTCAATAAAGACGATTTTATTATTTATTTATTATTTATTTATTTATTTATTTATTTATTTATTTATTTATTTATTTATTTATTTATTTATTTATTTATTTATTTATTTATTTATTTATTTATTTATTTATTTATTATAATTATGGTTCTTCGATTACCATAAATCATTAAACAAATAGTACATCACAGTAGATCACACACAAACAAATTTCAAACTCAATTCACGAAGGAAGTTATAATCCAGCTTTCTTACTAACCACTTTTAGTGTCAGCCTAAATCAATAGCTCTTATAACCACGGTTTAGTGATAAAGCTGGATAACTTCCTTTGTGAATTGCTCCCATATTTACGTCTAATTTATATAAAAGAAAACTATTACCATATAATTATTGAATTTTAATAACAAAATCAGCCAAACATAATAACATATTATTATATAATCATAAAAATATAGATATATCTAAATATATTATAGTTAAAATAATTATTATTCCGTTCTTATTGCTATTACATATATATTACATTAAAAAATTCCAACAATTAATTTGCTCTCGTAAATTTGATAAATAAAATTAACGTTTGACTAAATGGACAACCTACATGAAAAATTTTTATTGCAGAAATGAATAGAGGGCACCAAATTATGCTACTCTGATTTTTTTCAGATTTTTTTTTTTACCCGGAACTATTTTTAAATAATTATTGAAAGTTCTTTAAGTTAATTTGGCAGCACTGAATCCTTAATAAAAAGGATAGGACCGAGACGCCTACTGACGCTTCCAGATGACCGCACTTTCAATAATTATTTAAAAACAGTTCTGCGTTTCAAAAAAATCTAAAAAAATTCAGAGTAGCATAATTTGGTATTATACCCTCTATTCATTTCTGCAATAAAAAAAATCATGCAGGTTTTCCATTATAGAAGTTTGCTTTAATGTTTTGATATAATTATATAACATTGCGGTTGCCTGATGCAGTTTCTTGAAAAATGTACAATGGACAATTTGCATCAACTTTTTTTAGTAGCTCAATCGAAAGAGGAGGTCGAAAAATACACCTGTGAATTTTATGCGATTTTTATTCGTACTGCATCATGGCTAAAAGAGAGGTCACGTGACCTGGAGCTGGCGCCCGTGTCGCCCGTGACGTCACTTAACTGTTCCGTCAAACAAACGATCGACTTTATAAAGCTTGCAAACAACCACGTTGCTATGGAAACAAGCAACAATTAATTTATTGTTTACAAGCGTTATATAGACAATCGTTTGCTTGACCAGACAGTTCAATGACGTCACGGGCGACACAGGCGCCGGCTCCAGGTCACGTGACCTCTCTTTTAGCCATGATGCAGTACGAATAAAAATCGCATAAAATTCACAGGTGTATTTTTTGACCTCCTCTTTCGATTGAGCTACTAAAAAAAGTTGATGCAAATTGTCCATTATAGAGTGAAAATATTAATTTTTACTAATAAAACAACACACAAACAAAAAGCTTACTTGACAACCCTTTTTCTTTAGTGTAAACGCAGAGCTCATGGCAGCCTTGCTATGCTAATTTTTTCTTCCGATCACGATCTAGATATTTAACCAATTTACAAGATGTGGTCTTCATGTTCCAATTTGTACAAGGGTGGATTTAAACCATTTTTATTTTCTTTCTTCTGCAAGGCTGAAGGTGAAAACTACTTTACCCCCCCCCCCTTCCCGCCCTTCTTATCCACAACAAAACATGTGTTATTGCGGTGGTATTCTATAAAACATTAATATACACATAACGCACCAATACTTATTGCAATAATCATCAACATTTCAACATTCTTAATGGTTTAATCTCCAGGAAAGATTTGTGAGAAAAAATGTCAGTATCATCTGTATTGGGAGTGACTCGCAAAGTGGTTTTCCATAGAAATAACGAAATAACCAGGTTCTCACTATACGTGTTTTTTGTCATTATAATCGAATTTCGACTAATATCAACCGTAGTTGACCTGGTTTTCAAAGAAAAAAAATTGTGAATCGCACGTCCCATTATAAATATGTGTATATTTAATTTACTCTTTAATTAAAATATATAATATTATAAATTTAAATATATGAATAAATTATTAAACTTGTAATTTTTTAACAAATTTTAATTAAGAGAAATACGAGAAGTAATAAATTTCACAATTCAATGTTAATTACAACTTTATATGGTTTTTGCGGAAGCTAATTAATTAAGTGTATTATATCAAATTACATTTGGTTTTTGATGACGAAATTAGATACATAAAGTTTCACCAAGAATGAAGTCTTACAAAATACTTTTGGTAGTTACTCTTAATTCAATGAAAAAACATTATTCACAAATCTTCAAACTAATTTGTCATTTTGTGTATTCTGACAGTTTTCATTGTTATAAATTATTATTGTATTTAAATAATAATGTTCTAACTATATAAATAAGCGTATTTGCAGAGGTTATTTTACTCTTCCCAAACAAATTATTCTTATTTCCTGTTGTATTTTTTACAACCCTTGGCTTATTTTTATTATTTTTTTTACAAGGATAGACGGTTAAACCCCTATGAGCTTGAAGCTCGAGGCGGGGTAATGGGTTATAGAGATAAAGAACCTCAGTCAGGACGGCCGGACACCTCTACTTTTTATCAATGGACCAAAAAAGTTATGTCCAAGGCCTGAAAACCACACACAAGTGCATCACTGCACTGGATGGAAAGTGAGAAGAATTTACCCCAGGGAGGGAGCAACGTAATTTTTACTTGAAACTGTCACCCATCCAAGTACTAATCACGTTCGATGTAGCTTGACTTCGGTGATAAAACAAGAACCGGTAAATGCACTGCGCTATACGCTACCCTCAACCTCAATTTATGTATGTCAACGTCCTATATATATTATATATATATATAATATATATATATATATTATATATATTATATATATATATATATATATATATATATATATATATATATATATATATATATATTATATAGCTGTAAATCCTGAAAGTCATACTTGTATTTTTATCATATATGTATATTATATATATATATATATATGTATATATATATAATATATTTACGTATATATATATTTACACTTTTCGTGACACAGTCTGTATATATACAAATACAATTATAATTATTATATATAATTATATAATAGTATATAATTATATTGTATGTTTACTGAATATTATAAAACATGTACATTTTACATGCAATTATCAAATAAATTTGTGTGTATATGGTGCGTGTGAAACACATTAAAAAAAATTAATTAGTTCGTCTTTTTTTTATAATATTTATATGCAGCTAGATGACTAAAATATTTTAATATAATTATGATGTACCATTTATATGTCAATCTAATTAACCATGTGGCCATTTATCCTACAATTTACTGATGAAAACTTATATAGGCTTTGTTATTGAATTACTCGTCAGGTCTATTAAAATGTCCAGTATAATATATATATCACATATAAAGGATAAACGAGACTTTAACAGTTTGTAATTTATTATTATTTTTATTCATGAGATATAATAAAAGTTGATCCTTATTTAGACAGCAAGTTGTGAATATTTTCCCCAGTTATTATATTACATTATAACATTACATTGAAACAGAGGAAAGGAGGGTGGAAGTTATTATAGAAATAGAGAGAGGGAGCGAGCGAGAGAGAGAGAGAGAGAATAGTGAAAAGGAAGGAAATGGAGAATGGAGAAAGCGAAAAAATACATATAAGCATGGAAAGAGAAAGAAAGAGAGAGGGGAGGGAGGGGGGGGGTCGTTTAAAAGGCCGCAAGTGTAAATGAGTCGACATTTGCATGAGAATTGGTTGATGTACCACATCAGAGGTCAAAAAAAGTTGAGATTAATGCCATTAGCCGCTGCCGCCGCCGTTCCAGCTATAGAGAGGCTGATGTTTCGTTGCATATAGATATATTATATAGAGACAAATGAGTAGCAAATGTATAACACTGATGCCTATATGCATTAAGCGACGCTTTAACCACAGCATATAGCAAAAGCAACAAGCCTGGGGTCAAAATGTTAACTAAAACACACACATACATAGAGGATTACTTGCATTATGGGAATGCATGTATATAAAGTAGAATATATTATTATATATACTAGCTGGTATGTATAGTTCATATAAATGTAGCTTAAAATCGGTAGCATCAGATTAATACTACAAAATTGGATTTTTTATGAACAAATGATTGATTCATAATACCAAGCCGGGCACTTGACGCAGTCCGATTCGTAATCAAATAGTCGTGAGTTCAATCCTAGAAACCGCCAAACATTTCCACATTGTAATAGCTGCTAAAGAACAACCACTCGTGCCTCCGAGAGGTATCCTCCATTACCGACCATCTTGACTGAAGTTTCCATGGTTCCCTTAGTCACAACCAAAAGAATATATGAATTGCTATATACATTGTATAATATAGGCGATGGTGGCCGCCTCTGGTTTGACAGGGACCCAGAAAATCCTCAGCATAGCTAGTTTAGGTTCATAACCGGGAAGTTATATTCAGTGACCGGTACCCTAAAAAACAGTGTTCAGTTGAAGAAAAAACAAAAAACTACAGCATACTGCAGCATTTAATTTTTAAGCAAACAAAGATATACGTATACCCACCGAATAAAGCTTCCTTTTACTTCCCTGTATAATTCCCAACTTTATTTCCTTTAAGACCATAGCCTGGATTGTAAGCTGGAGCAATGCAACCTGTCAAGCCTAATATACACCGATCTAGCCGTGTTAGCAGCGCAGCAAAGGACATGCAAACGCCATCACTCGCAGACACTCGAAGGGCAGAAGCATTTCCAATGTAAAAACCACCTGCACTGGAGCGCGAACTCGAGTCTCCCAAACGATAGTTAAGCAAGCATCCACTGCGCTACTGACCGGCTTATTTAAGTATTATTGCCTTTATTCACTGAGGACTGCACTGAGTCACACATTTAAATATAATTATCAATAATTATAAATTATTCATTGTGTTAAATGATCAGTGTCCATCAGATTCCTCTTTCCGCCTGTTTCCTTGTTTCCTGTTTCTGCATGCCAGGCGCGTTGTGACTAAGAAAAAAGTATACTTCTATCATCCATGTTAAATCCAAAAATTCAGGGCCTCAGCCGCTCCCCTTGGATCCTCTCCTGATTTCCTGATTTTGGGGTTAAGAATTTTACCTTTGGCTCCCCCAAGTGTTCGGTAAGCTTTTTCTTCCGAGAAGGAAAGATTTTACATAGTGGAGCGGTTCTCGGAAATTTTGCCTTACATCATGCAATCAAAACTGTCGCCCGTGAGAGAGACTACTCCCCTCCAATACATGCATGATCGAACCATATATAATATCATAGAATTTATTAATGTTGTTAAATATAAACACCCCACATACCGTCTGATCTTCAAAGAATTACAATCGAAATTAATTTATGAATGCACTTCCTTCGTTTCTATAATAATAATAATAATCAATAAAGCACTCACTGCTCGGAATATACCGAAATTAACTGACAAGCATGATATAAAGTATATATGTGACCTCCAATAACATTTCAAGATTTCAGGGGAGAGAAGTGATGAAGTTAAAAAAATTAAGAGTATCAGTTTGCCTGTGATTACGTATAATATGTATAAGGTATTGAGGTATAATTGTCATTTATATAAATTATCGATATCGTCGCGAATAATGAGCTATCTGCTTATCAAGATTTCGTTGCAATAATGAGCTATCTGCTGCTTCAGGTGAGCGCTACTATGAGCTGTAAATTGGTATAAAATAAAACTCATTGTTGCGCCGCTTACCTGAAATAGCAGATAAATATATAGCTCACTGTTGCAACGAGATCATGGTAGGCAGATAGCTCATTATTGCGAACGAGGGGCATAATGTTTGTAAATTGTAGGCAAAATTTTATGCTTGACAACCAATATAATTTTTATATTATATATAAATATTAAGGACATATATATATATATATATATATATATCATATATACGGCAATTATTCAGTATATTTTGAAAGTTCCTTTTGAAAGATAATACAACTAATTTTGATTTCTGAACTGAAATGGGGCATAAAAGCTCTCTCATTTATATATTTTTTCAGATAATATGGCCAAATCTGGATTACTATTATTGTAACATACACAATAATATGTATTTTTAAATTTTTATTGTTGTGTTTGATGAAAAACACTATATTTATGTCTATTAAGGTTGTTAGTATCCTTTTACTCCACGTCTTATATTATATTGTAATGTAATTGAAAACCAATAAATATTATATGAAATAGGAATTATCTTTTTTTTTATGCCTTGCAAATACGAAGTCATATTGTCAGATGTCAGAAAAAAAAACTTTTTTTTTTTCTTTTTCACCTTAAGGGATACTGTAAAAAGTGGGTTGGGGAACGGCGAACCACTCACAGCTAGCTCATGCATATACTTTTCATATATCGCGACCGATTCTGGTAGGTGTGCAAACAACCCTTAGACCCCCCCCCCCCCCTTCCCATACCTTTGGCTAATTAAGCCATTGGACAGACTCGATCATTATAATTGCATTAGTTATCGTAACTTATCGTAGTAATATATTTACGTACCAAAGAATATAAGTATACTTTACGTAGACTACGACGTACAGTACCAATAAAATATTATGGAGGCGAAATATACAGTATATAATATATATGCCCCAAGGAGCTGGAAATAAGAGACCAATAGAAAACTCCGTGAAATACCCCCCATGTATGTAAGTAATCAAAGTCAAGTAAAAATTTTGAGCTAAAAATAAGCTAAAATGATAAAATTTATATATTTATTTCACTCACTACAATTAAGGATCATATTATAGACAGATGAGTTTAAATTGCATGGGTGTGGGACAAAGCGTAAAATTTCGTATATCACAAAAGTATCAATTATCGTAATAAATTAATATTATTAGCCTGCTACTATGTGTGAAAATGACTGTTAATCTCATCACCCATACAAGTATACAATGGACTTCACTGATTTCAGTGATCAACGAGAAACGAGAAAAGACCAACGCGAGAAATGTGCTCAGCTGCTCAATCTTAGAGGCAGTAAGTATAGAGAAAAATACAAGAACTTGAAAATTCTTTTAGTATTATAAAATACACATTAGGTCAAAACTAATTGAGTGAAGTAACCATTAGGAAATTGCGTATCAAGTTACTCGAGAATTAAAATAATTGTATCAGATGGACCTTAGCACAGACGCTTAATTCCATCGCTACAAAAAAATACATTAATCATATTACTGTCTACCAAACATATATATAGCCTTATTTTGAACTAATAATCTAATTTTTATCATAGAACAACCTGGATCAATCCTTTAACTGTACACCGCCCTTCATCTATCCTCTTTTTACGTTCACTTTTCCTACAGGTCAATGTAGTTTTGACATGAGTTTTCTATTGGTAACCTTCGACAACAGCTTCTCAGGATATGAGGTGAAGGTGATGTTAGTGAAGGTGACAAACAGTTTTCACCAAAATGCCTATAGTCTTCAGTCCATTATCTAGACAAGTGAAGTTGAGGATTGTTGAATATTAGCGTTTGTGTGTAGAGTTTGTTTTAAGACGTAAAAATAGGAAATAATATAATTGAGTTAAATCGAAGAATGAAGACAAGGATTAAAGGAAAAAAGGATAGATTTTAAGAGTGGCACCAGGAAAGATAATATATTATATGACGGCCTCATTTGCTGGCGCTGCAGCTTCAAAAGACGAAAAGAAGCAGATTTGTAATTTTTGAGGAGGTAAGCAGAGCACCCAGTCTGCATCGAAAAAAAAAGAAAAATCTCACCAGCTCCATAGACTGCAGCGAGCAATCAATGGCAACGCCTACAAATAGAGCAGCATTTAATTAAGTTCGTGATGTCCCGAGCTGTATTTTTGTTAATTTGTTTTATTATTATGCTTATTTATTTTATTTTATTATATTATATACTAAGCTTTCGTCTCTCTTTTTTTATCCGTATCCCTCAATGTTCTTATTAATTACATATTAAATGTAATTTATATAATATATATATATATATATATATTATATATATATATATATATATATATATGTATATATATATATATATATATATATATATATATATATATATATTCACCTAAGATTATACTGTTTACTGACTGAGAAATTGCTTAAAATTCGTTTTCAACTTGTAGCTAATTAATACACAGTAATACAGTAATTTCTTAAGTTGTATGAAATTAATTTACATAATTTATCTTTTTAAAACATTAATGCATGCACAATATCATTGCACTTTGACTGTGGTATTTTGTGTAGCTGCACATTTTCTTTTTTTTAATTCTTTTTAAAGAGCGTCTTAAACTATATACAGTCTCAGTGTAGCTATGTTGTTTTAAAGCTTGCATACCTTCATCAGTGCTTCATACATGGAACAACGTAGTTCGCAATTCACTCAAGCTCAGGAAAGAAACATTCCCTAGAGATTTAACAAATGCAAGCTTTTCTCACGTAAAAACATAACATATATAAAATAGGCATACTTTATTACATGGAAACTCAACAAAACAAGTTATATTTTTTCCTAGAAAACCTAGCTAGAGTGCTGAAACCTCAGATTTCTCATCTCTCTCTTGTTATGTGTACCTCTTTTTCTTCTGAGTCTTCCGCACGCCGCTCACTGGTTTAAAACAGGAAAGTGTTATAAATTCCACAGAGATGCAGCTTTGCTATTTTAACAATCTAACAACTAACAATAAGCTTGGTTAAGTTATACAGATAATTATTATAAAATATATTTTGTTTCTGTACGAAATTAAATAAATTATAAAGCAGTTTTTTGTTCTGTAAGTTAATTAAATTTAATTAAGAAATTGTTTATAACATTTGCACGAAAAAAATTGTAAATTATTATATTACTCATACGTTTACATTAAAAATTGCATTTCTATAATTGTAAATTATATAGAGATATTATAGCAAGTGAATAAAAGAAATAAAACTAGAATCGTCAAGAGAGATTTCATTATGGGGAGCAAACACAATCAACGCGTTCTTCTTTTATTTTGCATCTTGAAAAATAATTTTACTCTTCGGGGAAAAAAAAAAAAAAAATTATGAGTGAACTATGTAATGTGAAACAGACTCAAACATTATTAAATTTTGTAATTGTATGATGTACATTTTTGTGTGAATTATTACAAATTATTATACAAAAGGACAAAATTTGTCCTTTTCTTTTGTAAATTTTAATTACTATAGTTTTATGACCCTTTCAGCGAAGAAAAAAATATCATTTTCAGTATAATACATCACCTCTACTGCAACAGTTTATGTATGTATATAATATATATATATATATATATATATATATATATATATATATATATATATATATATATATATAATAATATAGAAAGCGAGCAATGGACAACATACATGAAAAAATTTTATTGCAAAAATGAATAGAGGGTACCAAATTATGCTACTCTGATTTTTTTCAGATTTTTTTGAAACCCAGAACTATTTTTAAATAATTATTGAAAGTGCGGCCACGCCCCCTGGAGGCGTCAATAGGCGTCCAGTCTCTATCCTTTTTACTAAGAATTCAGAGGTGCCAACTGAAATCACAGGACTTTCAATAATTATTTAAAAATAGTTCCGGGTCTCAAAAAAATCTGAAAAAATTCAGAGTAGTATAATTTGGTACCCTCTATTCATTTCTGCAATAATTTTTTTTCATGTATGTTGTCCATTGTTGATTGAACAATAATAATTACAAATAATTAAAATAATTACACATTTTGCAGACATATATTTTTTTTTACAGAATGTTCTATATATATATGTGTTGTCCAATCTAATCATTGGTATATGTGAGACAAGAAGTTTCGCACATAATGTTCATTTTATATCATCACTAGCAATCCAGTAATAAAATGTTTTAGACTACGCCAGCTTTACTGCTTGGTGCTTCGAAGAGTACGCTACAAAGTATTTTTCTGTACATTACTACCATTTTTTTATTTTTGTAAACTGCAATGTTTATAAAATAGCAAATTTCCAATGGATTCTTATATACTTTAATCTAGTCTGAAGAAATAACTTTTTGCGATATTAAAAATCTAGGTTTATTTTTTATTGTTATAATAATTGTTGCACTCTATATGATTATTCAATTTATGTTGTCATATATAGAGCGCACGTCTTATGTAAATTTTGTTCATGGTTATATCTCCATGCGACCAAATGTCCTTGACCGACCAAATTTCCGCGATGAAGTGTCTTGCAACGCAGTATCTTGTGACGAAGTATCTTATTTATAAAGAGTAAAAATGGGATAAAAAAAAATAAATAAAAAAATAAAATAAAATCACACTGTTAGAAAAACATTGTTGACATATGAGTCCATGGATGTTTCATAATGTTTTGACGTCAATTTTTATGCATTTTTGTGCCAAGATGTGGTAAGATTTATGACTTTTTTTTTTACATTAAATTTGACTAAAATGTAAGGAAACATTAAATTTGCAAATTGAAATTCATGAGTTAAGTTAATATGTATATATATATATATATATATATATATATATATATATATATATATATATATATATATATATATATATATATTTTTTTTTTTAATAAATTGAAAATTATTTTATTTTTATTAAAATGAAAATTTAGTTTTATATTTAAAAAAAAAAAAAATGTATTTTATTAATGCGAGTAAAAATATTAAAGTTATTTTTGTTATACGATTAAAAAAGAATACATATGTCAGTAAGCATTTTGTAACAGTCATATTATTTTAAATTTAACAATAATTCTCAAAAGATTTTCAACAATGAAGTGAATTCTGAAAGTGACCATTAATATAAAACTTAAAATAAATTTTAAGGTTATTTGTTTTTGATATTTTAACACAATTGGTGACAATTTTAAAATTTTTCATCAAAATTTGACGTTACATAATCAACAACGTAACAGTGGACGTAATTTATAAGGGAGTTATTTCGAGTTATATCCAAGTTAAATCACAGGTTTCTCACTAACCGTGCAGGTTAATGTCATTGATTTAGGCTTGCGCTTAACGTGAATGGTGAGTGAGGAACCTGGATATCTTCCTTTGAACCAATACAATTCTTTAAATTAACAAGAAAATATATCTGGTAAAATTCCTCTTTGTCGTTATTGTAACGTTTAATAATTTCAGCAATGTTTTATAGCTTTTAACAAGATTTATTATGTAATTAATTTGCCAATTAATTAATCCCGTCTAACAAATATTATGCAATGGGTAAAAAAATGCATATTTTGTAATAACTTACACACAACCTATGAACCGATGACATTATAAACCATTATTATTATTTTCTAACAAAATGACACATCATTTATAAGAACTTCACTTAATTATGTTACTTAATTTGATACTTCATTATCTTATCTTGATATATTCCGAGACTATCCTAATTAATAAAATCGTTCTATCAATATCCTATGCACGTAGAAATAATACGGTAGTGATTAGACCAGACTCCATTAGCTCCTTGTAAGACAGCAACCAGTTGAACATACTTGTCGAGCGGAAAGTATACTTGCCGACTACTGCAAAGTGCAAACCACGCGCGGATTCGTATCTTATTATTCTTTTTGCGTTAGGTATTTGTTTTAGCTGATTGGCCTGCCGGTCAAAACACTTCGCATACTCCAACGTTATCAAGTTTGTATTAAATAAATGAAGCACACAATAAGAATACCAGTAAATTGACATCTTGATTATTCTGTTATACGAGTACATATAATGCGTATAATTTACGAAGGATAACCGGTTAGGTTTCTCACTATAAACATGAATATATTATTTTGAGTTAGGTTGGTGCCAACCGACCTAACCGTGGTTACAGAAAATTTAAGCTTTGTAACTTCTTTCGTAATCCATGTCTATATTATGCATATTTAAATATTATCCATGCATAATACTATTATAGCTTTATAATTTTATATCAGAAAAGAATCTAGTGAAACAAAATTATAATGACAAATTTAATAAATAATATAATTTTAGAGATTTTTGTTTTTATGGGAAATAATTATTATAATTAAAACCTATAGTATATGATTTAGAAAATTAATTACTTTCTGAATGTGTGCATATTATTGTATTTATTAGAATTTTATCAGACTTCCACCCATACAATTCATACATATTTTTTACTTGTATCTTTTGTTGTTAGAGTTGTATTTAAGAAAAGCTCTTGGCAGTTTTCTTGTACCCCACTCTTTAATATGTATACCCTTTTTTTCCTCCTCTTACTGTCACCTCCACCTCCTTTTTGCACAGAAGGCAGCCAGCAAGAAAGTTCCTTGGTTCCGGCCCCGCAGTGGCGCCTCATTGCCCCTATCTCCCTCTATCTCTCCCTCTCTCCAGCTCCTCCTCCGACTCTCCCTTGGTGTTGCCTGCCTGACTATATATACTGGCGCCAGCCACGTATAACAGACGCGGACGTCTCTCTGGCAAATAATACTTTGGTACTCTACCATTTAATCTATAAGATTACATAGGTAAAAGTAACATTTAATAGTAAATTTACTATTATAAATTTTTTTGTCTTGTTAAGAAAGGCCAGTCAACTTGTCTGCACTTGTTGTTTCGTGTAAGTTCAACTCATTTCAACTTTCTTGGTGTCAAGTCAAGTCGCGAGTGTGAGACGTCGTCGCGACAAGTTCTGGAGGTTGTTTTCAACATTCACAACGAGGGAACACCTCCACAAGCAACGCTACTCACCGTAAGTAACCAAAAGAAAACACGCTCATTAGAAAAAAAAAATACGCTCTTATTAAAGAATATCATATATGATGCGTACTGAAATACCAAATAAAAGAATATATTATATTTGAATCTAACAATTATTTTAGTTTGAATAACTCATAAGAAGAGAAAATAAATACATTAAAAACTTTTTTTTGAAAAAGTGGTAATCAGAAGCAATTAATATTTTGAACGCTTTACTTATAAATTGAAGTATATATATATATATATATATATATATATATATATATATATATATATATATATATCGATATAAAGGACTTGTGGATTTATGAAACAATGTTTTTATCAATCAATTTTTCATTTTTTTGCTTTCTAGTAACACAAGTATATTAAAGAGGTGTAAAACATAAACAACCATATAAATTTTAATACAATTATTTGCACTTATTTGAATGTTGCAAAATTACATGAAGTATAATGAAAATAATGCATTCAGGTAATTTATTAATAAATGAAATAAAAATCATATAACAAATCAATTCCGCTATAAAAAAAGTAGTATAAAGATATAACATTAAATATATCTGTTACTCCTGCAACAAATTTCTAAAATAAAATTTCGTTATATTTCTATAATTTTTTGTGCTCATGTTATTGCACTTTCTAGTAGCAAAGCACCGAAGTTTTCAAATAAACTAAAACTTTGTACAATTGCAAGAAATATTTATTTTATAAAATTTAATTAAAACAGTATAAAACTCTCGGCTATTAAAAATAACATAATACAAAGATAAGAGGAGGGGAGAAGAAAACAAATTGTTTTGTAAGGGCTTAAGAAATTATCACTATCGTAAGCATTTATCGAAATATTACCAAATCATGGTGCAAATGAAAATATTAGATTACATTAATAAAATAACCAGGAAGATTAGAGGAGCTATCTTCAAAGAACTTGCATTTCTTGAGTAATTCTATATCAAATCCCAATATAAAATCGAGCACTAAATTTTTATAGTCTAAAATCTATACTGTTCTTCAGTTGTTAACCGAATTCGAACAACCGTGAAAAATATTTCAGCAAATTATTAATTATTATTTTGATTCAAAATATATTAAATTAATGTTTTTTATTATAAATTTTATTTTCAACAAAGCAAGAAAAAACAAAAACAGATTTAAGTTTTATTTTCGTTTTCCGTTTACAAGCATATTTAACGTTTAAATGCGAGTTGTTGATTCAAGCATCGATAAAAAGAATGTGTATATAATTTATAAATAATATAATGCTGTTGTCTGTTAAATACGAAAAGGTTTTACTACAATCCATCTCATTACTTATAACTAATAAAAAAAACTGAGTCAAAATATAATGAAATAATTTCCTATCTCTGCCACTTAATAAATTTAAATTTATTTGACGTTACTTAATAATACTTTTATAACTTAACTGCCACGTAAATCATATTTTTAACTTATAGCATTAAATTTAAATTAATTCTTAAGACAGGAGGAATAAATTACATTACTTGCATCATCTTTTTTCATATTTCGCTTGATATTTTTTAAGGAATGTTAAAATTATTTATTTTTTTTTTATTTTTTTTTTATTTATTATTATTATTTTTTTTTACATGTATACACCCCTAAAAGCTTACAGCTCGCGGCGGGGTAATGGGTAGGGATAAGGTAGAGAACGGATGTTGGCCACGGCCTGTTACGTGTCCCAGCATTCGCTGAGGTGAGACTGAGGGAACCGTGGAAAACCTTAGTCAGGACGGACACCTCTATTTTTTCTTAATTGAATGGTGACTTGAATAATGACAAGCAAACCTAAACTGTACGGATCGAGATTCTACATCAATACACGTTATTGATTTTGATAACACAGCCGTTTTGACAGTCGTCTCACAGCTAGCAAATCCTGTAAGTCAATTTGCATGTTCAATCATGTTCCAGCTGTGAAATCGTGTTCTTGCATTTAATATTTGACGTAAAATTAAATTACACGAAGAAAATATGTTTTTAAACTTCAACTACTTAAATGGATTATTTGGATTCATTTAAGGTAGAGATAACGTCGGTCAGCTGTTTTTTTAGCTCCATTTGATTAACATGTAAACCTTAGCAAATTCACAAAAATTCTGATATTTTTTTCAGAGGCAAATATTAGTGCCTAAAAGCCATAGAAAAAATTTCAAAACAATTTAACGAGCCGATTTTTTTTAATTGATTTTTTAGTTTGTCTCTCCATGGGAAAGCCCTATCCAACGCTGAAAATTAAATAAATTAATTAAAAAAAATCGTCTCGTTAAATTGTTTTGAAATTTTTTCTATGGCTTTGATATAGGCACTATAATATCTGCCTCTCAAAAAAATTTCAGAATTTTTGTGAATTTGCTAAGGTTTACATGTTAATCAAATGGAGCTAAAAAAAACAGCTGACCGACATTATCTCTACCTTAATCGTGCCTCACAATCTTATAAATAAAAAAAAAAAAAAAAAAAAAAAAAAAAACGGGGCAGCACTGTCGTGATTTTGGTTCATTTCCCTATATTTTTACACTTGCAATGTAAAAAAATAACATCGTTTTTACATGACCTTTCTTTCATAACTCGTGTATATATTATAATTATTGTATTCATGCAAAAAATCAACTAAAATTATAGACAATTAGCGTAGTATGAGAACCAGCTATATATATAGGTCTGGAGTGTTCAACAAAAATTACTCTAGAAAAGTTCCTATCAATGACAACTTGAAATTTTGAATATATTTAAAATCTATAGTTGATGTTTTATTATTTTTTTTACACAAGACCAATTAAGACCAACGTCAAAAATATGCTTCATATACTATGGATATTTACATTAGTAGAATGACTTACTAATTGTTTATTAGAGCTAAATTTCATTTGTGAATCACATAACACTCCTTATTGCATTTTTAAAAAAATGTACATAGTAAATACAGTATTATATTGATGTTAAAAATATAATATATTTTATTACTCATTGATGTAAGGCCTCATAAAACTGAATATTGCATTATTACACAATATATATATATATATATATATATATATATATATATATATTATATATATTATATGTATATACAGAATTATATAGTTTATTAGTGAAAAATAAGAATACAGTCCTACCAAGGCCGGAAGCCTTATGGGTTTTTATGTATATAAAAATACATAGTAACAAGTGAGACATAATATTTTTCAACTTCACTATTAAATCACCGAGCATGGTGGCGCAGTGGTAGCGCGTCTGACTGGTAATCAGAAGGTCGTGTGTTCGAATCCTACTGGGAGCTATAGGTGAAAAGATCGAGAGGTCTGAACCTTCGCTGTCTGGTTAGAGACGAGCCACTGCCACATGCATTCGGGAGGTGTTTAGAACGTGTTCTGACACCGACCATCCTGACTTGGGGTTTTCCATGGTTCCCCCTCGACTACAATGGCTAATGCCGGGATGGATAAAATAAGTCGGCCATGGACGCAGTGCAAACTACAGCACCTGTCGATAAGACTCTGTCTTGACGGGACAAGAATACGGAGATGCACACAAGCAAAAAAAAAAAAAAAAAAAAAAAAAATCGAGGCGCTTATAATTTGTTTATTAAAATTGCTAAATTCTGTTACATGCATGTGATTTGATACTAATATTAAGTTTTGTTTTTACATGTTATTTATTGCTTATCTTTTGGAGAAAAACATTTCGTAATAAAATGCAATAATTCCTTGCAATAAAAAGGACAATAAATACTATTTGAAAAACCATTACCACACCTATAATATGTTTTGTCCAAGAAATTCTCCTAAGAATTAAGAAATGTTTAAGAATTGGAGTTGAAGAAATGCAAGAAAAGTATTATCAAAATTTTCTTTACTATCATATATATGCATCTTGTCTCATTTGATAATTTACCTCCTAATTTAGTTCATCCAAATTCAATTCAGTGACCATACAGTAGTTATACATTCTGGGGTTGTGTACTCAAATACAGCTTTAACATACTTGAAGTATGATTACAAAAATGATATCACTTTGTTGCTGATATTTTGAATAATTTTGTCTTCATTTCTTATAGTGTTATAAGCTTTAAGTGAAATGGTTGAGAATTTTATCAAATTTATATAATTTTTTTCAATTTCATGATTTCAGGTGTGATTTTTTTTTTTAAATTCAGTTGAAAAATTAAAAAAGACAAGTCTGACATTGAATGGAATTTAAAGGAGGTACCCTCAGTTGTATAATATAAGAAAAAGAGCTAATATGAGAATGTTCTTTTAGAAACAGAAACAAGAGAGTGAAGATTAAAAACTAAATAAATAAATAGGAACAACTGTACTTATTCGAGTTTTAAAAGTGCCTCGCAACACAAAGCTTGCTTATTACAAGTCTTAGAAATGCAAGCTGTATATAATACTTTTCAACATTCTAATAAATTATACTTTACACACCTGTAATTTTTATGATTGCACGCATTCTTCCCGTACATTAATTATATATTGTTGTTGTTGTTGTTTTCTAAAAGTAACAAACTTTAATAAGAACCCTTCTTGCACTATATAAATATAGGGTGTAACAATTTTATTTATGCTTGAATTGAAGCCATCCTGTCAGATATATATTATTTAAATTTTAATGTTGGTCTTTTAAAACACATTACGCGTTTTTATTTTATAATATTAGGGTGCAGTCGTCTTTTTTCTGATAGATATTATTTATGTCTTTTTATCTATATGACATACAAATCATGCCTTAGTTCGTTATTTTTGTTGCAAGCAGAGTATAAACGTTATTAATTAATTGTTCATGTGCTCTTGTTGACCATCGATATAATTATATAAGTCTTTCTATTCTAAAATTACAATATTGTCTTTGATTTATTTTAAATTTAGTGCAGGGAAATAGCTAAAAGTTTAGTTCTGTTCGTATTTCAGCGTTGCAATTTCGCACCTGCTGCAAACCTCTCTTGCAAAGTTTCAATTCTAAATTATAGACAGAATATCCACAACTTTCACACTTCCGGAGAGATAATTAATACATAAGAATTTGACTGTAGTGTAATTTTTACTGCTTTAATTCCATGTCGTACGCCTCGAGGTAGGCCGAATGCCGCGAGCATTACTGAATTATACACAGCTGTGTTTCGCTGCAAGCCGGCTCCAGGGTATAAAACCGTGGCTGCACTGTAGGAGATCACACAGCGGGTTCCAGTAGTAGTGTGAATATATACCCTTAGCAGTAGTGTGAACATAGACCCTCACTAGAAGTGCGAACATAGACCCTCAGGATTATATACGCTGTTGAAATATCTCACTCGTTTACGAGTAGCCTTTTTTGTATTACTCAACAATCTCAAGCTTACGTCTAACAACTAGCATTTATAGTTTGTACTCAAATGGTATATGTGCAGTGATGGCTGGTATTACATATCATAAATATATTATACTTTCATTTACTTGCACGAATTTGCTTACATATTTTCCCGTAAAAAATTATACATAGAACTTCTTTTAATTTGAAATCTTTAGAGTTTTCTTTTTATATAGTATTTGAGTAAATTCTAAATAAAATTTCAGCCTGTATTATAAGCCAGGTTTACAGCATGGGTAAGGTACTGGTTCTTGGTCATTTATTTTTTTAATGCCCTAAGTATTTGACCAAGTTTAAAACAATTAAATTTTTTAATGTATGGACAAACAATTCCTGCTCTTGCATTGACCCAAACAAAGAATACTAGAAGCTAATTAGCTAATGTGGGTGGAATGGGGCGAAAAAAATAAACAAAGTTTTTCGCAACCTCTTGCTAACCAGCCTTATATCCATACATATAGTTATAAACATAATTATATTCTTTGAATTCGATAATTAACTTGCTATAGTAAAGGGATCTTGTTTGAAACTGGACCTTACTGAAATTTACAAGTAAAATGATGCACTAAAAATTATACACATAAATCGACATGCACAATTCAAGTATTTTAAAATTCAATTTAACTGTGCATGTAAGCTAATTAATTTTAATTAATAATTTGAAGTGTAAATTTCAGTAAGGATTATAACCCAATTGATAATCTAATTGCTCATCATATTTTACCTTGCTTGAAACTCTGATCTTCAATAATAAATGTATAATATTTATACAATTGAAAACTACAGATTGCGCTTGATAAATTTTAACTTTTGGATTGCTTAATGTAATATTATATGCTATGAAATATTGAACATCGTCTACTCAATTAATTTTTAGTATGAAACTATTGAATATAATAAGTAAATCAAGATATAATTTTTGTAAAATATAAATCTTGAATTTCCCCACTTTATTAAGCTCAATAATTCTAATTTCTTATAATACAAATAATCACACTAAAAATTAAATTTTAAACGTCGAGTCTCTTATATATTTTTATTTTAAAATAAATAAAAAGGTAGTAATTAAGACACAAATTTCATTAAAACAAAATTTGTTAAGTACAATATTTTGGTAATTTCCGGTGTTGTCACTGCCTACTAAAGTATATTACGTTTAAAGTATTAAAGACTAATACAAACTTTTTTAATTATGCTCATTATTGAAGTTGTGAAGGTCGTCCTTGTTACCGTACTGTTTTTAGACATAATTCGTGCTCTATTGTCTGAAACACGCAATATCATTCCAACATTTTAGTATGTGTAGAGTGCATGCAATCTAAGAAAAAAAAACAAAAAATATAGAAATTGTGTGCTTGGTTTTGAAAAACATTTTTTTTTTTTTTGGACTACAATCCTACTGGATGGTATTTTAATAAAGAAATAACAAGTAGTTTACGTTCCTTGAAAGAATTGATAATTTTGCCATGAATCAATACTTTATTAAATATTTACTACTGCAATGTCAACAGGCATTAATTATAATTCAGCCTAAAAAAAACTATCTTATCAATTTAAGCACATATTTAAGTATAATATATATAAAAAGTATTTTAAATCAATTTAAGTTTACATGTATTGTATGCACCAACGAGTAAACGATACAATGCATCGTTAGTGAGTATCATAGTTTTGGTATGATAAAACAATTTCAAGGTTTCAATTATGGAGGGAGGAGGGGTGTCAGAGAAAAGGATAGACCCACCAATTTTCATAATTTACCTCAATTATATACGTGAACAATTAGGGAAGTTACGATGATACTGCAATGAAGTTACCCATTAAAAAAGTATTATTCAAGTACGTATAGGTTTTGGAACGTAGGTTGAGAATAAAACGCTTTAAAATGTTAGCTGCGACACAAAAATTAAACGAATTGGTCCAGAGAAATCTTCGTAAACGATAAGGATTTCTATGTAGCGAACGCAATTAAATGTTAGATGCTGAATTTGACATCAGTGCAATTAATTTCACCTTACTGTAAGAGCTCAGTTCATTAAATATACTTATTGAACTTTTTGCACATATTAAGTACTTCATCCAAGTACAAATATTGTACTGAAAAAAGAGATTGTACAAATAATAAATGTACAATGTGATAATGTGATAAATGTACAAAAATTGTGTCCTTAGAGCAAGTATCTAAAAATTTGGTGTAAAGATGAGCGGGGCGAAGCAGTCCAAGAAAAGCGCTCGAGTTGTAATAAAGATCTATTATTGAAGTTATCACACACGCCTTTGGTTACAATTGAGTTTCATCACCGCAAGTTTCTCACCAACATGCATGCCATTAATTAATATAGAAGTCATTATCATGTCGCTTCATTCTGCTCCTGTGCGTTTTTGTAGCTCCATGGATAATTAGAAAATGAAACCGTCGGAATCAAAACCGGATAAAAGCTACCTTTCATGTGTTGCGACAAGAAATTTAGCTCTTCTTGGTAGTAAAAATATCCGGTTTGGAAATCTGACCATGCAAAAAAAAAAAAAAAAAAAAAAATGGCCATCAGCTCAATTATGACTAAAGTTGCATGCTGGTGCTTGAAAACAGTTACTTATCAAGTTATCATTTTTGTGCTCATTTTCTTTTTATTATAATAACAAAATATTATAATATAATGTATATTAACAATTAGAAGATTGATAAAAGGTCAATCCAATGCAAAAATGCATGTATGTACAGTCGTTGCCTCGAAAAATTTCCCTTTCCTTCCCTGTTAATCACTATGCCCTGCAAGAATAACAAAGATCATGGTGATTAACAAGGCTGCAAGTGGGAAATTTTCCAAGGCGAAGAGTGTACATATACAATGCATGGTGTATATTCAGGATTTAAATGCAGACTATTGGTTTCTGCTGTACGTCAAATATATTTGGTTTTATAAAATTATTGCAAGAGTCTGGTTTATTAAATTTGCACTGAGCGCTTGTTTCCATGACGAATATTTAGGAAGAATTTTTTAAAACTAATTTTTAATTTTGAGTTGAAATGTGAGACTGTTTGTTGACAGTTTAACAATAGTATTTGAATTGCTGCAGTGGTCAACAATTATACAAGTAAGATTTTTAGCTTTTTTAGTGTTGAGCATGGCATCAAATCCTGGAATTAAAAATTTGCATCCATATTAATTATATTTTTAAACAGATTATATAAAAAAAATTTAATATTATCATGCTACCGTCATTTTTTAAAACTTTTTTGAATTCAGTCAGTTAAAACATGAAACAAACTTTTATTGCCTTCAACTTCACGAGTACATTTATTTAAATATTTAAATAATCCATTTTTAATATTTTAAAATATCTGCCAAATGAATAAGCATGCAAGCAAAGAAGAAAAAAGGGTAAGAAATGCTCCGTTCTTTATCTGCTTTTGAATCTGTCAAGATGTCGTCCAGCTGCGCGCTTGGCTGTGGCTTGAGAAAACTTCAGAAAGGAGTTATTAAAAATTCCGGAGCTTCTGAATGTTCACCCTGATTTTTAGTGGTGCACTGGAGACTTAGTGTCACTGTGAATCACCCGGTCTTGCCCTCAGTGTCATTCAAATAGTGTATAGCATTTTATTCACCCTTTTTAAAACTAATTTATGCATTCTAATTATAATTTCAAAAACGATATTCATTGTTGTGTTTAATAGCAAATTTAATGGTACTTTTTGAAAAACTGTTGGACTGTACGAGTGCATGAGTGTGCCATGGATGTTCTCAAGTCACGAACGGGGGGAGAGAGGGAGTTGTGTATTCAGTGCTATTCGATCCCGCGCGCGCCAGCTCGTCACAGCGACGACATAGCTTTGCTGATGGAACTTAGAGTGGACTGACGAGCTCCCTTCAGTGCCTAAACACACGGAGTGTGACCGCTCGAGCAGAGAATAACTTTGTCCTCTCGCTAGTATACTTCAATTAATTTGAAATTCATTCTTCATGTAGACGGTCGAAGTGCATGTCTGGTCTTTCTCTTGTTATTTCAATATTTGAAATTTGCATTCTCTATTATATATATATAATATTTTTTTTTTTTTTTTTTGCAAACCTCTCTGCAAAGTCTCAAATAAAATTAAAAAGAACATTGCATTTCCGGCTACTTCCTGAGGAAACAATAAATTAATTTTACTTGTAGCAGTTCTTTTTCCTCCGTCTGTATGTACATATGTCTCTCTTCCCACTCACATTTCTCTGTCCCTCTCTCTCTCTCTCTCTCTCTCTCTCTCTCTCTCTCTCTCTCTCTCTCTCTCTCTCTCTCTCTCTCTCTCTCTCTCTCTCTCTCTCTCTCTCCAGCTGTGCTCTCTTTACTTGCAGTTTCAACTCAACGTCAGTAAACAAATATTATGTTATCCGTAATAAATATATAATATATATATAATATATAATATATATTATATAATATATAATATATATATAATATATAAATTTAAAATGTATAATAATGTTGCGTACCATCTTAAATTCAAAGCATTACATTTCGAAATTAAAAAATGTTATGCGATTAATTTTTTTAAGGGTAAAATTCTTTGAAACCTGTAAAATTTAAAACTGTAATAGTTATTATTACTGCGAAGTATTATTTATCAATGAGTAATGACGCAAGACTTTAAAGTCTTGATTAACTCTAAAGCTATTATATTGGAAACTTACTTCAAGAGATACTTTATATATAATAAGAATGACATAATACGATGAAATTGCTTGCAGATCAGATGCGCTTGTATCAATAAACCTTCATTGTCCAATATCATGCATGTGTAGGCGACAATGTAAAAGTAAAAGTGAGCGGTCTACTAGAAGGGCCCACGCGTTGCTTCAAATCCAATAAAGAACGTCGTACAATGTATGATAATCTCTCCCAACAACATGAATTTTATTAAATTTTGTTTTCATAGATTAGAGAGTTTAATATACATCGCAATTTTATAACATCCATAAGTCAGTTTTTTTTTTATTATTTTTTTTTTTACATTACTTAAAATCTAACCTCGTTGAAATAACTGAATATTATACGATTGATTTGAAATAAAAACAAAATTTGTCAGTTTTAACTATATAAACCCTTCAAGCTGCCTGATTTATATATATAGGGCACAACTTTATAACAAAAGACGCTCAAATATGTAGCAACTTCGTTGCGTTTTTTCCTTCGCTTTATTTACATTCCCACAAACCAATTTAAGATCTTCCGCTATATGACAAATATGTAATATTTAGTTATATTTTGTTGTATTCGTGTATACGTTTGGCTTCTCCTTTTTAAATTCAATTAAATTTAAATTATGTAGTTTATCCAATTCTAGTTGAAAGATGCACGTACACTCATACACAAAACACAATTAACATGGTATTATATCTTGCAATATCTTGAGTGTCATTTAAAAACAAAACATTCATAATATAACAGCTACAACAGCAAAAAATTAGCATTAATACATAAATATAAATTAAAACTGTCTTATCGACACGAATATACATCATATAAATGGTGCCTCCGATTTGATGTACGCTAGCTCACTCCGTGTTGTTATACTGAAAGTACGACGTAAATTTGAGCTGTTGGTTAGTATATAATTATTAGAAAAGTTCAACAACAATTTACATGACTTACCAAGAATAATTGTTATTCTGACTATAAATTAAATAATAAATTGAGTATATTCTGATTATGAAGTAAAAAAATTATTAATCTTCCATTAAGCATTTAGATGTATAAATGCACCATTAAGATCACCATATCATCTTATGGTGATTAATTTTAGTCCTTTAAAAAAATAAATAAAAAATATTAAGGAAAGAAAGATATGTCTATTTTGAAACAAATATTTTATTTTTAATCATAGACAAATTTTTATACGCATAGGGATATGATTTTAAACATCTATTGTGCAAGTATGAAGTTCTTTTTGATAAGCTGATTTCTTGACAACTGGTGTGATGGCATGTAATTGCAGGTAAGGGTGTCAACGTTTATTGCTGCCTTATGACCCATGTGTATAAAAAACCACAAGTACATTTAGAACATTATACCACACGTGTTTTTTTCTCAGGTTTGTAAGAAAATCTCTGTTAAAAGTAAGGCAGTTGAGAGATTTGTATGTCGGCCACAGCGTACGTTACACGAACGACTGCAGCTGATGTACGATACAAATTAACATACATGTGTTTAACGATGTTTCTCATTGCATAAATTTTTGTCTCCTCTACAAATTATAACTTATATACACAATTTTTGTTGCTTAAAATTAGTTTAGAATACGTCCTAAATCAATCTTACGTAAAAAAAATCCTTGTATACGTAATTAACTGCATACAAGACAAGATAAAAATTGCATTGCATGAAAATATTGCGCATTAAATTTGTTTAATAACTTAATTACTATACCCATCCATTATATTTTATACTTATTAAATATATAGATCAATAGATCTATATATTTATATATATATATATATATATATATATATATATATATATATATATATACTGTACGATACAGTATTTTTCTACAAGAAAATTATAACTCCACTTGCATTTCAATCCATCTTGAAAGAATTAACTTAAACAAGAAATTCTGAGTACAATCAGATATGACGGTTCCTACATGCATATTCAAATGAGACCGTCTGTTCTTCTTCAAAAACCCACAAGCATAAGGAAAGTTCAGCGGTAACAATAAAAATGGACATAAACCATTCTTATTAAAATCCATTATTTTCTTATTTATATTGTCTTTCGTAAGCAGATACTGTACTTCAAGGTATGAATGGTTCATGTTGATTTTTTATTGTCAAATAGGTAAATTTAAGTACAACAAGAAAATATTACTTCGTCGGCACAAAATTTAAATTTTTGACTGTCAATTTTTTTTATTTTTAATTCTAATGTTCTTAATATAATGTTACCAATGAAGTATCATCATTTAATTGAGCGAATATCATACAGCAAGTTTTTAATTTTGACAAGAGCAACACTATCAATATCATAATAATTCGACTTCGTAACGTCTTACATGTATCATTTTTATCAGGGTTATTTTATTCTTTGTCGCACGCCGACACTGGTAAGGCAATAAAACAAATTCGTTTAGCAGCCTGCCTGCCCAGTATAGTCTCAGTGGGAATTTGGAGAAAGGGTGGGTGAGGTCCCTTGAGATAGAACCCCCTATGCTAGCTTCCCCTATGTTACATAATATGTAGAAATGGGTGGTGAATGCATCGCCTCATTGCTGAACTCTCTGTGGGAAAAGAAGTGTATAGCTTTTACTATACAGCCTTCTCGTCTTTACGGGAATCAAGTAATAGCTTTTATTTATTATTTTAGTACTGGCCAAGAGTAATGTCGCTCATATCTCACTCGGCAGCTGTGGTAGATTTCTTGCTAATTTTTGGTTAATATATCTTTATGTCTTATGTCCGTATGTTAGTGTGAAATATATATTTTTTAATTATACGTATATTACGTTCCTATTCTCTCTCTCTATCTCTCTCTCTTTTACACACTTATGAGCTTCGAGCTTGAGGCGGGGTATTGGTAGGGATACGGAAGATAAATGATGATAGTCACACCCTGTTACGCGTCTCAGCATTTTATGAGGTGAGACTGAGGAAACCGTGAAAAACCTCAGTCAGGACGGACACTTTTACTTTTCTCAATAGACCAAAGTGATGACCAAAACCTGGGAAACCACATACAAGTGCATCACTGCACTGGGTGAAAAGTGAGATGAATTTAACCCAGGGAAGGAGCAACGTAATTTTTACTTGAACGGTCACCCATCCAAGTACGCTTGACGTTGCTTGACTTTGGTGATCTAACTAGAGTCGGTCAACTCTCTCTATACCTCTAAATGAGGTAGTACTGCAATGCACGGGTGGGGAAGCTGCAGTGTAGGTTGAGGAAAAAATATGGAGTGAGGTAATAAAATAAAATCAGAGTTTTAATTGTTGAATTATATATTATAAAGGTATAATTTTTATAATTTTAATGCTCAGTACACTGATGATCTCTGTAAATATTTTAAGCTTGGATAGAGATAACAAACACATAAATTATCGAATGGGACGAGAAATATATATTATAATATCGTGCTTGTTTGTCACGATTGATCCTCATTCGTTTATTATAAGTTTTGTCAATACTGTCACATGAAACGTATTCTGATTTTATCCTTTAAGTCCAGCTAGAGATATCATGGAACGTAAACTTTCCTCTATAATGAAAATATATTCACCAAATGGACAACATACATGAAAAAATTTTATTGCAGAAATGAATAGAGGGTATCAAATTATGCTACTCTGAATTTTTTCAGATATTTTTGAAACCCAGAACTATTTTTAAATAATTATTGAAAGTGCGGCCACGCCCCCTGGAGGCGTCAATAGGCGTCCAGTCTCTATCCTTTTTTATTAAGAATTCAGGAGTGCCAACTGAAATCACAGGACGTTCAATAATTATTTAAAAATAGTTCCGGGTCTCAAAAAAATCTGAAAAAACTCAGAGTAGCATAATTTGGTGCCCTCTATTCATTTCTGCAATAAAATTTTTTCATGTATGTTGTCCATTGTTAGAAGAAATGGAGTAACAATCGTGCTTAGTTTTTCATTTTACCGGGAAAAAAAGCATAAGAGAATAATTCATATTTATTTTGTGTGGATATGGAAGGATTGGAAGGTAACGTTATGTGAATGTAAAAATGTAAGCTTGATTTTGTGATGCACGAACAAACTGTGCGTTCACAAACCAGCCACCGCACCCCCTCTCGACTTTCTTCAACAAAAGAGAAGCTCCTTAGCAACTTTTACTGTAAAATCTCTCAAGAGGTGGCTCCAGTAATTAACTTAAGATGGATAAATATTTTAAGCTTGTGGATAGAGATAACAAACACATAAGATACTTTAAAAGAAATTGAGATACATGATAAAAATTTATCATTGTATATACTGTATAATATATATTAGGTACATTGGGTAAAGAAGAGAAAAGATGACAATTCGACATGAGAAATATTTTACATCTTATAACCATGCACTGAAAAATAAATTCCAAACTTTGTGAAAAAGATGACATCACTGGGATTCGAACCCATGTAAATAAACCACAATATTTAAATGTATCATTTTCTTTATAAACTATTATGCGGTTATTTTAAAAAAATTACATTTTTGTATTTTTAAAATTAAATTAATTTATGTAACTTTCCGATAAATGTCCATGAATTTTTACAATAAAAACAAAACTAAAGCAACTAAAGCATTTTTCCAGTAATTCCTATATAACTTAAACAAAAGTAAACAAATGTAAATGAATAAAGTTTTAATATGCTTATTTGACGTATTCAACTTAAAACGTGTAGTTCCAAATGCAATACTTACTATGACACATAATAAAGCAAAGCATATAGATGTAAAACTTTACCGAGGTATATTATTACATATAAAGTAAATGCCCAGGACGCAACAGGTTTTACACATTAACAACGAGCCGGTTGCTTTCAAATTAATTTCATGACTTATTTCACAGTACATTCTATTTGATTGTGGTAGCAAAGGCACAATTTCTTATATATTTGCCAACTTTCTTGCTATTATTTTCTACTGCTTGACTTTTCTTTTTTTTCTCCTACAACAAAACTAAATTGAATCTTATAAATTGTCCACAAGTAAAAAAATAAAAATAAAACTTTATATTTTTGTTCTCCTGTTCTTTTTTGTGCGTAAGTTAGTTAGATATAAGACTACTGGAATTGCCCAGCCAACTATAAGCCTCTGTATAACAAAAGTTAAACAGTTTGTATCTTCTCCTCAATTTTTATTAACTTAATCTTCGTATCTCAGTAAACTTAAAATTAAATTTAACATGTTTCAATGTGCATTCATCTCCTCGCAACCAAATATCCGGTTTGAAATTATTTTCTGTAATTACAATTATTAAGTAACAATAGTTTATAATTAATTATATACTTCTTATTACAAATAATAAGAAAAATCATAAGATTTAACCTCAAAGAGAAACGTAATAAATTTAATATCTTATGATAAGCGTGTATGTGATAAGTATACAGTATGTCAGAGTATGTGCAAGTCCAATGAACTTCGAGAACCAATTTCTTAAAAAAAAAAAATTACAACAAAAGTAAATGTTTTATTATATTTAATTAACTTGATTATGAAATTAATTATAATTATATAAAACTTTAAATTAAAATCGTGTATATAATTATATAATATCCATGTCAACTTTAACATAATTTACTTATTAAATTATGAAAAAAAAATATTTTGTTTTATTTTTACATGCAGAGTACTGAATGATAATTATATTGCAATGGTATTATGCCCACTATACATTATATACTATATGTATGTATATATATGTCTATAAGACTCTATATTATAGTAAACATAACAATACGTAAGTCCCAAGACTCATACCTCTCAAGTCACGTACCTCTGCATATATAAGCTTGGGTTTAAGTACCGTACTGTGTCTGCTTGGAATATGCAGCCCCTGCCCGCATCAAGACCCTCATATCCCCAAATATTTTCAACCCAATGTGTAAATCTTATTTGATGGGTTTGTGTTATAGTGAGTAAATAATATGAGACTGTTAATATTGTGACAATTTGTTTTATGACATATATGTTTCGTTTTTATTCTTTTTAAATTTTATGTACTATTTAGTAAAAGGTTATTTTACCACTTCTTGCATGTGTTCTGGTGCTTCGTATAGTGCCTTGTAAAATAACCTATTTAACCATTTTTTTTCCTTTAATATCTTTATTATTTTTGTAATATGTTAATATGTACATATATTTGGTGAAATAAATAAATAAATAAATAAATAAATAAATAAATAAATAAATAAATAAATAAATAAATAAATAAATAAATAAATAAATAAATAAATAAATAAATAAATAAATAAATAAATAAATAAATAAATAAATAAATAAATAAATAAATAAATAAATAAATAATCATGATTTCTCAATTATTGTTTTTAGAAGTTTCCAGTGTTATTCAACTGGCATTGACAATGTTATTAAAATAGATAATCACAATTAACAGTGATATTTAAATTATTTTAACACGTACTATTATCTATATTGTATACAGTTACTTAATACGTTATACTAACTATACTGAAAATACGTAACGAAACACCTGAAAATCATGACATTTCACTGACATTCAGCTAAAAAATGATACGAATGTTACGAGTATAGTGTTTAGTACTAGTACTAGATTCAGTACTTAATTTTGATATGAAATTCTTGTACTCAAATTCTATATATCACGAACTATACCAGGCGCGGATCCAGGAAACAATTTCGGAGAGGGCTGCCTTCATAAGGCCAATGTTAAAAAAAAAATGTAGTGGGGGAAATGCCTATATTGCCCATGTTAAATCCAAAATTTCTAGCCCCCCTTTCCCCGCAGCTTCCCCCTGGATCCGCACCTGCGAACTACTTAAAATTTTGTGACCTCTTTTACATTGCTGCCATGCATGTACTTACTGTACTGTATATAACATATTGAGATTTGCTGTTCATTATAAATATAAATAATATATAGTATAAATATCTCAATTAGCAATAAAAATTACTATTAAATTGATTGTTAAGGAACCCCCACAGTGGAACTTCAGTGAAAATGATTGCAATCGGTGTAAAAATATTACAATATAGTATGAACGAGTTATAATATATAATTATAGACTTATATATAATATAACAGTATACTAAAAGTCCAAAATAGATGGTTTAACATGACTAATAATACTTTAATAGTATAATGCAACTGATGGTATGTACATAGGAGTTTAAGCCTCAAGTAAGTGCTTCTTACTAAACAGTCAGGGTAGTTGAGCTTGCAGCACGTATTATACAGTTATATATTATTATTATTATTGGTGTTCGTATAAGTGATGTTTCATGTGCAGGAATCAGAGCGTTTGATCATGATACAAAATTACCGCAGACAGATTTACTTCAGATTTGGGCTCTGTTATAATATATCATTGTGCCTACAATTTGACGCAAGGCTTGTGACTTGCGTGGGAAGCTTTTTGTCATTATATTTTTTTGACTCTCTTCAGCTTTAAAGGAGTCTGTTATTTTTCTCAACTGATCTAAAGTACCCGCGAAGCGAATGAAAAATGAAAAAGTTCTAATATTAAAACAATCATCTTCAGACGAGGTATTTCGTTGGAAATTGTAAATTTTAAATTGCTTATTAATTAGCAATTACTTTTGTTCTCACTTATTTGTCAAGTGTTATTTTGTAGTTTTATTTAATTTTTAGAAAGTGCTGTTATTGATTCTTTTTTGTTTTGTGTTTTAGTGTCTTGGTGTAATTCTTATATGTAAAAATGACGTAACCCATGTTGTACTTGTATAGCCAGTGGTTAAATAAATGATCGAATTGAATTGAATAGGAAAATGACGAAGAAATAATTTGAGTAATTTCTGAGATATAAAAAAACATGACTTATTTAATTTTTCTGCATTTTAAGTTTTTGCATTATTTTACTATTCAACACATTTACTTGAAAATTCATAAAAGTATGACTTGCATGTATATGTTGGCACCCAAAGCCGAATTCGGGCCAAGGTGGAAATAAATGTGCAGAGCTAGTTCTGCGCATTGCGGTTTGAGCCAAAACCGAAATAAGTTTTATTTCGTCTTTTGAATCAAAATTTGAGCACAACCAGTTCTATGGCGTATTTCGCAAATTAGTGCTATTTCTTATATCATGCAGTTTGCAGTACTTTGCGTCAAAACGCTAGGAACACATTTTCTCGTAAGATAATACTATCATAAGATCATAACACTCTATCATATTTAATACATAATATCATAAGATAGGAAGATTTAAGTAACTGTAAATAATAATGAAAAAATGTATTGAATTTCATTTTTTTTTTAAATAATTGATTATGTTTTTTTTTTTTTTTTTTTTTGACAAGGATTCACCCCTAAGAGCTTACAGCTCGCGGCGGGGTTAATTAATGGGTAGGGATAAGGTAGGGAACGGATGCCACGGCCTGTTACGCGTCCCAGCATTCGCTGAGGTGAGACTGAGGAAACCATGGAAAACCTCAGTCAGGACGGACACCTCTACTTTTTCTCAATGGACCAAAGCGATGTCCAAAGCCTGGGGAACGACACACAAGTGTTCAATGTTCAGTACAAGTAAAAGGTATAAAAAGGTACATAACGAAAAAAGAAATATGTTTCATTTATGATGTTGAATTAAAATAAAAAGTTGAATAGCTGGTAGCCAAACAGCATAATATGTATGTGTAGCAATGCATGTTTAACTTATTCCTTTACTTTAGGAAACAGCCTAGAAATAAGGTTCAATGTTAATGTCACACAAATACGCACCTTCGTGCCGTTTCAAGGCGCAACCAAAGAGAAGGGGTGGAAGGGTACGGGGCGATACGCCCCCCCCCCCCCCCCGATTTTTTTCTGGATCCGCGCCTGTTTGTATATATATAATATATAGAATGCAAGCACTTTCATACTTTAAGTTTGAATGAAATGACAGCAAAACTCGTCATGTACGGTATATATCACTTTATGCAGTATAGAGTATACAGTAAAACAGTTTAGTTTCTATATGAAAAATACGTGTATCATATATAGCTTTTATGATGTTTTATTGTATACCGACGAGGGATCGAGAAATGCCTACACATACAGGCAATTCCTATATACATATAGGCAATTCTATTCACCTGCCGGTACGCTATCGGGACCACAAAAACATTAACCTGTTCTGTTTGTGAATTTTGAGTGTGTTTATTTTCGCAGTCTATCGTGGTGAACATAAACATTTTGGGTGCCTCTATGAAATTTGCAACTCTCCGAATTTATACAGTTTCAATAAATGAGGAGGCAATTTAATGAAACTGCTCTCAGGTGCACGTTATTGCAAGCAAACCTCGCGACAACAGCCAGTTTGATCTGACTCATGAATTTGCGAACAGTCAAAATACGTCAAAACAGATTTAATTATATGAATTCGAGTAATCCGTGATGCACAGTGCACAAATAACAAAAATTTTGCACTCTCAATTCGAACAATAATTTTTTAAAATTTTAAAGAATTTTATTACATCTGGGTTTTTGACAACAGGTGCTATTGATAATATTGATTTAATTATATTATTTAATAATATTTTAGCTACAATTTATTAAATTTATTAATTCAACTTAGTAGGAAATTGCAAGTATTGAATGCAAAAAATAAGCAAATATAATATAATATGCACATAAGTTCATTTTTTAAAAATTATAAGTCATAATTAGTCATAAATGGCACAAATGAATTTAGTAAATTTCTGACTGCAAAAAAAAAAAAAATAACAATAAAAAAAACAAACAAAAAATAGAAAGACTTAATCGTTATAATTAAGTGGTGAATACAGAAAACGTTTATTATTGCATGACAGCTATAATTAAGGCTCTGTATATATTTTATTTCCTTGCAGGCTAATTTAACAATAATTAAACCAACAAAATTTAAATTTAATTTAAAATTTAACATTTAAAATATTTTTGTGAAATACATATTTGCTTTGTAAGTACTTTATATTAATATCAGCCGCAATAAACTAAACGTTGAGAGGCGAGCGACTTTGTGGCGCCTCTATGGTTGGCTTGGCGCCGTCACTAGTAACTGTACTTCTTTGCTGTGTCGTGATGCCAAGATTTGCAGTCATCTCTCAGTATTCCTCTCTGTCTCCTCTCCCCGTCTACCCTCTCATGTCATACAACCCCCCCCCCCCCCCCCCCCCCCCCCAACTCCTCATCTCAGAAGGCAAGACGCCACAGAACACTCGACACATTGCATTGCACCACAATCCATTTACACGTTTTTTTAAAGAAGACCTTAAAATTTTCCTTGGAGGAAAAAAAAAAAAAAAAAATTAAAGAAATAAGAATTCAATTATGTTAAAAAAGCTATATTGGATTATTTCCTGCAATGATATATATATATATATATATATATATATATATATATATATATATATATATATATATATATATATATATATATATATATATATATATTATATATATATATATTTGCATGCGCGTGTGTACTTTTCATTCCAATATAAATAGTACACGATTTAGTTTGTGACATTTTAGCTATAATATAAAACTTGTTCACATAATATATTATGTAATTATAATATAGAAGTATCCAGCACTTGCAACTTAAAATGCAGTAAACATTTTTTTTAAAGATTAATATAATATGAATGGTACGAATTAATCTATTTGATCTCTTAACTTTTTTTTTTTTAGTTTCAACAAATTGTGTGACAAATCCATGCCTCGATATCCTCTTTGCCTTGACTATTATTCATGTCTGTCGGATGACTCTTTGATGTGGTGTTCTGCAACGTTCCTCATGCAATGTAGGCTTTAAATTAGCTGATTTTGTGGTGGTCCCACCGTCTTCTGTACGTTAAGAAACACAAAGTGGCTGTTTCAGCACCAAAGATATCTTTTAGTGGATGGATAATAAGTTCTTCATCAGTCTTCTAAATGGGGGATGTAGATGTTTTCAAATTATTAACTTCTACTGAGAAATAAAAACTATATAACATGGTTGCTTATGGAGAAAATTTTCTTACTTAAAACTTCTTTTCTTTTAGTTATATTATGGACTATACGTTGAGGAGAATGTTTTAAACAAGGTTTGATTGCATGTTGCTTTAATAAATGATTTCACTATTTCAATCCATATTTCATCTCTATAATACAATAATACAAGTTTTATTTGCATACTGGCTACAAGCCAACAACCACTGCATGGAATTGACCTTTATTATACAACAAACATATATGCAACATAGATTGAGCCAGACGCAGAGGCATTAGATTTGAGTTCAGATTAATTTTTACCTTTAAACTTTCACACGTTTTTGAGTTCAAACGTCGATCTCTGTTGCAGTGCAATCACTGGAATCTTATAACACAATTTAGAAGCTACAGAAAAGCAATTTAAAAATAATGTTGTGAACTTGCTGTATTCCTACAGTGATTTAAATTATACAAATAAATTTTAAATTTAGATTTTTTATTTATTAGATTATGGTTTGCTATAATAATAATAATAGTAATAGTTAAAAACGCAAATAATAATGTATTGATATTTAATATATACCAGAATGTGGTCTAATTTAAAATTAAGATTTTGTAATTTTTATAGAAAGTTTCTAAGTATCTGTAGTAGTCCCTCATAAAAGAACATATATTGTGTAAAATTTTATTTTTTTTTAATTTGTTTGATTCCTTAATATATTCTACGAATAAATTATATTTTATTTGTTTTTTTGCCATCTTTTTGCCATATAAATGTGTCTATATGCCATGTAAAACTGACGTTCCCCGGATACGAGTTTTCTAAACTCTTGGGATTTACTATACAATTGTATTGTATCATGTAATGATGTATATATATATATGTGTTGTTTTTTTTTTCCTGAATAAACAAATTAAAAAAAAAAAAAAATCAGACTTCCATTTTGTTAACAAATATATTTTTGAGCTTGCGCGATCTCATTTTTATGACTTTTAAAATAATAAAACATATCATATTTGTCCTTTGGAGAGGAGGAAAGAAATCTTATACATTCTATTTCTTCTTCGAAACTCTAATAGTACACACCGTGAAATAATATGAAATTAATTAACTTGATACATATTTTGTTTCTGACTTAATTAATCAATTAAAAGAAGAACTTGCAATTCTGAAAACAATTAATTACTGTTGAATCAGTCTCAGTCTGTCTTTTCTCTGGTTGAATATTAATAATTAAACAATAAATTTTTGTTTTAAAAAATCGTCAATTGTATTGTTTATTTATTATCATGCATGTTAGTTTTAAACACAATATAAGAAAAAGTGAAATACATAATATTATAAGATACAATACATTTTTATGTATAAAGAAAATGTGGTATATATTTTTAAACTAAAAACATAATCATGACCTATAATTATAATTAATTCAGCATTGAAAGTGCAATTTAGTACAAAAATTACAAAATGCTATGCAATTAATTTTGTTTTTTCCATGGAAAATTCATGCATTGCGTATTGCAATTCCAACATGCTATAACAGGTACGTTTGAAGAATATTAATATACCAGTGATTATTAACAATAGCGTTAAAGGGGTATTTTATCACTTTGTTTGTTCAGGAAGGAATTTTACATTACCCTGTCAATTGATTTATGAAAGTCTTTGTTTTGTTAAGAAACACGTCTGATTATTTTGTTCAGAGCAAGGAGTTCATAAGGAGACAATAATTACACCTGCGCTGTGTAGATATATAATAAGACAAGGGACCTAGCTTACTCCATGTAAATTAGATTATATAATAAACTTTACTGTATATATAAAACTTATACCACTGTATGTTGATTTAAAAAAAAAAAAAAAAACAAAAAAAAAACGTAAAAATATTATTGCTAAAGAATTGTTTTTACAATGTATCCAGTTATGTTTATACATTTAATTTTTAAGAATATGTAGAGATAGAGGAAATTGAGGGGAAGGATCTTGATTATGCTGCAGTGCCTTATATAATTATCAACGACAGGTTCCATATATTTGTTATGGATAAATTTAATTAAGTGTCATTAAAATTATATCAAAGCAAATTTAAATTTGTGAGTCAATCTTCGGTCATTATTATGACATGCTTTATGCAGTTCATTACTGCACGGTAATATATATAATTATAATATATATAATATATATAATAATATATATGTTAATGATGGACATTTTTGTTCGAATGGAGTGTACAGTTCTTAATTTAAAGTTTAAAATTTGAAATCATAGATTAGATTCTAACGCATGTATTCCAAATTTTAACTTTATAAGAACTGTACATACCTTAATTGGTACTGTAATACACTGTGTTATCTATAAAGTGCATTTAACTCAAACTGCTTTTGTATGTTCAGATGATGCGACGAGCGAGGGTCACTTTGTGGCCGTCGCTGCTCGTATTGCTGCTGCTGGGATGCACGGGACCCGCCAGCTGCTTCTCCTCGCAGCACTCCCCGGCCTCACGTTCTGCACTGCCGGCCTCCGCTTCTGCCGCGCTCGAGGACGCTGTGGCCACCGCATGGCTCCAAAATGGAGGACAGCCCGAGGTTGCGATGCCCGTGTCATCTTCGCGCCAGGCAGCACGTCTCGCTAGACTTAACTACATGCTGCAACCAGGTGAGGCCACTCATCGTACACAGAGAGCTTTTGATTTAATTTAAAATCTCTGACTTGCGGCAAAGATGAGAAATTCTTATTATCTTATTAATCTTATTATTTATACATAGACAAAAGTAACTTGCTGTGGATATCTATTACAGAACAGTTGAATAAGGGTCTTGAATTATTAATTGTGTATTGTAAGTGTTTTAACCCTGTTTTAAAATCGTACTATATAACGTCATACCGTCAAATTTACATGAAACTCCCTCCGGAAGTAGCCGGAAGTGTATGGTTTCTAGTTTTCCTATTCGTATTTCAGCTTTACACACAGGTCAGTACTTCTACTACTAACCACTCTGTAAAGTTTCAAAACTGAATTACAAACAAAAGAGCTGCAAACTTTACACTTCCGGCTACTTCCGGAAGGAAATTCAAATCAATTTGACTGTAGTCATGTAAATGTTTAGCAAACAAACATGAAAAGGTGTTACACGACTATGACGTCACAGTTTTGCAGCATTATTTTAAAGGTGTTGCAGGGTTTTAAAAAAAAAATAAATAAATAGAAGTAAAATTATGAAACTCGAGGTATATGTAGTAAAAGAAAATCATGCGAGAAGGTCGTTCATATGATCCTTAATTGGCAGGTCACCCGCAGGTATTATAAATGCGCTGCAGCTCACAGGAAAGCAGTGAAATTATACAAATGAAGATCCATTGTAACTTTTTTCTATTTCTAAAAGTTGGATACAATACTTTTAAGCAATTCTGTTGATGATTTAATCATTATTTTTCTGCAGCTTATTTATCACTTTTCATTACTTACTTGCTTACTTTTTTTTTTTTTTTTTTTTTTTTTTTTTTTTTAAGATCAGTTTATTTAATACTTACGTGACCAAAATAAAGAACACGCCTTTGGGTAAATAAATAAGTGACACCTATAGCTATAGCTTCAAGTTTTTAGCTTTATCTAATATCTAAAATTGAAATGATGTTTCTGGAATGATTTTTCCTTCAAAAATATCAATATATTTGGATGTAATCAATTTTAACATGGTAAGTTGAGGGTTGTTTTCATTGTGTTTTGAATAACATTATTTGATTTAGCGTTTCAAAAATAAAAACAAAAGTAACAAAACGAAAAACATGCATACAGATTGGACAATTAATTATTTTATTTTAAAACATATTTAACATAACGTACTTATTATGCTAATCATGTAAGGAAGAAACATTATGGGTAATAACAATCCTCACCTGACAAAGTGAAAGAGTTTCATTTTTTCTGGAAGTTTCAAAATATCGTGTGCCTAAATCTTGCAATCTTTAATTGTTCTTCCATGTGAGCCAAGTTTTAATACAGAACTTTTATCATTAATTGCAATGCATAAATTTCACAAACTTTATATATGCACATGAAATATTGACCGACTTTATTCTGTATATTATATAAATTTATATTGGTATACTATATGTATAGTTTACGTATTATAGTAGTGACTACTATTTCAAAGAATCAAATAAAATGTCTACTGCACTTTTAATTTTAATCACTTGTCTTGAATATATTTATGTATTGTGAAATATAACCAACTTTGATTATATAAATTATAATAAAACGTGAACTATTTTATTAAACCTAATTTAAACAAAGATAATAATTATATATCATCATCATTTTCCGATAAAATGTTGTTACTGTAATCATGTCAATAATTTTTTTATTTGTGTATAGTCTTCCCGTACAATTTAATAACATAAACGAACGTACTATATTGTATTTGCTTTGACTTTAATTTAATTTGTGAATCGTTGAAAGCATCCGGTTTCAAGATGTCTAGTATATAGAGATGTCCATGATACTATCGTTTCTTCAATAATAAATCGAAAATGTATTTTCCAATTGAAAATATATTACGTAAGTATTACGTCACACTCTAGCTACCTCCCATTAAACGTCAATAGGTGAAATGACATTTACTGCCATGCTATAAATAATAGTTGGATTTTTTAGTGTAAAATAAATCTTTATTATTCACCCGTTGTGATTTTTTTTTTACAGTCAAAGATGGTAATGTATTTCTTTCAGCAAAATTCAATGGATCGAATTAAAATGAGCGCGGTCATGGCAAACTATTATTATTATTTTTTTTAAAGACGAGTGGTGGTATATAAAATATATTAGTATTATAGTGTGTCAGTAGACACTACAGCTATATCGACTTTATGTGAAGTATATGTTTTTATAATTGAAGGGATACAGAAATACATGTCGTTTTTAATAAATTACATATTTTTTATTAATACATTAATGTAACAATATAATTGTAAGTTTATATATTTTGTATATTATATTAATCGATTTAAAAGTATTGCAGGAAAGAAATTCAATGCTATAATTTACTTTTATACTGCATACACAGTCATATATGCATTTCTCACAATTGAGCGCAAATCAAATACGTTTTCAATTATTATACTTATTATGTATAACATATTGTGTATTCTGGTTGCACTGAACTGCATACAAATGCAAGTAATGTCAACAAATTTAAGAATAAAAAATATCCATTAGTTGTGAATATAATGCATATTATAAATTGTACAGTATGTTAAATCTATTTCTTTTCTATTTTTTCACAATCACATGCAATGCCAAGAGAAATATATTGAACTATATATATATATATATATATATATATATATATATATATATATATATATATATATATATATATATATATATATATATTGCACTGTTTTCATTTGCATAACTTAAGTGTAATATTATATGAAATTTAAGAGGGGGGGGGAGGGTACATGACCATGCTATTTTTTACAAGCGTAATTTTCATTTTTTTTTTTTAGGACTTCTAATATTAATGATTCTAATAATAATGATTTGGCAGATTTTGTAAAAAATGGGGAATTAGTCAAATATGCGGACGATATAGGCGATTGTTATATATATAGCGGATACGCAAGAGGAGTTACGCACTAAGGCATTAAAAACACTAGAAGAAGTGGAGACATATTTTTATAAAAATAAACTTGTACTTTTATACGTACTTGTACACTATGCCCCAAAAACAGTTTATATATATGCATTTTCATACTGCAAGAACTCCACCAACATAGTTACAGTCTTTTATTGAAAAAAAAAAAAAAAAAAAAAACTATTAAAAGAATTAAATTTACAAAGTTCCTCGGATTAAATATAGAAGAAACTTTAGATTGGGAAATACATGTAAATGCAATAAGCAAAAAAATTAACTCAGGGATTCGAACTGCATATTATATACGTTAAGAGATTCATGCAGTGCCAAAAGAAACTTTATTCTCTATATATTGTGCCTATATTTATTCACATTTAACATATGATCTAATTAATTGGGGATGTAGTGCGAGTCAATTAAATATAAGAGTATTTATTTTACAAAAGCGTGGCCTTAGAACCATGTTCTAAAAAAAAAAAAAAAAAAAAAAAAAAAAAAGTGATACCTGTGCATATGGCACCCTGGAATAGGAATTCTAAAATGCTATGACCTGTGCATCACATTTCAAAAATAATAAAATGTTAACTCTTCCTTGTTTATATATCCTAAAGTATGCATTATTCAAAAGAACCAATTCCGGTCTGTACACTCAGAATAATGACATGCACTCAAACAATACGAGAGATAGCAATAAAGTAGCAATATATAGGCATTCATAGGTCAAGTTTTTTTTTTTGAAAATAGTGCTATGTATAAACCAGCAATGATATATGACTTTTTAGCATCCAGTCTTAGAAATATTTGTATAATATATAAGCATTTAAAAACATATTGAAACGAATTTTAATTGAAAAGGAATTTTGGAATTTTATTCAGTCAAAGCATTTTTTAGTGCTAAATGCCTGAAAACATAATCAGGAACTCTTAATATAATTAATATTATTGTACATAAGATTTCTGTTTAATTTAAATAAATATAAAAATTGTATTTTAATTTATTTATCATAATAATAAATATTTATATATAATATTCATAGATACATATTTGAGATGTAATTGTATATATGTTATTTGTGTGCACTGTGATTATTTTGTTGTGTTTTGCTTTTGGCTGTTTATTTTATTTCATTATTATTATTATTATTTAATTGACATGATCTAAGTTCGTTTATGAACAATCTAAACGATTGAATAAAAAAATTGAATTTGAATAATTAATGCATTTTTAAAACTTTAAAACAATAATAATATATTTATGATTACTTGAAAGTTTTAGAAAGGAACATGCTGCCAACCAACTATATGCTGATAAAAAATGGTTTACTATATATAATTGTGTTATTATGGCCCCAAACTTTTAATGATTGAAATAGAACGACCGTAATGATAAAATAAAATACTTAAAGGAGAAAATACAACAAAAAAAGGGGGGGGGGGTCACAAGGTAATTAAATATATTGTTGACGTTTGTCTTAATTGCGCTAAATATTATTTGCAATTTCAGGTACGGTAACTGCCACACATTGTGAAATGTTGTCTAATATTCATATATTATCTCCACGGATCCTGCATTGTGCTTAAATATTTTACGTATATTTATATATGTATAAGAGGAGAGTGAAGTGTTTTTTATTTGAAAAAAATGTGTACTAAATTGATGACTTTTTTGCAAGATAATTTTTTTTCCATTCTATGTATATTTATTGTATTTCTGTGACTTGTCTTCTAGGAAGATTAATAAAATGATTTGATTTGATTTGACAAAGTAAATAAATAAATAAATAAATAAATAAATAAATAAATAAATAAATAAATAAATAAATAAATAAATAAATAAATAAATAAATAAAGGAAAAGTGAAATATCAACTGAATTAATGACGTGTCAATTTCCCCCAAATAAATTCAGTCAACGAATGATGGTAGAACTGAATAAATATACTTTTAGAGAATATAATACCTACAGAGAATATATATACTTGAAACTCTTGAAAAGCAACCTCAGTTTATCACAACTATCAGTTGTCTAGTTTTCTTTCACCATCAACACCCAGTTACGTCGTTTATTTTTAATTATATGTTTCTTAAATTTTTTAAATTTTTAGGTTTACGTAAATTTTCTTTAAACAATTGCAATGCAGTTCTTTTTTTTTACATATATAAGAGTGCCGTTTGATGCTTTAGTTTATGTAGAATATTCTATTGCCTTCCTTATTTTTGTTTTTAATGCGGAAATATAGTGAACAAATATAAAACAATTAAATAAAAATAATAAAATTAGAAAACGTATAGTTTCTCGGATTCATAAATTTTATGGTTTTCATCTATTTTAATTCAGTGAATTCAGACAATAGAGTGACTGTATATCGATGATAAATTCATTCATGCTTCATCTGCATTTTTTTTGTGCACTTACAAAACAACAAAACAGTGTTCGAAAAATTAGTCGAAACAATTTATTGACGATGAAACTATTTATTACGTCAACAAAACATTATGGTTCCTTTATATTTATACAATGCATCAATTCAAGATTGGATTATTGATAATTATTTTAAAATTGTAAAGTAATATAATTTGCACCTAGAAATACGTTTAATTGATTGCCACGCGCGTGCACGTCGCGGCAAGAAATATATGTATGTATGTATTATATATATATATATATATATATATATATATATATATATATATATATATATATATATATATATATATATATATATATTGTGCAGCGTGCAGTATTTTTTACCTATAATAATTATATATAGAACAGCGTGTCACATGATTATTCTATTATATATTAGAAATATAACTGTTGGTGTTACCATATAATATAATATATATATAATATATAATACTATAACTGTTACAGCTAGCCATATACTATAATAGGTTTGCCACTATAATATGCATAATATATAACCGCGAAACTTTTGCTAAATAGAGTCAGTCAAATTCTACAACCTTTGAAAAATATTTAATGAAAATATGTAAGATTTTTTTATTTTTCATTCCACCCGTACCAAAAGTGTACTAGTATAGCTAATATTCGTATTTCAACAGCACTAAATCATGAATTGACCAACAGAGTTTTGTGTCCGTATTAATCGTTAATTTTAATAATGTATAATATACAGACGTTTTTTCTGGCATATTTTCATGTAGGCAAACACCATGTAAATAAGAGTTATTTGTAGTCAAACTACAAAAAGTGTATAATTTCATTCCAAAGCGCATTGCTAAAAAAAAAAAAAAATCAAGATATAGGGTTTAAAGAGTGTTAATCCTTCTGTAAAAAAAACAGTTTTAAAATTTATATAAATATATAATATTAGGAAAAACGTAAGAAAATTTAAACACATTAGTAGCTAGGTTAAAATTAGGTCAGTTCAATAAGGAGATGGGCTAGGGTCAATAGATTTAGAAGAATTTCACATGCACATCTAACCTAGGTTGATGAAGTTTGGATATTATTTTTTCAAATTACAAAAAAAAAAAAAAAAAAAATTTAGAAATTTTCAAAAAATCAATAAAGAGCTAGGACAATCTCGAGAGATAAAAAAAAATAAAATAAAAAAATAATTGTGTCTTAAATTCTGCTGCACATGGAATTGAAATTGAAATTTCTTTAAGTTTGTAGTAAGATTGATAAACTTTTTTGCATTGACAATGCTGACCTTACAATTTTATTTAGGTCAAAGGTCAGAGGTCAAACTACAAAAAGTGTATAATTTCATTCCAAAGCGCATTGCTAAAAAAAATCAAGATATAGGGTTCAAAGAGTGTTAATCCTTCTGTAAAAAAACAGTTTTAAAATTTATAGGGAAATTCAAAATTTTGAAGTTACGATTTTTTTTATTAATTATTCCGAGTTTTTTTCAAAAAAAAGAAAAAAACAATTTTTTTTTTGTCACGAATTTCACACAGGTTACTCATCTGACCTAGGTTGATAAGTTTTGGAAATTATTTTTTCAAATTTTAAAAAACTCAAAATTTGAACCTTGACCTTAATTTTCGAATTTCGGGTTTTTTTGAAATTTGAAAAAAATAATTTCCAAACCTTATCACCCTAGGTCAGATGAGTAACCTGTGTGAAATTCTTGACAAAACTTTTTTTTTTTTTTTTCAAAAAACCTCGGAATAATTAATAAAAGAAATCGTAACCTCAAAATTTTGAATTTCCCCATAAATTTGAAAAAGGTTTTTTACAGAAGGATTAACACTTTTTAAAACCTATTTCTTGATTGTTTTTAACAATGTGCTTTGGAATGAAATTATACACTTTTTGTAGTTTGACCTCTGACCCTTGACCTAAATAAAATTCAACATTCAAGATCAACATTGTCAATGCAATTTTTTTTATCAATCTTACTACAAACTTAAAGAAATTTAAATTTCAATTCTATGTGGAGCAGAAGTTAAGATATAATTTTTTTTTATATCTCGAGATTGACCTCTTTATTGATTTTTTTGAAAATGTCTAAAATTCGTTTTTTTTTTTTAAATTTGAAAAAAATAATATACAAACCCTCTACTAGATGTTTAACATGTGAAATTCTTAAAAATCTATCGACCCCAGCCCATCTCCTTATTGAACTGGCTGGATTTTAACCATGCAGTAGCAAAAGTTGTTATGAAATCTTTAAACCAGGGACCGGATGCGCATCCGGATGCGGATGTCAAGTGCTCTCGGATGCTAAAAAAATAGAGAGCATCCGAGCATCCGGGATGCTCGAAAAATTTAAAAGCATCTGGATGCGCATCCAAGATGCTTGAAAAATTTAAAAGCATCCGGATGCGCATCCACGGATGCTCGAAAAATTTAAGGAAAGAAAGCATCCAGATCCAGTGCATCTACTAAAGTTAAAGTTTAAACTATGCAATAGTCTATTATTTTTATTATTAATTGCTCTTTGCAATTGTGTAAAGAATGACTGCTTGACATGTAGACACAATGACAATTATATTTATTGTTTCGATTATTTTCAGTTTCGGCTTTCTAAATTTTCACTCTTGTTTTTGCAGGAGGCGGCGACGGTGGCGGGCTGCAGAGTTCACGCTCGTGGTTGCATGGTCTCGGCAAGCGCGACCCCCTCGGCATCAACGCGCGTGGCTTCCACGAGGACGTCTTCAACCGCGATTACGGATCGTTCCACCCCATGCGTAAGCGTCACATCAGCAACGAGGCGGTCACCATTCGCGACAAGCGTTCACCAAACGTGGACACTGCAGAGCGACAGGCACTGTCAGCCTCCAAACGACGACCCGAAATGGATGCGGCTGGATTTTATGGAGATACTTTTAGTAATGGATTGGGAGAATTTTGGCCTTTGAAAAAACGTTGGGCTCCAACAAAAACAAGAAATGATGCTTGGAGAAGATGGTATAAACGTAAACCTGAAATGGATTCATCTGGATTTTTTGGTGATACATTTTCTAATGGTTTTGGAGATTTTTGGACAATGAAGAAAAAGAATGGACAAGAATTTAATAAAAGAAGGCCAGAAATGGATTCAGCTGGATTTTATGGAGATACATTTTCAAATGGATTTGGTGATTTCTGGACAGTTAAGAAAAAATATGAAAAGAGACGTCCAGAAATGGACTCTGCTGGTTTTTATGGCGATACATTTTCTAATGGGTTTGGAGATTTTTGGACTGTAAAGAAGAGAGCAGCAGAAGAAGTACCACGTAAGTCAGAAGATGGTGTAGGAGATGCAGCAATTGCAACAACACAATCAGAGGGAGATGGCAATGTCCAATAAAATCTGTGATGATATAAACATGCCGTCAAACTTGATCTTAATAATATAACCTATACTTTACCTTTGCTGCTGTTTATGTATACTCTTCTCTCCGTTTACTAACTGTCTACTTCCAGCCACAACATTTGCAAAACATCACCAGCGTTCTTCAGTTAGGAAAATAATATAAATTTATTTTCAATGACTGCAGCTTGAAGATAAAATAAAATTGTAATTCATTCAGATTATCTATTGCTGTTACAAAATATTAATAAAAATATAATAATAAATATAATAAATAAAATAAAATTAGAATTTTATTCAAACATACAATTTTTGAAGGTTTTTAATTTTTTTTTATTATTATTGTTTTTTTACTAAAAAAACAACAACTAATAAACCAAAATTTTTAAAATTACTTTAAAATTTCCTCGATCTAAAATCATCAACCATCATTTTTTTTTTAATACATTTAACTAATTATTGTACATTGAAATTGCCATGCACAACAATAAAATAATCGAAAGGAATAGATTATATGTATTATGGCACTTTTGCTTTCAACATTTGAATATATATATATATATATATATATATATATATATATATATATATATATATATATATATATATTCAAATGTTGAAAGCAAAAGTGCCATAACACATATAATCTATTCCTAGGGGCACACCTAGATATGCGCATTTTTTTCGGGCTTTGGTGACAACATATATATATATATATATATATATATATATATATATATATATATATATATAAATATATATATATATATATATATATGTTGTCATGTTGTCACCAAAGCCCGAAAAAAATGCGCACATCTAGGTGTGCCCCTAGCGATTTGAGCAAAGCCCGAAATTAACGAATATTTCGGGCTTTGCTCATTTAAATTTGATTATTTCTAGAAGTGCTCAAATCGAAAAAAGCAAACCCTGACGAGGAATTTTATTTCGGGGTTTGCTCATTGTTTTGATCATTTCCAGAAGTGCTCAAAGCAAAATGAAAAATAAAAATTAGAAATTGTGCCGTATTATAGTAATAATTTGTAATAAATAATAAAACAATAAAATAATGTGAATTTAATAATATCTTAATTACATCACTTTTTTAATTATATGACAAAAATACAAATTTAACAATTTAGCATAGCGTGTATATTATTATTATTTTTTTTTCATTAAAACATTTTTTTCTGAATTATTCAAGAAATACTGAGAAATAAGATTTTGTCACACGTTTTATATTAATATTGTATGTTAGTTAATTTAAATATTTTTTTTTACAGAGCGCTGATATACTATAAAATCATTTTAACTTAATTTATAGAACTTGCTAAGAAGCAAAGAGCTCCTCAAGATAGTTCCAAACCTACCAATTTAAAAAAAAAAAATAAATAAATAAAAAAAAAAATAAGAATGCAAAATAAATAATTATTATACCTGATTATTACCTGATCTTATTATTACCTGAACTTGACTTATTTTTGCAAGGATTACTATCATGACATTTTAAAATTCATCTAATTTTTTTCTTTGCACAACATTTGACAACCTTTAAATTATTGCAGTTGCAAAACACAAAACCTTGCTTTGAATTTGCTAATACTGCTGATCTGATCTTTGTCATGTGTGGTACGTGGTCTGAACTTTGAAATTGTTCATCTGCAACCTGGAATTCATTGCTAGAGTATAATTGTAACCATACCCTTTAATTATAAAAAAATTACAATAAAAAAAAAATTAAAAGTGTCTCGCAGAGTGACAAAATCGTATTTTTTCAATTTGAATAATAATACAGAAATAAATGTTTTAATAAAAAAAAAAAAAAAACTATACTGCAGTATACACGCTATTAATGTTAAATTTGTATTTTTATCAATTAATTAAAAAAGTGATAATAATTAAAGTATTATTTATTAAATTTACATTATATTATTGTTTTATTATTTATTGCTATAATACGGCACAATTTCCAATTATTATTTTTCATTTTGCTTTGAGCACTTCTAGAAATGATCAAAATAGTGAGCGCAGCCCGAAATAAAACTTTCTCGTCGTTTTTTTTTGTATTTTTCGAGTTGAGCACTTCTAGAAATGATCAAATTTAAATGAGCAAAGTCCGAAATATTTGTTAATTTCGGGCTTTGCTCAAATCGCTAGGGGCACATCTAGATAGGTGTGCGCATTTTCTTCGGGCTTTGGTGCCAACATATATATACATATATATATCAACATATATATATATGTATATATATATATATATATATATATATATATATATATATATATATATATAATATATATATATATATATATATAATATATATATATATATATATATATAAAATTATAATATTTCTATATTTTCTTATAGTCAAATTCACGTACTATATAGAATTATAATGTATATAATAAGTATAATTTCGTTTTACGAGGGGCAAAACAATATGTTTTAAAAATGTCAAATTTCTTTTCTTAATTATATGCAATCTAAAATTAGATATCTACTCAATTATTTAAATATATGCCTAGCATACAAATTTAATATAGATTTAAAAGTCAGAGATAATAAAATTATAGGTAGAATTTAATTAAAACCACAGAGTTGCACTTACTAAGACTTAGTAAGTGCAACTCTGTGATTAAAACATAAATATACAAACTAAATTATCACAACGGTGCACAGGCCGGATCAAAATGACCCAAAATACAAACCAATCGATTACTGTGCATGGCCTGGCTTTCCATGAAAAGTTTATATTTTTATGTTGATGATGATCGATATACTGTATATATATAGTATTTCTATACCCACCCTATATAATCTAATTATCAGCATTTTGTTTTTAAATTGAGAAATATATATTCAATAAATTTCATGGTTGGCAATTATATAATATATAGAATAAACATGGAATTATTATCATATTAATAATATAATATATTGGCGCCATATAAAGTTAGTGTGAAAACCTATAGTGGTAACTGCTGGAACTACGTGCGTTTGGCGAGATTGCTGTATATGATTAACATTGTAAAATCATGTAAGTGTAAGTGCTCTGTCAGCAGCCACAGCATAATTTTACAGTAATGAGTTAATTAATGACAACACACCATAATTAGTTGTCATGCAAATACTTTCGGACATATATAAAAAAATATTTCAACTTCGTAAGTGATTTCTTTCCTAAAAATTTGATAATTTTTGTGATTCTCCTCATGCTATAGGTAATGCCGTATCCTCGATGCAAAGAACAAAATTTTCAGACGTCAGCGCCATCTCTTGGTCCTTTATGTCTTCTATATCTCATATATTTACAAATTCAATTTTTTTTTTTTTTTTTAATTTGCTAAAATTGATTACATTTTTGTAATATATGTTTAACATCTAAAAGCAAACTTTAAATAATTATTTCTCTTTAAAAATTAATCACTTCTCATGACATGCATGGGTGCCATGCCAGTTCTTTATTTTGTTGAAGATTCTGAATTTCAAAGGTGGATTTAGAATTAAGAATATTTTTGACCTGCAGAAAATTAACAATACCAAATGCTTTAAATTTGAAAGTAAAAGTTACATTCAATAATTTTTTAAGGTGGAGTATGCTGTGTGTATGACATATAGCATTGGTGTTGATATGGAATGGCTTAATTATTTATTTGTTCCTTGGGAAAAAGTAGCAAATACAAAATTAAAATGTAAAAAAATAAATATGAGTATATATGTTTAATAAAAATTATATATTCCAAGAAATAGTCTTGTATTTGATAGCAAAATAATGTATCCACTACTAAAATAGATGTAAATTTAATATATTTTTGTCTCTCAGTATGATATATTTCAAGGTGAAGAAGTTATATTTAAATTTGATTCAATATATAGTTCATAATATTTTAAATATATAATCACATAAACTGTAAACATAGTATAGTATAGATTTTGCTATGCAAATTTACTTAAATCTTAATTAAGAGAATTTGTTGCACCTAGCTACCTGACATTGAAGCTATATAAATAATTACCAACTTAGGGGTACAAGGTGTAACATGCCCAATTAATGTTAAAAAAATTGCCGCACATGAAAATTATGAAATATATATATATCTTAAAATGTTCTCTTCTACATATACCGCTAAAATATCAGGTAAAAAAATCTCATCTAGTTTTAGAGTAGATTTATTAATTTTAAAAGTTGATTAATTTAACATGTGGAAGTTTCATTTCTCCATGTTAAATTATATTTTTTTATTTCATTGATTTATCCAAATTAAATACCAGTTGGTACATTAATTGTGACTACATAATTAATTTCACTGAAAAAATTAAAAAAACAAAACAAAAAAAAAACAAAACAAAAAAACAATAGTCACAATACATACATTAATAATATATAAACATACATTATACAAAAACAGAAATAAAAAGACAAAAATTTAGAATTACAAATAAGAATTGACAAATTCATTGTAATCATCTTTTTGTTAATAGAATAATAATTTTTTTTAGAAGATTAATCAACAATTATGTTTCTTAAAAAATGATATGCTTTCAACTTTTTTAATATAATCCGTAAGTTTATTATACAGTAGCGAGCTCACAAATATAGATATCCTCTTTTAGTTTGCTCATATAGCCACCGTACCTTTTATGAATTTGATTTTACTGTCCGTTATTATATCCAGTACAAAAGACATTTTTTCTGTCATAATAATATTTACTGGCGGGATAATATGTTTAATTACAACTTTTTGTGCAAAATGATCAGAAAAATGAGTCTTTAATTAAAACAGTAACCTCAACCTCTTCTTTTTTGAGATTTGTGAACACATTATCAATAATAGACTCTTCATTGGAAAAATTGTTAATCCTGGTTGCAGAGTTCACTATTATGTCCAGATTGTAACTACTTAGAATAAACATACAGTATATATATTAAGTTCCTTTTTAGTATATTTATATTCTTAGTACAACTAGTGTCAATGTTAAAATCTCCAAGAATAATAATATTCTTTAAAACATTTAAATGTTTCAAAATTTATTCAATCTAGTTGTCAAAAAAACAGCAATTCTTTTCATTATTTTTTAATACGTGCACACATTTATTTTCATCATGAGGATGAAGATTTATAGTTGGAGATCTATACCAATATATTAATTTTAATGTATATATATATATATATATAAATATATAATTATTATATATATATCTCCCAGTAAACACAGGATGTCAAAAAAGTGTTGGACTGATGGTGTACTTTCAAATGTTGGCACGGTACAGTACAGGCCCACCAGTCAAAAAGCACTCGACCAACAGAGTTGTGTTTACTGGGAATATATAATAGCTATAAGTATAGACCAGAATTCATCAGAATAAATGAAGTGCCAATTAATTGATCGCTATATAGCGAAAAGCAATTTATCTATAATTAATTGTGTTATATGTATACCCATGTTATATAATAATATATTATATATGTATAATTTTATAAACTGCGCTGTTAATGGCTCCACATATATGCACGCAAAAATATCTTACAATTAGTCCTATCTGAAAAACAATGATTATGAGGGTTTTTTTTTTTTTTAACATTGGGGCGTATTACCTTCCCCTTAACTGTGTAATTTTAATTTTTATAAATTATTATATTCTACATATCGATGCTGTTCTGCCCAAATGGTGAGATTGCATCTGCTCATTTATTTTGAGTGGCGAAGTTGCATCTGTTCATTTTTTTTTAGAGTGGCAAAGTTGCTATATATGCTCACATGGCAGCATATAGGAGAGTGGCGAACTTGCAATTTTGAACAGATGTAACTTCGCCACTCTCAATAAATGAACAGATGCAACTTCGCCATTTGGGCAGAACAGCATCGATATATCGTCCCTCGTCCGCAATAATGATCGAGCTATCTGCTCCACAATCTTATTGCAATAATGATCTGTCTGCTATTTCAGATGAACGCAATATATCGGTATAAAATAAGGCTAAAAATTGCGCTCACCTGAAAGAGCAGACAGCTCATTATTGCAATGAGATCGAGGAGCAGATAGCTTATTATTGCGGAAGAGGGACGATATATGTCTGTTTTATGAATAAAATATTTATGAGAAATAATAAATAAATGGTGTTGTGTTGAGTAATGTTTATTTTTAATTTAATACAGCAGTGCGTAATGCACATTATATATATAATGTTTCACACAAAAATATATATATACATAATATATATATATATATTTAAAAAAAAGCTCAATTATAGCTCAGTAATTAACCTACTTGAATTTTTAAACTGAACTTAAAAAAACTTTTTAGTTTCATTTACTTAAACAATATTTCGGTAAAAATTGGAAACTAAATACTACTGAGATAAACACAATCAATGTTATAATTAAAGATGAATTTTTTAAAGTTACATACATTTAAATTTTGACAATTAACATAGTTAATATATCCTCATATATTTCTTTATTTATATATATAATACTTCTGTGCTTTCAAATACAATTATGATAAATATTAAGTGATTATCATATCTGGATATTAATTAAAGCAGCAGATTAGGTAAAGAGAACATTGATTTCATGTTTATTTCATATGAAAATGTAAAAAAACAAACAAACTTTATTCTAAATACTTTTATGGATTAATAAAATTTTAAGATATTTTAATTGCTAGGTACAAAAATTTAGCAAATATTAAAATTAAGAGTAATATTATGGATTTGAGTATTAGCATCTTAGCTCTGAGTTATAATAAAATTTAACACTTAACTATCTAAAAAGAACAAAAAAACTCAAGAATACACATAAAATTTTAGATCACGGGAGGGGATCGTAGGGGTCAAAGGTCTCAGTAGGGACAATTTCAAGGTCCGAGTTTTCATCCTCCGGATCTGATACCCCCGCAAGGACTACCTCGTGAGGTAGCTTTGGAATGCAGCCTTCTCCCAATTTGTTCTTCTCCTGCCCTGTGTACACAAGAGACCACACAACATGAGAAAACATTGCAAATCTGCAAATGTATACTGACAGCATCCATTGCAGATGAATAAATTGAACTTTTTTTTTACCAAAATGAAAAGAAAATAGATTTCATAGAAAAGACAATGACTTACAATTATTATTATAATTACTCCACTATTGACTCTTTTATTATAAATATTATATATTTAAGATGTGCTCATGATTCAGGAACTAAGAAAAATATAACTTTTGTGACAAAAATAGTAAAAATTCAAATAATATCTATTACCATATTATACATATATATAACAATTTTCAGTCCTCTTCTTTATATATAATATTATATGCTACTATAGTTTATATGCTATAACAGCTCTAATACAAAATCTTATAAAACATTCATAATGAATAATTAAAAAAATAATACAGTAATAACATATTAGTACATGCACTGTACACATAATAAGTTGTGAAACTGTTTCTTCATTTAAACATTTCATGCACATCATCTCTCTATACATGTACATATCCCATGTGTCCCAGTCATAAGACTCATAAATAAAATAGAATAGCCAACAACCAGCTATGAGAGGAGAAAAAAAAATTGTATTTTTAAAATAGTATATATTAATTATAATAAAATAATATACAATAAAATAAAATAATATTGATGGATATCTGTGGTAACTATATAGTATTAAATAACTCGTTATTTCACAATAGGGCTGTAAATTTTAACCGGTTGAGTAACCGTCCGGTTAAAACCCCACGGTTAATCGTTTTCATAAAATACTGTTACTCGAGGTTACGGTTAATTTAACCATTTAACCGAACTTTGATTAAAATTGAAAATCAACCGATGGTCAATTTTAACCGTTTCTAGCCGTTTCATAATTTTAAGCACTTGTAACCGCGGGTAATTCTTTTTATGAATGTTTAAAAGTGCAAAAAAATTAATTGACACGTGAATTCCATTCAGGATTATATATAAGGTATTTCACCATCCTCTCAAACATAACAATTTGTTATATATATATCATTTACCTATATTTTTGACAATGTAAGTTGAACTATTGTTTAACTTCCGTTTTTAGGTAATCAATTAAAAAACATATTTTATGAACTATAAAACAAAGAAAAAAAGGAATTCGCGTGTCATTCTCAAAAAAAAATATAATAAAATATGATATATAGAGAACAGTTCAGAAAAGAAATCAATTTCTCAATTCATCCCCCCCCCCCTCCTCCCCCCCCCCTCCACACACACACAAGTAGAATACAATTGTGACACTGTGAAAAGTAACCATATTCAATAATGCATGTTAAATAAACAATATCAATATTTATAACAACAATAATTGATTAAAGATATTTATGCTATACTTTTTAAAGATATACTATATACTTTATAATAATAAAAACCATTAGCTGTTATTTTGATTTTAATGTTTTTAATTAATGTATGATGTTGATAAATGGAAAAAGAATATTCTATATTCAGTTATGTGTATGCAATATTAATGGTATTTGTATTAAATATATCTTAATTTAACGTGATAATTAATTGCCAAAAAAATACCCGATGGCGCAGAGTTAACAGTTTCGGTTAAATTAACCGATCAAATAAATTCAAATAACTAACCGATCGAATAAAATTAACCGATATCGATTAGACGGGTTTTTTTATCGATCAAACATTTTCAGAATTCTTGGCGGTTTTTAATTTTTAATCGAACTTCGGTTTGATTAAAAACCGGTTCAAAGTTGACGGTCACCGGTTAAACATTTTTTTCGATTATTTACAGCCCTATTTCACAACTTGTTGTTTGGTAAAACTAGATTTTGAGTTAAGGAGGTAATGGTCCCATCAAAATTAAGTGGCATTGCATGGTATAGGAAAAACTTGATATAAGGTAAACTTATATATAATTTCTTGGGTCCCTTGACTTCACGTAGTAACAACAATTTTACTGTACTTGTGACTAATGAGGACCTGAAAGGAAAAGGGATTTTCTCAAACCCAGTGAAGGGAGAATACATGATCTGGATACTCACACTTAGCCGAGGCCCAGTTGCGAGAGTCCTCGTCACAGTCGCTCGAGTTGTCAGGTAGCTTTGCCCGCAGGTCCAGCTGGGATTTTACTTTTGACTGCAGGGGGCGCTCCAAGCGAGGCCAAAGGATGCCTACATGACATGACACAGCTTGAAATCAGAACATGCATGATATCCTTTTTCATCCACCAATTGGGCAGCGTTTTTATGCATTTTGTACAATGTATTTTGTTTTTCTGCTCAATAAATATTTATATTATTATTATTATGTGAGACTTATCTACGAATGTATAAAAGTCATGCTATAACTCATTTATAACTAAAATTCTTAAAAGAGTGTGAATCTCAGTCACTTGAGATCTTAAGTTGAAACTAATTATTTCTGTAAAAAAAAAAAAAAAAAAAAACAATAATAATTAATTAAGCATCTTCAATTTAGTACATGACAATTTACTAATGACCTTCACATCACGAATAATAATTTCACAACCCTTTTCAAAAATGAAAGAAAAAGATAAATGTTTTTATTTTCTTTTTTTAATTAAAGCTAGTAAATATTTTCTTCTCAGTACACTGTATATTTTTATTAAAAAAATAATGTACATGGGATTGAAGATAGCTAAACAATCAAATAAGCATACATCAGCACATTTATTTCATATATTTAAAATCTTAAAAGGTCACCTTTTTTTGAAATAAATTTAATTAATTTTATTAACTTGAAATACAATTTAACATTTTTCAATAACCTGACCACCTGAGACTTAATTGCCGATCTGTGAGCTAATCTCGGATCCATGATGTCCTCTATCCCCTACCTCAGTCTCCCCTCCTCCCCTTTCCTTTTTGGTGACCTTGTGGCCTCTGAACCTCACAACCACCTGTTCTAGCATAGTACTATAATTAATCCACAAAATGTGTCTTTGGTTACTGGTTGACACTTACCATCAGCTAATTTAGATAGCTTGATTTCCACTTCGAGACCCCTCGCATGGTGGATTGTTTTCTGTGGGTCTACGTATCCAAACAAGTACTTTCGGAAGGAGTAGACTTTCTCGTCGCACTGGGTGCTGCAAAATGGCAAACACTTAATTAAAAATGACAAATTATGAACAATGTTAATGAAAATAGTGGGATATAGAGTGATTTATTCATCACGGGTTTGCACATAATTGCTGTTTTGATTGTCAAATATAGTTTGAGATTTTTTTTTTCTCCCCTGAGACTAAAAGAAGTTTTTATAAATAAAATATATATATTGAAACACATCTTTTTTGATTAAGGAAATTATGAGTTCTATATATATATATATATATATATATATATATATATATATATATATATATATATATATATATATATATATATATATATATATATATATATATAGTAAAAACATTAGTATGCAACTTTTTGTTAGGTAAAACTTGATTTTAGGCAAAGGATATTGCAGTCCCGTCAAAAATAACTATAGCATGGCGTAGATAAAAAAAACTTGATATAAGGTAAAATACCCTATATCATATAAATTAAATAAAAAGGTAAAATACTCGATATAAGGTAAACCTATAATATCCTGGGTCCCTTAGCTTTAAATAATAACAAGTTTTCACTGAATCAATCATCTTGACTCTCTAGATTTTATTGTGGTGCTCTTAATAAAAAATATGAAATTAGCTTACAGAAACTCGATCTTGTCAATGTCGACTTTGAGATTATATTTTGTCACTCCCGGCAGCTGGACCTTGATGGTGATCCAATCAACATCCTGGTTCCAGACAATACTTGGCCAGAAGGCAGATTGAATCAGTCCATGGCGACGTGGCTTGCTTGCTTCAGAACTTTTGTCTGCACCAACCTCTGCAGTACATGGTGTCACCTCAGCCTGGCCTTGCTCCATTGTAGACGGTACTTCTAAGTTTTCTGTAGGCTGTACTCCCGCAGCAGCAGCAGCAGCAGCCACAACTTGGAGAACTTTTCCTGACACTGCCGCAGCCTCAGTTGAATGACGGGTTTCTCCTGCGGGCTGTATCAAAGAGTTAAAAAAATTCTTTGCTTCCTGCTTAAAGTTTATAGTAAGACCCTCTACACTTGGTGTAACAGCTGCACCTTGCTGTACTCTCACCTCAGATGCAGGATTACTTGATGGCACCAGCTGACCAACGTTCTATACAACAGAAAAAAAATTATTTATGTCAATTGAGACACAGAATTAATTAATAAAGAAAAATTTGTACTTGTTTGCTTTTGTACTTATAATTAGAATATTCATCTAATATTCAAGCAGTTAGCCATCCAGCGGCTTTTGCACTTTTAGGTGATCAGGCAAAATGTTCAGCACAATAGTTCTTCAACATGCTTGTTCTTAAGGTATAACCTGAGAATTTGTCTGTCAAGGTCAAGAGGCGTGGCTATAGTGGCAACACTGTTTGCATTGGAATGCGCATAAATTTTTAGGAGGGGGTGGTGACTACAGTCCTTGAGAACGTTGCCACATTTCTCATCACATATAGGTAACGATCATCGCCACGGTTCAAAATATATGAAAACAATTCAGAAAAATAGTCTAAAAAATTAGGTTTTAGTAAAAAAAAAAGTAAAAGAATCTGTTGTATAGTTTTTTTGCAATGCTAATTAACAAATTTAACATTGGAAGGATACAAAATTCTCATTTAAATAAATTAATTATAATTAAACCAACGGTTAAAAAATTCCGAAAAAATTCAGAGCTAATTTGACGATTGTTGTGAGTCCACCAAATTAATTTGAAGAAAATCTGTTGTAGCGAATTTTTCGTCCAAATTTCTCAGGTTAAGCCTTAACCAGCAAAAATATAAATTGTTAATTACCTTAGGTTGGGGGGCTGAGTCAAGGAACGAGTCCAGATCGTCGAGACTGAAGTCTGAGAAGTTGAAATCTTCGTCGTCAAGAGACTGGCTAGGGTAGGACTCGACTTTCTTGTGGCTTGACTCAGGAGGCTTGGCTGTAGGCAGCGGCTCATCTCTCTCACGAGTCTGCTCTTTGCTGGCTGGCATGTCTATATTAAATGTTTGAAAAAAAATAATCAGCAATTATGAAACAATACTGTAAAACCTAATTAATGATTTTCAGTTAAAAAAAAAAAAAAAAACACTACATATTTATCAGGACTAGTTTTTTTTTTATAATAAGTACATAATTGACTTTTATTTATATTGATTGAAGAGTCACTAGTCACTAACCCCCATAGTATTTTTTTCTAGAATTCAATCTAAAAAATCCCATTTCACTCTCTGCAATTTGATGTATACAGTAAATATCATGAATATTTTCACTACACCATTAAGCAATGAAAGTAAAAAAGAAATAGCTTCTGGATGCAAGAGTACAAAATTTCGATCAAGAATTAAAACAATTGTCTTTTTTTTTTTTATAAAAACTACAATACTGAATTTAACAAATTAATCATCAAGTGAAAAAACTAGATGCTGTACAGCATCGAAGTGACAGCATATCCTTCATGAGTTTAAGTACCTTGGAATGGTGGCTGCTCAGGAGTCAATGTCGATGAGGAGCTGCTGTCACTGCTTGACTCGTCTGAGGACAGGAACTGCTGAGCAGAATCTTTCACAGCCGCCCACCTCTTCTCCAGCTGAGCGTCTGAGCGCTCCTCCCAACGCGCCTCACCACACAGCACCAGTGATGCAGCTACCTCCTCCGTGTACAGGTGGGCATCAAGTAAATGTACTGAATAGCACCAACCACCAGTCACCTGGCTGCGTGTTTGGTCCACCACCTAATACAATAATGTGACACTTATAACATCCATCAAGCATAAATAGTCGATAAGAGAGGCCTGTATCGGCAAAATACTGAACCTACTTTACAGGACATCGGAGTGGCAAATAGAACTGCCAAGTTGGTGGAATGCTCATTCCACTAAAAATTTCAAAAGTACAGAACACAGACAAAAGTTCCATTATAATGAAAGAGCAAAATGAATGAATTAATGAATGAATGAATAAATAAAAGTAAAGTGAGAAATGAGAGTATTAAATTCACAAACTTTTACTCAAATCAGATATTTTTTTATATCTTTATTCCAGCCAGGGAACACTTGAAGCCTCTAATGGAAATAAAAATTAATTAATTTTACTACACAGGTGCGCAACTCACTGCTGGCTTAAGGGTAAGGTAACGCCACCAATGTTAAAAAAAGTCCCTCACACAAAAACTCTGAAAAAAATTTAAAGTGTTCTCCTCTACACCCCCTATCAGTAGCTAAAATATCAGGTATACAAATTCGATCTAGTTTTTGAGTTATAAATTTTTAAAGTTGACTAATTTAACATGGGAATTCCATTTCTCCATGTTAAAATAGCCAACTTTAAAAATTTATAACTCAAAAACTAGATCGAATTTGTATACCTGATATTTTAGCTACTGATAGGGGGTGTAGAGGAGAACATTTTAAATTTTTTTCAGAATTTTTGTGTGAGGGACTTTTTTTAACATTGGTGGCGTTACCTTACCCTTAACATAATAACAAATATAATTGTTTCGACTGCATATGTTTGCTCTTCAGTTGATCCTAACTAGGTTTTTACCTGGATGGCAAATGGTATCATCTGTCCGTCCTCTGAGTGAGACATGCTGATAAGACGGTCTCTGGCACTGTCTGGCCACTCTGTGGTGTTACTGGGAAGCACACCATCGAGGCTGCACTCAATGGCCTGTAAGCACGTTAGCCAAGTACAATATTCAGAGCTAACAATTTACACTGCAGCTTAATTACCTGCAAGGGCAGTATCGAGAGCATAGAGGTTGGCAGAGCTAGCATATCTTGCAAACGCACCTCAGCATAGAACCCGTAGTCCACAAACAAGAGCAAGAACTGACCCTCAGCAAGAGTCTTCTCAACCTTAGCTCTATAACACCTGCAATACATAGCAACCTGATCAGAATGACTTTAACATGACTTATATATATATATTAAATCATAAACATATCTGGATTGTAACTTCTAAACTTTATTATTTTTTTAACATAAGGTAATAAAAAAATATGTATATATCTGTATATACAATAATGAAAATGTTTATTTTAAATGAAAGTAAATTTTTTTTAGATAATATTAATGTGAAGAGTTATATAATATAAGACCAATTGCACCAATCTTCATGTGAATTATATCAAAACAAACGAAAGGAAAAATTTGGGCACAGTGAAAGAGGAAGATCAGGATGTGTTAAAACTTAATTATGTTAGGGGAGCTATGATCATCATATGGGTGTATTAACCCTAGCATTACCAGAGGGGATGGAGGGAAGAGGGGTATAAGTCAATACGCGCGACCCGTAACTCTTATAAAGCAGAAAAAAAAATAAAGTTTAAAATAGTGCCCCAAAAATTCTGAAAAAAATTTGTAATCCTTAGTTAGTCACCCATCACCCAACAATGTATTTACGCAAAATAAATTAGCCAGAAAAAAAAATAAACTTTTTTTTTTTAAAGAGTGATTAAAATAGAGGGTTGTTTCAACCCCCCCTCCCCCTTCGCCCCTTGGTACAGCGTGTGACTACCTTGGTAATGCTATAATTCAATAAGCCCAATAATTCTTTGCTCATTTCGGAAATCACATTCCTATAATTATATCTCCCTGTTAGTGGAGTCATGAAGTGCATTAACCTTATTTTATAGCTCTAACAATAAGTTCCACGTTTGGACATTGGACACACTTACTTTTTGGAGAACTTGGCAACAACAAATGAGCCGGGCTTGGTAGGAACCTTGGTGAGCTTGCTGATTAGCTGTTGCTCCAGAGTACCTAACTCGTCCATCAACTTTACGAGCCTGCACACAAAATGGGAGTTCAGTCTCAACTGTGGCAAAGGTAAAATTATAAAACAAATTTACAAATAAGACACACAATGGAATATAATCCTCAATTTATCTTATTGCAGAAATGAATTGAGGGTGCACACAGTTGGCTACTCTAATTTTTTCAGATTTTTTTGAGCCCCGGAAGTATTTTTTAAAAAAATACTGAAAGTAAGACTCTTCAAAAGCAACTGCTCTAGCTGCCTCTCTCCAATAAAAGGATAGCCGAAAAAGGATACATATATATATATATATATATATATATATATATATATATATATATATATATATATATATATCAGGGGCGGCTCGTACTATAGTACTGCTGTACTGCAGCCCCCCCAGAAATTTTGGAAACAAACACACAATTAGAAACATCAAATATTCCTATAATTTTTCTGAACTTTCCAGCAAATTTTTATCAGTTCTAACATTTAAAATCATGTAATTTTTGCCGCTGCCGCGTAAATTTATTCCCTCAGCGCTGCCCAGCGGAAGGTACTGCCACTACTAGCAGTAGCCCAAAGCAGTGTTCCCACCCTCATTCTCCTCTTCAACTCCCACTCAAGCCGTGTGATTTTGGAGCGATCGGGGACTGTGCGATCGGCAGTACCCGCAAGCTCATTGGTTCAACAGAACCAATGAGCTTGTGGTATTTGACATGTGGGAATAATTTGAACAACACTTCGAAGACCTTTCCTGTAATATGGTTTCATTGAGCAGATTAACAAAATTTTAATTACATTCATCAGTGAATATACTAACAAAGATTGACTAAATATATTGAAGCATCTGAGGAATGAAGACAAGCACTTTTATTTTACTTTAATAAAAATATGACTGTCTTTTATCTTTGTCTTTTGAAAATTAAGTGGTGCATGCATGTAAACAATCGTGAGATCTCACGTTCGAACAACGACAACAACAGGTTTCTTACTAACCACGCAGTTATAGCGCCACTCTAACTCGATGGCACTAAACGTTGATCGAATTAATTAAGTGAGAAATCTGGATAACTTAATTCGTTCGTGAATCGCGACTATGTATTTTATTATAAATTATAAGTTTACCAGGAACAAGTCGATATACATGGGAGCTATTTATTTATTAATTATTCACTTCAGCATTTTATACCATTAATGTGAAAATTCAAACATAAAAATAAAACAATAAAACAAAAACAAGTTGTAAAAGTGTACGAGTATACAAAATATAAGAAAACGTTAACTACTCCACAGGATGAGAAAAATATATAGCTTATTTTCCCGGGTTTGCGTGTACCGGCAGTACATTATTTAGCAGCAAATATGCGATAGTAATCAAAAAAATATTGCATGGCTAAAAAAAAAAATAAAACAATAATAAAAAATTGGGATCTTTGATCTGTTATACCGCTCGAGAGGTTTCTCATATGCGCGCTCAAGCCAATTATACCGATGTGTCGTAATTATAGGGTGATCAGAACTGCATGAACATCAAATAAATCGATCATGGTATATACTATAATATATGTACAAAATTAGGCAACAACCAGAATCTAATATAAATTTTTAAAGACAACATTTAATAAAAAAATATGAAATGAAATTTTTATAAGAAAAAATTACATTATTAAACATTATTTCATTATTATTAGTATTTATTTAACTGAGAAAAAATAATTGTAATCCTGTTAAGGTAGAGATAACACGAATCAGCTGACCCAATGTTAAAAAAGTCTCATTCATGAAAATTATGAAAAAAAAAATAATAATAAAATATTCTCCTCTACATTATCCCCTATCATGTAGCTAAAATATCAGGTACACAAATTCGAGCTAGTTTTCGAGTTATTAATTTTTAATGTTGACTAATTTAGCATGGAAGTTTCATTTCTCCATCTCCATGTTAAATTAGTCAACATTAAAACAACTTTAAAAATTAATAACTCGAAAACTAGCTCAGTTTTGTATACCTGATAATTTAGCTATACTGATAGGCGATGTAGAGGAGAACATTTTATTATTTTTTTTTCGTAATTTTCATGACTGAGATTTTTTTAGCCTTAGGTCAGCTGATCCATGTTATCTCTACCTTAACAGGATTACGATTATTTTTTTCTCAATTAAATAAATACTAATAATAATGAAATAATGTTTAATAATGTAATTTTTTCGTATAAAAATTTCATTTTTTATTTTTTTATTAAATGTTGTCTTTAAAAATTTATATTAGATTCTGGTTGTCGCCTAATTTTGTACATATTGTATATACCATGATCGATTTATTTGATGTTCATTATATACATTGCGTAAAAATTATACCAGACATTCAGGTTTCATATTAAATATGCAGTTTGATTGACACTATTATTTAAAAAAAAAAAGGCTTAAAACAATATTTATTTTTATATATTTTTCTTACCACGTGAAAAGACTTATGAATTAAAAAAAAAATAATTAAAAATTGGATATTATATTAAGTTTGAAACATTCAATCACGATTTCAAAAGGGCTCGCATAAGTGCAGGTCATAACAAATTATAAATAAAATGCATGCATTTTTTGTTTGTAGATAATTTCTGCTTCTTTGTTGAGAGCATTATTATATGATTTTGTCATAATTTTACCCTCAAAAAGGGGCGTTTTGCACTCTCTAATACACTGCGTACTTTTAACTCTTCTGTTCTTCAAACATTCTGCAATCACATATCCAACCAAACCTTTTTAGGTCTACCTAATCCTTTCATGCCTTAAATTGTACACTACCTTTAAACACCTGTTTTGCAATTCGTTCATCACCCATTCTCTCAACATGTCCAAACCAACGTAGTGTACTTCGTTCATACTTGTCAATTACGCTTTCTTTCACTCCACACTCATTCATCAGTTATGTGTTTCTCACTCTATCCATCCTAGTTTTACCAAACATATTCCTTAAAAAAACTCATACCAACTGCATTTAACTTACTCCTATGCTTTGTTTGACACACGTACCCATACTTCAGACCCATACATCAAAGTTGGTATTATTATAGGACAGAGTCGTACACAGCTAGCTTAGCCGTATTAGACAATAGCTCAGTGCGACACAACCCTGCCATACTACCCACAATCCTCCTGCCAGCACTTACTCTCCTATCAATCTCTCCATCTACACTTCCGTTCTCCAGAAACAATGTTCCCAAATATACAAATTAATTCTTTCACTCGTTCCAGCTGTTCTCTTTTTAGGTCAATTCCTTTTTTCTCGTTGCTATCTGTACTACCAAGCACCATTACTTTTGTCTTGCTTACATTGATTTTTAGATCCATACGACTAGTACTCACTTCCAAACGGTTTAACCTTCTTTGCAAGTCATCTTCACTATCAGCTAACACCATGGCACAGTGCATCATCTGCATACAACAGCAACCATATAACATTATCGTACCCACACTAATTCCATTTTCACCTATACCAGCCAATCTTACACACTTATCCATAAACACATTAACCTCACACACGCTTTACTACCTTCATACATAGATTTTACTGCATTCAGCAATTCATCATTTACACCATACTCCGACAACACTTTCAACACTAATTATATTATATTGTGTGCCATATATATTCCATATAAGAACATCAATTAATCTCATTCAACTGTTTTTCTGTACTATACACTAATTTTTGCTTTACAATCTCATCAGAATTAATCCAAAAATTGACCCCTCACAGCTAATAAGTATAAGAAATGTAAAAAAGCATTAGTACAAAATCTGTAAATAATAAATATGCAATAGGGTTATGTAAATGGACATGCTGTTGTTTTCTCACATGGGTTGAAACTTCATCATCTGGACGAAGAACGAGTTTGGCTTATTGACTGAGGTGATATTCACGAAGCTGATCTTGTCCTGAGGCATGAACGCCCAGTCTGCCACCTTCTGGGTCACAGCTGCTCTGGGTCCCACGACTGTAAATCAAGATCTCAGTCAAGATTACAAACTAAGCTCGTAATACAATATAATGAGTAGCAGCTTAGCTGACAATGCATCGAAAAACAAATTAGGTTCTCTGATAGCTCAAAACTAAAAATCTCCTGAAATTTCAACTGTGATTTTCTTTTTCACCCCTTATTTGAAAATTTTAAATCTGATTTTAGTGTTGACGTTTTTAATACTGAGAGTTAAATTTTGTATTTTATAACTCAATGTTTTGATTTGTTTGTATTTGGGGACAGTTGTCAAATTTTCGCCATACAGTAATATATGCCCCCTCACAATGAACACATATATCATAGAAAACAGAAAAAAAAAAAAAAAAAAAAAAAAATTAATTCAATTAAGGTTTTCTTCTTTTAAACTTCATTATTTACAAATCTATACATGCTTAAAAGTTAGCTAGGGTATAAATATGCTGAGAATAACCTACCAGGTTTGGTTTCTGGAAGGAGCACACCCCCTTGACGACACAAATCGAAGAGATGCACCATGTGAGGGTTGTTCTGTGAGACCAGTTTCTTGGTGATCAGATTCTTTCTTAGAGAAAAGTGCATGATAGTGTGACGTGCCTTGACGAGATCTTGCCGACACTCCAGAGGCTCCAGCCACATGCAGCCTCGCAAACTCAGGACGATCTGACATATAAGAGGTAAAATACATTCATCAGACCTTTGTGGTGTCGTGACGAGGGGCCATCATCATAACCATCAATATTGCCAAACCCCACCTATACTTACGTAAAAACTGTTTATGTGAAGCATTAATGGAGTATCAACCTCGAAAATTTTTATTGCAAAAATGGATAGAGAGTGCAATGTTATGCCACTCCTATTATTTTTATTATTATTTTTTTTTTTTTCAATTTTTTAGAGCCCGGGAAGTATTGCTAAAAAGTTTTGACGAGGTCGGGTTTGAACCCACTCTCCTTTTAGTCCCTATCTTTTTATTAAGAGAGGCGTCTAGAGGCACGACTTTAAAGATCTTTACTTTCAATATTTTTTTTAAAAACAGTTCTCGGACTCTAAAAAATCTGAAAAAAAAAAAAAAAAGTAGAGTAGCATAACTTTGCATGGCACACTCAACCAATATCTGCAATAAAAAAATTTGATGTTGATACCCCATTTGGTAATATAAATGATTAAAAAAAAATAATAAAATAAGGTGCATGATGCAGCCTGTACTACAATCAGTGTGTTACGAATATACACTGTATTATAAGTTACATGATCTGGTATATACCCGTCGCCAATATTGTTGAAGTATACACAGACTGTCCCATAATTTGTGTCACTTATTTAAAATGTATTGTAATTTAATATGAAATTTTTATACAGAAAATCACACTTTCCATACCTAAATAAGGGGATGAAAAAATTATTAGATTAAAATTTCAAAACTACCACCAAAATCTGTGGCATGATGTTTTAGAAGGAATATAAGTTTTCAAATCTCGATCCAAGTCTAATTAATATGAAATTTTAATTTTTATTAAAAAAAATCTCCCATGACACACAAATGATGGAACATGTTTGTATATTATAATCCGTGGTGAAAGTAAGCCGTCGGTGCGCGCCAGTGCGCCGCACTGGTAAGACACGTACTGATCGAAATTTACTAAAAAAATCAACAAAATTTAATGAAAAAACAATATTTGGAAGTGTGAACAGATCACTTTATAAAACATTATGCATGACAGTTCTTGTACTTTCATTTTATTTATCTCACGAAGTTTTAACTTGCACTTTCTTTTAAAGTCAAAATTTTGTACTAAAAAATAATTGAAATCTATTTTATTTATTTTTTTCATTGCGCAAAAAATGAATAATTAGGCCTGTTCATAAACCCTGCTCGTGGTGTACTCTGAGCAAATTTACAAACAAAAATCATGACGTCATTTGCACTGCACTCCCTACACCACCATCTGTGCTGGTGTAAGAAATTGGTGTAAAAGTGTACACCGAGCAGGGTTTACGAACAGACCTATTAATATGTAATATGAAATTGTTGCATTGTAAATAAATAGTAAATGCTGGAGTAAAACATAAAACATTATTTTAAAAGACGACAATAAAAAAGTTAATTTTAATATTTTCTCATAAATTAGCGCCTTTTTTATGGCGAGCCTGAGAACAGACTTATTTATTATATTAGTTTTTTAATTTTTTTAAATCAAAGAAGTATTTTTTATAATTTGTATACATTTTTTTTAGATATCTGTATGTTTACTGGGTTTACTATTTTATCTTCAATTTTTATATAGTGATAAAAGCCAGCACTTTTTTTAAATTGTAACCTTTCATCTTTTTGGAATTTTTCGTTTAAATTAATTATTGAGACATTTAAAACATTAATTTAATTATTTAAAGAATTGTAACATTTATTAAATTATAAAACATTCTAAATTGTGAAACATAAAATATTTTTATTTTAACACTGCTGCTATGAGACATATACAACGAACATCGAAGTGCTTGTTTGTGATTTTCTTTCATTTTAAAAATTATATCTAAATTTTCATTAGCCAGCACAGGAAATATTTTTGATTTTTTTTTATCAATTTAATATGACACTACATTTTTTTTTACTCAATCCGTTAAAAGTTTGAATAAGTATTTAATTTTACTTATTTTGTGGGTTAATTCCCATAATGATATTCAATATTTTTTTCCGTACGGCTCCGTAAAAAATATATTATTTGTAAATTGAAAATTCATTTAAAAAATTCATCATAGATTACGTAGAGGTATTTTTTAATTGGTACTATGGCGTAGATTAAATGAAGTTTGAGTAAAAAGCTGTTTTCTGTGCCATAAATTTGCATGTTAAAAGCAATAACAGCCTCCGAAACACCAACTTTGGGAATTTCTTGGTGTTCATTTCTCAATAGAGGGCATGCAGGTTAAAATATTTTTACAAAATAAATTCTTAAAAAAAATAATCGCTCACTCGACTTTAAATATTATAATTTTATAAATCAATTTTAGTGCAACTTTTCAATAATAAAAAAAAAAGCCACGCCCTTTTTCCCAAAACAATCGCGCCTCTGCCGCTTCCGGCGGGGGTTCGGGCCCTTCAGGCCTCTATCTGAAGCGCACTGGTAAGAAATTGAAACTACTTTCACTACTGATTATAATGTGTTTTTGCTGCTTTTATACTTTTTTTTTATGCTCACATTAGCAGCTGCTACATTGCAATATTAAGAAGAGATTAGTGTCTTAATTCAAATCTCTTTTTTGTTTTTTAATGATAACAATGAACCCAAAATGGTATGAAAGCCTAATTTTTAAACTACAGTGTAATTATGACTCAAATTACACTACATACTTAATTTAACTTTAAAATTGATGTACTCCTTCACTACGAATTTTTAAGAAAATATATTAACAAAGTCTTAATGTTACATACATGATGAGACCAATTGGTTGGATTTTGGGAGTAAAAAAATGTACAAGTTCGATGAAAAATTGGATGAAACTGACATTATTGAACTGTGAATTTACCTTGCCCCACATGTAGGTATTGACTTTATGTGACGCTTCGATGAGCCATTTGGTGACCTGCTTTGTGATCGAGTGTCCCCAGGTGGAATCTGAGTCGAGAGGCTTGAGGTCACATAAGTGCACCTCAGTGACAAGAGGCGGTGGGCGTTGCATCCACTCGGGCAGCCAGAGCAGCTTTTGTACCTGCATGACATAGTACAGAGACTATAGCTATCTTTAAAAAAATCATCATAGTCCAAGTGGAGTAATGGAGTAAAAATGAAGTGGAGTAATCTAAGGGAGTATCGATCTCAAAATTTTTTATTGCAGAAATTGATAGAGGGTGCAAAGTTACGCTACACATTTTTTCCAAATTTTTTTGAGTCCGGGAACTATCTTTAAAAATTATTGGAAGTACAGAGAAAGTGCACCTCTAGGCGCCTCTCTTAATAAAGGATAGGACCTAAAAGGGGCGTGGGTTCAAACCCGACCTCGGAAAAACTTCCCGGCCTCTAGAAAATCTGAAAAAAAAATCAGATTAGCATAACTTTGCACCCTCTATTAATTTTTTGCAATAAACAATTTTGAGGTTGATACTCTATAACTCAGCACTTAATTGCGTTGAATCATGAAGATATGCACCTATTGTATAAAATTATCTTTACATTAATTTTAAATATGCAGTATATTATATAATTACTGTATGTTAGAGACAAATTTCAGCCATGTTAAGGCTCCAATTCTGTCGACCAAATAAAATTGCAAGCAATTTTGTTAGAAAAATCCCAGTGCATTCATTTACCACGTTTTATAACAACTTTTCAAAACTTGTATTGGCAGCTGTAAATTAATATTTTATTTTTTTCCTGAGCATACATCATTCTTCATGCAAATGTCCTGAATGCCAGCCAGCAGCCTTCTACATTATGATGTATTAATACTATTATTATTGTTATAAGACAAGACATTGACAAAGGATTGCACATTTTAATCTGCAGGTAATAAATTTACAGCAACCTGTTCAACTTTTATTAAAAAAAATATGTTATGGATACTTCCTTTTTTTTTTTCTTTTCTTTTTCATACTGTCACAATAAAATAATGTTTCACTATAGATTTTATGTTACAAAGCTTTCAATAAAAATCTTGTGTTTGCTTAAGTTTAGTTTCACGTACAAAATAATGTACTAACAGTATTAGACTGTGATACTGACCTGGTACATGCTGCGCCAACCGTCATCAAGAGCAAACACCCAGGCAATCGTGGGATTACCCATGGCATCACTATGGCTCAAGCTCTCGACTCTAACTCGGGAGAACGAAGTAGGTCCGCTCTGCACTGCACACACACTGCCGTATGCCACTTCCTGTCCCAGAGGCTTCCTGCAATAAAAAAAAAATCAAGGTATACAATACATACACACAACGATTTTCAAATTGACAGCTCCCACCTTTGATCCCCCAAACAGTACCAGAAATGCAGAGGTTACCTGTGGGCTAGTCAACTTCACACACACATAACAGATTTTTCTTTTTTTTTTTTTACCTGAAAGTTTCCATGATAAAAAAAAACTTAAAAAAAACTTTTTTTTTTTTTTAATTTAAATATAAATTTTTAAATTAAATTATAAAAAACATTTAGTCAAAAATGACACTCAAAGGATGATCAATAAATAAATTTACAATTTTCATACAAATCTAATAAGTGACATCATGCATATATATATAATATAAATGGGTATATTTATACTATATTATGCAAGACTTGCAAAGAAGGGAATAAGGAAAGGGGGGGGGGGAAGGGGAGAGATAATAATTATTATACATTTATGAATAGAATAATATAGTTTCAACTTTAAGTACTTTAAATAATAAGAAAAATATGGCTAAATTTTATTAATAAAAAAAGTTAAAATTTTTGCATGTGACAGTCTCTTATCAAATTATGTCAACTCTAGAATTTCTGCAGATAAATTTTGCACAGAGCACACACGAAGTATGACAATTCATAATATATTGTAATGCTTTAAATATCTTATATTTTTTAAACTAATTCAATTTCAATAATATTTCCCTAAAATACTTAAAAAATATTATAACATATGATAGGCACTCTATAATGTGAAGTACATGGAGATAATACACAAAACATCAGTTAGATACAATCTCAAGCAAGATCATTATTATTAATGTTTTTATTGTAATGTTTATAAGAAAAATGTTTATCAAATTGTTAATATGATATCTGTATAAATTAAGTGATCCGTCAAGAATACCAAAAAGTGAAGTGATTGATTATATTTCATATGTTTATAAATTTAAAGAAAGTGCAATATTTTTAAAGTTCCTGTTGTAAATCTTATTATAACAGTTGTGATACTATATGAAGCAAGGATAAGAAGAAAATACATGATTTTATTCCATGAAAATGTTTGTTATGTACGTATCTGTATAGAGGTTATGCCATGTGTAAGAATGGCTCAGTCTGAGCCAAACATCGCCTATAATAAAGAAATTATTCTATTCTATTCTATTCTATTCTATTCTATTCTATTCTATTCTATTCTATTCTATTCTATTCTATTCTATTCTATTCTATCATACAGTACATTGTATATAATTTGTAGCAGCTTTGGAGCCACTGAATGTACGAAAATAATTCCTTGAACATTTTTTGTGGTTCTTTGTGATACAAGAAAAATAATTAATTTTTTTAGGCCAGGTATCTGCTAAGAAGGATGCATGAGAGGTGTTCATGGTTCTAAAGAGACTTGGCAGTCAACATAACACACCTGCCCCATGAGTACCACAAACAGCTCTGTGTCCATGAACGTGACATCTGTACAGGCAGGCAGGTACCGTTGTTCCTTCTTCCCCAGAAAGGTAGATTGTGGAGCTTGTACAGCTGATTGCAAATAAAATGGACACATCCGCACATATCAATTTAATGCAGACTGTCCTTTTATTTTCAACACTCTGCACATATAACAATTCAATGGCAGTATTGAGTGGATACAGTCGAGCTTGTAATCTGACTGTAAATAAAATGGATATATCTTTAAAGTAACAATATTTTGCAGACCATACGCACCTACTTTATTTTGAACTCTTTGCACACCATAAAAATTAATAACAGACCAAAAAAAAATGCATGTTGTATATACATGCTGGTGTTGCTGCTAGGGATCCTGACTATTGATTTTATGCAATATCAATATTAATTCATTATATTTATGTATTTTTCCTGGATGTTAAAATCAATTTTACAGTATTTTTTCTTGAAGTACGGCTAATTCACATTATTTTTTTTAAATTATTTTTCATGACACATAGGGATAAATGAGATTTTTATTGCTTAATGCAGCCATATTTCAGGTAAAACATCCCTTTTAAAATGAAAAATAGGCGGAGAGAATTCCAAAGGCGTGTTGCACAGTAAATTGCTTTAGTGTAGATGGAGACGCAGAATGTTATAAAACAATCCCCGTAACTCCGTCTTCACACATGCAAGTACCAACTGAATCTTTACTTTAAATTTGCCCCCATCAAGTTGCAGAGAGATTCACACTTTTGGTAGTTGTTCCTATTTTACAACATGCAAACATATTGTAAAAGAAAGTACAAATTAAAATATACGCAGCTAGATATTCTATATATAGTATGAAATATTATAATATAATTAATATATTTGATAATATTCCATTCCACAGTTTGATCCATATTCTATGAAAATGCTTCAAGAGATTATGAAAGCTTAAAATATAAAAACAATATTACATTAGTGCACAAGAACAATAATTCAGCAGCAGCACTTATTATTCCTCATTATATTATTATACACTTTACATTCACTTTATTCTTTATTCCACACGTATAAAAGTAATAAAAGTATAATTATATACCTTCCCCCTTTTTAAATTCTTTTAAATTTCTTGTAAACATTATTACACAATTTTTTAGATATTATTATAATATGCAGTAACTCTTGTAGTACTTACATGTGTTATGTGTACAAAAATGACTTAATGCTAATCAAAGGTTAGATTTATGACAGAATGGCACTTAAGATCATTCTTATTAAAATCACACACTTAGCTTAACAGCATCAAATGCACAAAAATAATTAGCTATAAAATGCATGATGATCATACAGTACAAAATAATAATTTATAAATAAATTTTATAATGTGTATTTTAATACTGTTCTACATTTTTTACCCGTAACTCACAACTACATGCACGAAAGGAAGTATGTTAAATTTTAGTAAAAAATTAATTACAACAATCTAATGCTTGAAGTTACATAAAATATAATATAATTAAAGCTAAATTTTGTTACAAAGTTGAGATATTAGTAATATCGAATTCTGCGAGAAAAATTGACATAATTAAGATACATTAAATTTTCAAAAATTTTATATTAATAACTCAAGTACTATAGATTATAGAAGTCAAATCAAAAGAAAAATGTGAAAATTCAAATTTAACAACTTTATTTGATCATAATACTATATAATTTACTGTACAGTAAACAGTAAGAACTGATTTTAGTATCACCTGCCAACGTCAAGGTGAACTGTTTTCAATTATATATATTATCCTGAGGAAATTTAAATAAATAAAAATTGCGCCGTTTTTTAAGTTCGGTTCTGAAGAAAAAAAAAAAAAAAAAAAAAAAAAAAAAAACGGCAATTTTCATTTATTTAAATTTCCTCAGGATAATATACATAATTGAAAACAGTTCACCTTGACGTTGGCAGGTGATACTAAAATCATTTGCGATATATAAGTATTGATCATGCACGAATTACGAATGAAGAATATATTATTATAATCCATGACAATTAATTAACAGAGCAATATATAACATTTCCATTGTTGCCAAATGAATATTTTATCATTTTCAATCTAGAAGACGCATTTAGAATACTATTTCAATATTTTCAATTTATAAGGTTATATCTATGGGATACGAGATAAAAAATAAATAAATAAATAAATAAATAAATAAATAAATAAATAAATAAAAAAGAAAAACAAGGACGCAGATGCGATGTAAGAAAATCAAAATTTAGATTGCTAGGTTATAAAATAAATTATCTAGTAGGTCGTTTGATAAGAGAGTCAAATAATCATATATTATACTACATATATACCCTACATGCGCTGAGTTTTTGTTATGTGTGTTTTCACTGCAACACTGTTTTTATTATTCAACGTACAATAATTAAAGTAAGCAAGCTGTATTCTAGAATATATGCTACACTGAGCGTCATATTCATTTAAGTTTTTAACGGAGATGCTCGGGTGTACGACTCGAGTTCGGCCAGAGAAGTTCAGTTCTTCTTACAAACTGACTGAATAACAGAAGATGTTACAAACACGACGAAAACCAAGTAACATATATTATGTATATCGCGTATAGTGTAGTACTGTACACAAAGATCGTGCATGCAATGTACTCGCTATAACATTTGTCGGTATGAGAAGTGATATAACATAAATATGCATTAGTAAATAACTTTTTCGTGCAAAGGGTATTCATATTGAATGTATTATTTATTTACTCAGATCACCTGAGGAAGAGAGCGGTTGACTCTAGAAAAGTAGTGATGTGTGTAGTACATGCAAGTGTTATTAGTGACGTGTACGAACACTAAGTGACCATCGCAACATATACTACATACAGAAGGATTACATCGAACACCGGCAAAGGTAAAAGTCTGAAAGTGAAATAAATAATATATTCAATATAAATATGCATATTATGTATATGCGAGTCTTATTATTGTAATTGCTGAATAAATGTACTTCATTCTTACGAATATACTTCAAAATTGATACTCCAAGAAAACTATGGAATGGTATTAATAATTTAATCTATATAATCAAAATAAAAAATCCAAATCTACATTTCCTAACAGAATTGTTGAAAATAATAATACAACAATTGATGAACAAAATATTGTTAACAGTTTTAATAATTTTTTTATTAATATTGGAGTTAAACTTGCTGATAGTATTCCTAATTCTGTAAATATCTATGATAATAATATTGTTCCCAACTGTAATATGTATTTTTATGCTGCTAATACTACAGAAATTACTAAATATATTAAATTAATGAATAATAATGCTAGTGCTGGTGTAGATTGTATTCCTACTAAAACAATTAAATATTGTTCAGAAAATTTAGTTAAACCTCTTGCTCAAATAATTAATATGTCTCTAAAAACAGGAGTTTTTCCTGATCTATTAAAAATTGCTTAAGTTCTAGCTGCTTTTAAAGAAGGAAATCATATGGACTCAGGCAATTATAGGCCTGTGTCTGTATTACCTGCTCCATCTAAAATATTTGAATGGGTTATGAAATTTAGATTTGAAAATTATCTTGAAGCAGTTAATGAAGTATCAAATGCTCAATATAGCTTTACTAAAAAATCTAATACTACATCAGCAACATTGCATGGATGTAATTCAAAAAATTCAATCTAATAATAAGGGGCATTCACAAAGTCTTAAGGCCACATTTAATAAGGCTCGATAATTTAAAGCTTGATTTTAGACGTGTTTTTTAGACCCAAAATTTCTGGTCTTAAATTATTGAGCCTTAATTTGAGCCTTAAGGATTTGTGAATGCCCCTTATTAATTCTAAGCAGACAAGTGCCTTACTATTATAGAACTAAAAAAAGCCTTTGATACTGTTAACCATGATATTCTACTAACAAAATTAAAAAAACATTGGTATTACTGGTATAAGTTTAAAACTCTTTGAATCATATTTGGATAATAGATATCAATATGTAGCTGGACCAAATGTTAATAGTCCAAAAATTAAGATAAAGTGTGGAGTTCCTCAAGGAAGTGTTATAGGACCTCTATTATTCAATTTTTATATAAATGGTATTACTAATTTGAAATTAAGAGGAACAATTATACTATTTGCTGATGATATTTGCCTAAGCTATGTAAACAAAAATGATTTACTTATAACCCCTGTTGAAAATTTCTTATTATTCTTATTGAAATTTCCAATTAGAACCCATTATTTCTAATTAGAAATGAGCATTTCTAATAAGAAATTTAAAATTTCTAATAAGAATTGAAAAATCTTATAAGATCTAATTAGAATGAATCTAATTATTAGAATTTTTCTAGTTAAATTTTTTCTAATTAGAAACAAAGCAAATTTTAATAACATCTGAAAATACATATTTATTCATTTATTTATACTAATAAAAGCATAATAAATTCATTTTGATTGATATCATTAATATATATTAATATTATAGTCATTAGGCTTAGCTCATGTTCGCCCTAAAATATCAAAATTTTATAAAGGTTTCATAATTTATAGTTTATTTAGTTAAATCTACTAGTTTCTAGTACTAAAAGGTGTGTCCTAGTGGTAAAGGCTCCTGACTTCCATCCAATGGTCCTGGGTTCGAGTCCCAATGATGCCCGTTTTTTAAACAATTTTTTTGCTATTCTCTAATTTTGGTGACTTCATTGTAATGGTTAAAAACGTTTTTTAATTGGCAATTAACATAATTGCTATGTAATCCCTAAAATCAAAAATATTTAATTCTAATAAGATCTAATTAGAAATTAATAAGACTTAATAAGATCTAATTAGAAATTTTAATAAGATTTAATAAGATTTAGTTGAATCTTATTGCCAAAACTGAACTAGTTCTTATCGAAAATTCTAACTAGATTTTTCAATAAGAAACTTGCAATAGGGGTACTGAAGATATAAATCATGATTTGAAACTAATTGAGGATTGGCTAAATGCTAATAAACTATCCATTAATATTAATAAAACTAAAGTGTTATTTATACCATGTGAATGTGATGACAGGAACCTGAATGTTCATGTTTCACCTGTCATTGACAATCATATTATTGAAAGAGTGAGTTCTTACAAATATCTTGGATTAACTATTGATTCCCATCTTAAATGGGATAAACATGTAGATATTATTAAGAAAAAAAATTCTAGTCATATTGGGGGTACTTTATAGATGTAGAAAATATTTAACTACACCTATGAAGAAATCCATCTACTATTCCTTTATTAATTCACATATTAATTATATGCTTCCTATCTGGGGTAGTGCTACAAAAAATGTTTTAGATTTCTTGCAGATTCTTCAAAATAGAGCAGTTAAATTTATTTTTAATATGCCAAGACTAACTAGAACTGTGAATGTGTATAATACTACTAAGATACTGAACATTAACAAACAATATTTTAAAGAAGTTGTGATTATGTATTATAAAATTGAACACAAATTAATAAAATCTAGTATTACTTTTAATTTTAATGATCAAGTTCATCATTATTATACAAGAAATGCGACGAATGTTCATTTACAGCATCTACTTGTAGAACTGGTCAAGAGGCCAGTAGAGCCCCTTCATAGAGGGGCAAAATTTTAAAATTCTATTCCAATTGAAATTAGAGAAGCTAGTGAGAAGGAATTTAAATTATATGTAATGAATTTATTGTATTCCTATTGTGATTTAAATTATACAGATAAATTTAAAATATAACAGCATCAATTGGTTTTTTATATTAATTGATAAGAACTTAAAGGCCCTATGACCATTTCACAGTATTAAGTCCACAGTTAGTATTGCCTCAGTATGATACGGCTGCATAAAAAAAATTGTTCCAGCAGCAATAATATCAGAGATAATAGCCGATGAAAAGGCACCTGTGACGTCATTTGTACCCATTCTGCGGCGATGGTATAGGGAAATCCCTGCAAAAGATAGGTTCACTCTAGCTGCAACCACGGACATAATTTTAATTCTGAAATGTTGAAATTTTATCAGGGCAATCTTGATAGTATTTGTCAAATATCCTGAAAGACTTTTGTTGTTGACATTTACACAGACTGAATTATTGCAGTAGCAAGATAAGCCAAAAATTTAACATTGTTTTCCTATACAACATTTTTCTCTTCTTGCTACTGCAATAAGTCAGTCTGTGTGAATGTCAACAACAAAAGTCTTTCAGAATATTTGACAAATACTATCAAGACTGCCCTGGTAAAATTTCAACATTCCAGAATTAAAATTATGTCCGTGGTTGCAGCTAGAGTGAACCTATCTTTTTCAAGGATTTCCCTATACCGTCGCCGTAGAATGGGTACAAATGACGTCACAGGTGCCTTTTCATCGGCTATTATCTCTGATATTATTGCTGCTGGAACAATTTTTTTTATACAGCCGTATCATACTGAGGCAATACTAACCGTGGACTTAATACTGTGAAATGGTCATAGGGCCTTTAATCTCCATAAATGTTACAAAAAATGTTAAATGTGTTCTATTGTAATTTTATAACCTGCTGCATCTAATTACTATTGTATATTTAATACTAAAAGCAAACAAATTGTTGATTTCATTTTTTATACATATATATTTATAATATAATATATATTATATGTGTGTGAAAACCTGAATTCTATATATGTCTATTGTCACAAGTTGCTAATATTCAAAAAACTATTCTTCTGTACAACAATTTTTTTTGTCATATCTTTGCCTTCTTGCCTTGAATTATTTCAAAACTGATGTTCCCCGTTTATGAGTTTTCCAAACTCTTGGGGTTTAATTATTGTAATAATCTATGTAAAGTGTCATTAATATGTTTTTTGGAATAAACACATTAAAAAAAAAAAAAAAGAAAGATTTATAACAACACAAACACATTTTTAACTGTTATTTAATTTTTTTTTAACTTGAAAAGCATAACAGAAAAAAAAAAAGAATAATTATAGCCTCTATATAGATGATATCGAATGAACTACGAATTATTTTAAATAGTCAGATATTTAAGAAAAAATAAAATAATTAAAATTTGCAAATTTGGATTTTAACTGCAATCGTTATATGTGTATGCGATTACGGTACGCATTTTTATTTATGATTAAAAAAATATTTATTTATTAACTAATTAAATTAATGTATTTAATTATTTCACCCATGTCAGTTTATACATAAATACATTATTATATTATACAAAAAAAAAAAAAAAAAGAATAATAAAACAAGCAAAAGAAAGTAAAAATAAAAATTGAAAAATATAATATTGAATGCATATATATGTTTGAAATTTTTTAGGGTGAGGACCAATACTGTAGCACCAAAATAGTGGCACCATGACACAAAAGTGGCATTGATCCATAAAATATACAGTATTAATTATATAGCCCATAGAGGTTTGTTTATGTGTGCAGCACAACTGTGTATAGTATTTTTTTTTTTTAATTTTTTAATCAAACCCTATTGGGTACTTCTATTTACTAATTACATACTACTTCGAAACCCCGAACCTTCCGAAACCCTAACTTGAGCATTTCGCGGGCTTTTCCGAAACGTACATGTGTTATGATGTGTTATTTTTATAGCGTGAAATTATATAAGCAGCCTGCTTCCTTGTATAATTCTCAGTTGAATTACAAGTCAAAGCCTCAAAACTCGAACTATTTCACTTCCTAACCAATTTTTTCTATCATACGTGTTCACTATCATACCTGTTCCTGTACTCTATTAACTTTTTCTTTCACTCTCACAATACATGCAAATGCATTTAAACAAATAGTGCAGAGACGATCGATATGGAGATATTCACTCAAAACACAGTGCCAAAATACAACAAATGAAATAATTGTTAAAGGCCTTATGAACCTTTTCACAGTATTAAGTACATGGTTAGCTTTGCTTCAGCAATTATGATTCGGCTGCATAATTTTTTTTTGTTTCATTAGCACAAATATCAGAGATAATAGCCGATGAACAAGCACCTGTGACGTCACTCACGCTCATTCAGCGGTGACAATATAATATATAGGGAAATCCCTGCAAAAGATAGGTTCACTCCCGCTGCAACCACGGCCACAATTTTACTTCTGGAATTTTGAAACTTTACCAGGGCAGTCTTGATAGTATTTTTCAAATAGACGGAAAGAATTTTTTGGTGGCGTGTGTACAGACTGAGTTATTGTGGTAGCAAGATAAGCCAAAAATTTAACATTGTTTTCCTATACAACATTTTCGCTCCTCTTTATACCGCAATAACTAGGTTTGTATGAATGTCATAAAAAAAAATCTTTCAGGCTATTTGAAAAATACTACAAGACTGCCCTGGTAAAGTTTCAAAATTACAGAAGTCAAATTGTCATGGCCGTGGTTGCAGAGGGAGTGAACCTATCTTTTGCAGGGATTTCCCTATATTGTCGCCGCTGAATGAGCGTGAGTGACGTCACAGGTTCTTTTTCATCGGCTATTATCTCTGATATTTGTGCTACTGAAACAAAAAAATTTATGCAGCCGAATCACACTGAAGCAAAGCTAACCGTGTACTTAATACTGTGAAAAGGTTCATAAGGCCTTTAAGCTATTTCAATTTTAATACAGAACTTGATTTCCATTTTTTTTTTTTTTTTTTTTTTTTGCTTGTCACGCTAGATTAGGCAACTTTTTCAACTTGTTATAACATAAATTTAATGTTATAATGTTAACATATAAAGCCAGCTTACAATTATTTATTATGCAGCAGGAGATTTTTTTTCCACTACATGGACATACATGGAATGCCATATCCTACATGGTGGACTAATTTCGTAACCTCAAAAGATGGAAAGACATATAATTAAGTTTACATTTCATGTGTTTGAGTTTACTGTACATTCAATAAAATTATATCATTTGGCGTAACCAAGGTTCGTGTAGACCATGCACGAAAGACTATTAGACAATTTTACTGCAACGTCTAAAATTAACTATTTAATTCTCTCCTTTTATTAATTGATTGTCTTTTCAAGGGATTTAAATTTTAAAATTAATTACGACTGCATGATTAAGGCTTAACCTGAGAAATTTGGACGAAAAATTCGCTACAACAGATTTTCTTCAAATTAATTTGGTGGACTTACAACAATCGTCAAATTAGCTCTGAATTTTTTCGGAATTTTTTAACCGTTGGTTGAATTATAATTAATTTATTTAAATGAGAATTTTGTATCCTTCCAATGTACAATTTGTTAATTAGCATTGCAAAAAAACTATACAACAGATTCTTTTACTTTTTTTTTTACTAAAACCTAATTTTTTAGACTATTTTTCTGAATTGTTTTCATATATTTTGAACCGTGGCGATGATCGTTTCCTATATGTGATGAGAAATGTGGCAACGTTCTCAAGGACTGATGTCACCACCCCCTCCTAAAAAATTATTCGCATTCCAATGCAAACAGTGTTGCCACCAGGGATCGGATGCGGATGCGGATGCAGATGCAAGATGCACACGGATGCGCAAAAATGGGCTTGCATCCGCATCCGTGCATCCCAGATGCACAGGAAAAAATTAATGCATCCGGATGCGCATCCCAGATGCACGGGGAAAAATGAATGCATCCGGATGCGCATCCCAGATGCATGAAAAATAAATTTGCATCCGGATGCGCATCCACGGATGCACGAAAAATAAATTTGCATCCATTTAACACTTTTTTTTCTCTTTTTTTTATCAGGTTTTTTGCTAATGGCCTCTAAATAAATCTTTAACACGAGGCATATTTTTTAACTCTATTTGCCACTTGTCGTTTAAAAATTACAAGAAACAAAGTGTATTATAAAAACCAAAGATCGGATGCGGATGCAGATGCAAGATGCACACGGATGCGCAAAAATGGGCTTGCATCCGCATCCGTGCATCCCAGATGCACGGGAAAAAATTAATGCATCCGGATGCGCATCTCAGATGCATGGAAAATAAATTTGCATCCGGATGCGCATCCCAGATGCATGAAAAATAAATTTGCATCTGGATGCGCATCCATGGATGCACGAAAAATTAATTTGCATCCGGATGCGCATCTCGGATGCACGAAAAAAACGCGTGCATCCGGTCCCTGGTTGCCACTATAGCCACGCCTCTTGACCTTGACAGACAAATTCTCAGGTTATACCTTAATAACAGCCTGCGTGGCCTTTTTCTTTTCCTTTTTTTTTTTTTTTTTTTTTGCTATTAAAGAATGTTGCAAGCAAGCTGAGTTGACTGTGTCCAGTGTAAGACTGAACACTCACATACAGGCCCAGGTCAAACACATTCCACAATCATCCCTGCCTAAGGTTCCATATTACATAATTCAAGTCGAACTCTTCATCATATATTAACTACTTAAAATCAACACAAATTGGTAGTGTACGCGGAGAATTAACTGATGATCATGGATTGTAATCTCACTCATGCTCTTACTGTTCCGTGTCCCTCAGTAAAACTTCATGTACAGTACACTTTTTATCTGCAGTCTGCAAGTGTATATAGTAAGGACTTAATTATTTTTATTTTTTTACTTTTCCTCATGAGTTGTCGTCATTTCCAAGCAATAATGTTCAGCTGTAATCTGTCAGTCTCATATATAATGAAAAATTCATAAATTGATATTTATTTCATTTAGAAACATTTAAAAATAAAAATAAAAGTAAAATGAAGTTACGTAAAAAGATATGATGGCCATTGACCTTTGTAAAGGCTGATATGTAAGTTCAAAGATGTGAGCTGCAGTCAGCACTCACTCTCAGCTGATCACTAAGCCATGCATTTTGTACACAGCCATAAAGTTCAAATATTCATAATCTTATCGCAAGTATATTATCGCATTGCACACTAATGCGCAGTTGGGAAGACGCCAGCATTAATATTTTAATTATTAAGAGCTACAGAAAGAGAATAAGAAAAGGTTAAATGAAAAAAAAAAAAAAAAAAAAAAAAAAAAAAAAAAAAAAAAAAAAAAAAAGAAATATCTACGTGCAATGACTGAAAAGTTGCAAAAATGCACATGGTTATGACTTAAAACTTATATATATATATTTAAATGAGAAATATACTATTTCGATGTAAAATTTATAGACGGTCGGTATATGCATTGTTAAAAAATCAAAAAGTGCACAATAAAAGAAAATATATAATGCATAAAATTGTGATAAAAGTACTGTCTCAAATTCACCGGGGCAGTTGGACTAGAAGCTAGGGAAGTTATAATTTCTATTTTAAATTGAAAATTGCAAAAACTGATATACATACATAATATGTTTCTATTGAATGTATATCTTTGAATTATGAATATATAATAATGAAAGTGTATGATTTTCTAATGGTGCCCTGCCGCAATAATTGTGAAAAAGTTTGCAATATAGTTTATGCAAAAAAGCAACTAAAGAATATGCGCTGTAATAGAATGACTGATTTTTTTATATTGAATTTGATGAAACTCGTCAATAAGAAAACAAAAAATAAAATAAATGTCCTAGCTTTAAGTAAAGTGCGAATCACAATTAATGCATTGTTGTAAACGACTTTTAAGAAATATTACACTATTCAATCAATGCTATATATATACTTATCATGTACTCAACAATAAGTTTAAAAAAACAAACAATAATAATAATTTAGATTAGCACTACACAGTATAGGTATGGGAAAATTTAATTAATATATAAAATTTCATAAATTCAATATTATTTCTGAACAGTAGTTTCTTTTTAAATTATACTGATACATCATGTTGTACAAGACAACTAGACAGTACAGTGCTTTTGAAACTACAACTCATTGTATATTCTCACTAATAATTGAATTGATTGATGTATTGACCTTGGGTCTCTTCTGGACCAAGCAGTCATTGCCCGTAAATTCTCACTAATAAACAATGTACTTATATCATATAACGATCATTTATATCAGAGGAGCCTAGTATTTGACTACAGTACTTGATTGCTCACTAAAGATTAAAAACAGAACAAACCGTCCTTCATTGAAATCACTTGTCCACCTGTTGTCAAGCTGGCCTTACACACACAGTGCAAGGTGGCCGGAGAACGAGTTGGGCACCAGCAGTTTTCTGCTCCTACGCTCCCTAACACGGGTACTGCTTTACTGCTTGCTCAGCAGTCAACGCACCGATCGGAACTTACACTTCACTGCAGAGGGCGAGACTGCATGGTTAGCCAATAAGCAGTGCTTGCCACTCAGCAACAAGATTTGATTACATCACTCTAGAAGTTAATTAAATATAAATATAACATCAATCCATAAATCATACACCAAATGACTTTCGATAATATAAATATGTCATTTTTTTTTTTCCTAAACTTTTGATCAAGTTGATTTCGAAGTTTATTATTCAAACAAACTATTGAAGCCTCTCAATATTATTTTGATCTCACAAAAGTTACATATAATGGTATAGGTAAATACAATTATTTTTCTAAAGTTGTTGGTATTTTGGGGGATTGATAAATTTTTGCTCAAAGATATTGATGGCCAGCAAGATCGGAGTCCTGACCTTAAGTTTTCTTTAAGTGATGAGCTTTGTCCCGTTTGGAGATAGAACGAATAGAAAATATCTTTATTGCTCAGACATTCAGACAGGCCCATTCTTGCACCTAAGCGCAGATAATGTACCTGCTGCACTATAAATGACTATATATAAATATTTAATTATATTAATTAATCAAAAAAAAAGTAAAAAAAAAAGCGTTTGTCTTGAAAGTTTCTTCACTCCAGTGCTCCTAAGGACACCCTTTGGCAAGGCACAAGGGAAGGAGGCACGATCGCTAGCAAGGTAAAATACGGCACTATCATTGATTATAATTAGTTAATCAAGGCCATACAAACATTTTGATTTTCTTGCCATATTATTTTTCTGTAGACTTAAATAACATTCGAAATGGAAGTCAACTAATATTTAGCATTTCATTTTTAACAATTCACTCTAGCTGTAATTCTGTAACGCTGGGGGAAAAAATGTTGTTTCAACATAGTTTTTAAATGTCTATCCTGAAATATGCAACACCAAAAAGTACACTGACACCATTATACAGCCAAATTACATAATTTTACAATTTAAATGCACCTCTGTGAGTGAGATGTATACACAAATCTTTCGTCTAAAAGTCACAAATACCTCGTTTGTCATTATAATAATTTAGTTTAATTATTAATTAATTAATTTAATTTTAATAATAATTAAAATGCTATTTTCAGTTAAAACAATAGAATACAGTTTATGACATACAGTAAATTTATACATGTATTTACCAAATTAAAAAAAAAAAAAAAAAAATACAATTTGAACTGATCACAGATTTTTCTTGACAAATGACACAGAATACAAGAGCTGATTTGGGGCATACATGATCAAAATGTGTCAATTGCCCTCAAATACAAACCAATTAATCAATCAGTAATAGCTAATTGCAAAAGAGTAAAGAAGCATTTTTCCTACCTTACTGGCTGGTCCTCGTAGTACTCTCTGATCTTGGTCAGCAGAAAGGCTTGCTCCTTAGTGACAAGGCTGGTGACCTTTCCATCGGGGCTGGTGTGTTGCAGCAGACGTGCAGAGAAAAAGGTTGGACTGTGGACGTGGATAATGTGCAAACGGACCTCCCCACACCTGCACACAAGCAACGGTATTGGATAAATAATAATTGTAATGCAAAGCCTAAACCTAAGTAAAAAAAAAAAATAAGCTCCTCAATGGGGTACTCTTCCATTGTCAATAGTAAATAATTTTACTTTCCAAATATTTGTTGATTGATAAAACTGATAAAACATTAAGGAAGAGGCTTGTGAATTTAACAAGGACTTTGTATATAATAAATACTGTAATTATAGTGAAATAAAAACACAAAATATAGTTTAAGTAATTTTATTTTTTTAATAAAGGATAATTATGACATTTTATGCAATTGCAACTCCATTGAGAATAAACCTTTAAATTATTTATTACATTGCAACATCATATTAACATTATTAAATAAATTCCATGCAGTTCCACACTCTTCTTGAGCTATGATGTCAAAACAAGACAAACAAATAATGCGGGAAAAAAATCCACGTTGACAAAAGAGATGGTAGGAGAGCCGCTATGCCATTGCACGAATAATACTACCATAATATATAATTATCAGTTGACATAAACTGCAAGCTGTCTTAATTACAAGTGAAGAAAGTCAAATACTCACTGAGGCATGTACTCTGGGCAGGCATCAATGCTGTCAACTACGACATGTCGGAACTTGCAGCTAGCTTGTTCCAAACAGTAGCCAAGACTACGTAAACTTGGGCACAGAGGCACTGATGCATATTTCATCTTTTCTCGCTTCTGAGCCAACTCCTGGAACAAGAAAAATACCACTGAATAATAATTTCTTAATTTATTTTCTTCTTTAAATTTGTAATCATCATTATGAACTCTATGGTTTCTGTGAAAAAATAAAAATAAAATAAAAATAAATAAATAAATAAATAAATAAAAAGTCTTTGAACTAAAATGCTGCTATAATAGTTAAAAGTCCCTATACCAATATACACTTCAACTAAATGCGTGCTGTTTCTTAAATAATAATACTTTTCTAAAATAAATCCAATATGGCATATTAATTTACATAATTTTATTGCACAATTGCACAAATGAATAATAATATATTATTATTAGTCTTTTATTAAACACAAAAAGTGTACATACAACATCGTATTATAAATATATATTCATTATAAATTAACACTGTAATAGAACACATAAAACACACATACAAACTATATATAATAGTTACAGAACAATAGAGAATAATAATAAAAGAATATAAAATAAAATAACAGATGATATTAACAGCCTGTTAATATATATATATATATATATATATATATATATATATATAGATATATATATTGAGAGGGAGGATGGGGGGGGGGGGCTTCTTTGACCCATCCTCCATCTCTCATAGTCAGCGTGATAGTGGCAACAAACGTACGAGTCCTCCCCACCATCCCCCCCGATGCTCCCCCGGAGGTTACAGCAAGCAGCTCATGTGAGGTTTTGAGTCAGTGTTAAAGTTACATCTGACGAGGAACAGTGTGTTGTCGAAAGTCTAATGTGTTTTTATATTCTAACTGTGCACGTTTCAACTGTGTGTGTGATTTTAAGTGCATTGTGTGGAGTGTGAACAGCCCAGTTTTTAAGGTAATTGTTATTATACTTTCTTATTCATCCATATGATACCTCACTTGCAAATATCTTTTTCTAGCATATACATATATATATATATATTATATCTCTAGTACCTGCTGCTTGGCTTCCAGGTTGGGAGGGATTTTTATCTTCATCTGCTTGAGGAGCACCAGCAGGGATGGCAACTGTGTGTAATCTCCTTCATCAAGAAGCACGTGAACCTCAGGAGCTTGACTCTGCACCAACAAACAAGACAGACTAAACATTACCAGCATGCATTTGTTCTTTAGCCTAGGTAATGGAAACGAGCTTAAATGCCAACACATCAACATATATACTTTGCACTATTGTTCTTTTCACTAACTACAGTAATTAATAATTAGGAAGATTACACAATACAATTTTGAATACAATTTTTCCTTACAAGAAAATTTCATCTCCATACAAAGAAACGAAATTTAAATTTTCTTGTAAGGCAAAATTGTATTGTGTATCAACGGCTATAGTTAGGTCAAATATGGGAACAATATTTTGAATATTACAGTAAGTCTTACATCATAATATTTAGTCAATTCAACAAATAAATAAATATTACTGATTTCAAGCAGGTAAATAAATTATTCAGACTAAAAAAATGTGGTCAGTAACAATAAGATAACTACTGCAATAATAAGCGTTGATTCTAATACATATTTTCGCTTTACTGCGGTGAGGTTTAGGCAAGCCCATTCTTAATACACCTAACTGCCAACAATAATGTTATATACTATGGAAATTACATGTTAGAAATTTTGATCAGAGTAATTAATATATATATATATATATATATATATATATATATGTGTGTGAGTAATTATTAATAAAATTACCTTGAATGAACTGGGCTGTCACCCTCGCTGATAGTTTAAAATTTTAACACGATACACTTAAAACACTTGCACACACAGAAACACGTGCACAGTTAAAATATAAAATCACATTAGCACTTTCGGTAACTTTTACACTGTTACCATCATCAGATGTTATTTTGAGTTCATTCAAGGTAATTTTATTAATAATTACTCACACATATGATACCTCGCTTGAAATCATCTTTTCCTAACATATACATATATATATATATATATGTATATATATATATATATATATATATATATATATATATATATATATATATATATATATATATATACATATTTTAATATTTGTTATTCACAGGAAACAACACTTGATGTGTTAACATTGATACCAGCTTCTTTTTGTCATACATTTACAACAAAAAGTAGCTTTCAAGCTCAATATGCATGCATTGATTGTTGACAAACACTACAGATCAAGCACTGCATTACCCCAACATATATTAATAAACACATGTTACTTTCAGTGTAAGTAATGGAACTATAAATTGGCTTACTTATTTACATAAACTTTTGGCACACAATAGTTCAGCCAAAATAGTTTAATTAAAAATAACTCTAAATTGTCAAAAGTATGTCAACATTTAATTAGGCATACTTTTAAAAAATTTATGCTTATTTTGAGATTTTTTTTCTCTCTTAAAATATGAATAAAATTGGAGGGTGAAAGACAGAAAAAAATTAACAAGCAAAGCATTACTATATCTGAAGTATTTGGTTAACAACTGATATTTTATGCTTACATTAGAGTTAGAGAATCTGTTTGGCAACACACTCTTTATGTTCATCAAGCGACAGTTAAAAACCGTCTTTTTAGATGGCATGGAGAAGTGAACCAACACTTGGGCATCATTCAACTTCAGCTCAGCTAAAGCACTGTCACTCGCTACCAATACTGGTGCGAAGCCAGGGTTGAAGCTTTGGTTCCACTTGCTGTGCACTTCTGAAACATGTCAACATTAAAACTGCATAAACAAACTGAACAAAGTAATGAAGCAAGCACCTATTTTTATTAATGATAACAAGAAGCGATAAGCGATCAAGTTATCATTAAAAACCACGAACTCAACACATACATCAATATTTTTTACATTGAGTTTACATTCAAGGTTATATATTTTTTTAAAGACAAATATTATTAGTAACATTTATAACTGAAAAAGTTGTATAGAAACAAAACATGTTATTTAATTACACATTTAATATAAAATTATAGATATAAACGAAGTTCACAAAGTTAAAGTGATATCCTATATACATAGACCATGAAGATGATAAATTTATATGTGTAATCAAAAGGTGACCGACACTTACCAAGTCTATAATTTTGTTCTTTTTCTAGATACCTATTCTAAAGAATGAATGTTGATAATTAATTTGTATAGTAATAATCTAACTAATAATTAAATTAAATAATTTCCAAAAAGTATAAAATCTCATTCATTTAGTACTGCATAGTTTTGAGCTGGAAGAAATGCCATTTTTTTCCAAAATCATGGGAAAATACAATTAAGAATGCATCAATTTCCAGCATGCAGTTGCTAAGTCAATGTAAATACATTTTTACGAGTTGATCAATATCATGATGTTATTGCCGAGTAGTATAAACAAGTGGACAAATAGACAATAATGTATAATGGGCCTACGGGGCGGTCAATTTTTATTGGTTAAATCAAAAGAGGGCATCGAGATAAGCGTTTGGGAATTTTTTGCGAATTTTTTGATAACTGCATCTTACTGTAATGCAGCTTGAAAGTGCACTTTATCTGGAGGCTGTCGCTGAAAAAGCCTCTAATGTCACTACAATCTTTGATTAGTTGGACAATAATACCTGTAATTTATAAACAGGTAGCGCAGGGGTAGTCAATCAAAAGACGGCACCAAAATTTAAAATATTATAGATCTCAAGGAATGAACATTTTTACTAACATCAAAAATCGACAAAAATACACAATACTTCAAGTTACGCGAATTCAAATTAAAAATAACAACGATTAGAAATATAATTAATATTTCGGATATACCATCCATCATATTTAAAACAACCAAAGTTCTTCTCAATCGCATCACATCACGTTTCGTTTAACTTTTTTCTTTCGAATGCGCTGCATATATATTACACTCACGCAGCCAGCAAAACAGCCTCCATATCTCTTGATTTTCTATTGAATGTTTAGCTCAAATTTAAAACTGAGTTGAAAAGTTAATCCCTTTTTTTTTTTTTTTAACAATGAAGACTCAAGAATATATTTCTTGGTTTGATCTACATGTAGCATTATAAAGATCGGTGGGCTTTAGTATCTTACCATTGGAATGAAAGACGCTCATTGTCGAATGTGCACACAGCAGCCTTGGCACCAGGTGCTCCAGCAGGTTTGCCAACTTGATGGCTTCCTGGTCTGTGCAGCATACAACAATGGTCTTGGCAAAGCCCTGCTGCTGCCTCACCAGCTCTGCACAAACAACACATTTCATCTTCTAACTTGAAGACAACACACAATCTTAATTGTAAGCAGTTTATTTTATACCAGCCATAAATTTATAGAAATTGTAAGATATAGAGAAGAGAGTAAACTGAAAAACACCATGATTATTTTTAAGTCACTAACTAATCTAAATATATGTAATAACACTAATAACTTAAGGCCATTTTAGGGGGTGTGTAGTCCGTATTAGGTTCCAAACGTTCAGAACAAATGAGTGATTACGGACCGACTCTGAACAAAAACATTGACTTCAGAACATCAGATAACGGACCACTTTAAGAACATTCTTTTTCGCGGTAATACGCATCAGTTTAAAAAAAAGTACAAAAAAGAGAGAACTGTTCACTGGCTTCAGAAATTTTAACATAAAACTCACGTAACAGTTATTGATCACCAATTAAGCAAAGATTTACCTCAAACAGTTATCACGTAGGCTGCACAGGTTTGTTACATACTTTTCAAATTTCCCCCAAAAAATTGTGATCAGCTGACTCTAGTTCCGATGGTTCGGAGGAAAAGTTCGCAACACTCGGAACCTCTTTTTTGAAGTCAGCTGACTCACTTCGGGTAACCTCGGAAATGGTTCTGAACATTCAGAACATAATTACGGGACGCCAAATCGAAGGTTCCGAACGTTCAGAACATAATACGGACTACACCCTTAGATTCCACTCTTTGCCATTATTAATATCATTCTGTTTAGAGAGTGATACATAATAGACCATAATGGCCCGCTTTTTTTATGAGCTAAATCGAAAGAGGGTAAAAAATTATGATGCTGTGATTTTTTTGCGAATTTTTTGCGACCTCAAACATCTTTAATTTAATTATTATAATTTTAATTTTCAGTACTCCTTACCTGCTGGACATCCCTTACGTCATTACATTCTTTGATTCGATGTATAGCAGCTTCCGTTAGTGTTTTTTTAACAGGTAATCATGGGTAAATTACGTAATTCCCGGCGCCACCTGGGCGCCGCGTAGTTTGAATATGATTCGACGAACTCAAATATGCCCGTAACTTTATTAGAATCAATACAGTGTACACTTAATTGTAATATCTGAGTAAATTTTGAACTTAATTTACATAAAAGAATAGGAAATTATACGAACTAACCATTATTTATGACATACAATTCTGAAGTGATAGGAAATACCTTGAAATATAATAAAAAAGACGTACCTGCCACGATCGACGATAACAATTTTTTAAAGAGCACTTGAATATTGCTCACTTTGACACTAAACATTCATTGAAACTGCATTGATATTTGCACACATCACTATAATATATGTTTCTTCATTAAAATTTTAGTATTATAAGCACTATAGTATTAACGAGGATAGAGAACATTCAGTATAATTATTATAAACATTCTACGAAGTTTATCTTGGCTTTTTCGAAGCTACAGAAATCTTTGGTTTACATCATGTTTGAATAAAAAAACTCATTTAAGGGTAAGGTAACGCCACCAATGTTAAAAAAAATCCCTCTCACAAAAATTCTGAAAAAAATTTAAAATGTTCTCCTCTACACCCCCTATCAGTAGCTAAAATATCAGGTATACAAATACGATCTAGTTTTTGAGTTATAATTTTTTAAAGTTGACCAATTTAACATGGGAGTTTCATTTCTCCATGTTAAAGTAGTCAACTTTAAAATTTTATAACTCAAAAACTAGATCGTATTTGTATACCTGATATTTTAGGTACTGATAGGGGGTATAGAGGAGAACATTTTAAATTTTTTTCAGAATTTTTGTGAGAGGGATTTTTTTTAACATTGGTGGCGTTACCTTACCCTTAACCTGCTCATCCTTACAGCTAGACTTTGTTCCACTATAATATTATCAGTTAAATATTAATCATTTATTAAGTTTTAAAAATAGAGAAAAAACTTATTTATTGCAAAAAATAATCTTTGTATGCATTGTTTTTATTTTCTCAGAACACTCAGCTGACACGGAGCTGGTCGGCGAGCCTATAATATTTGTTTCATAGCAATCTAGATATAAATTGATAATAATCTGTACAGTAGCGCCACATGATTTCTGTTAGTTACATGATGCGTGGCAGAAATGAGAACTAAAAAGTAAAAGTCTCTTTTGATCAGGCAGATAATTATCGATTTATTATAGATCGCTATAAAATAAAGAGACTACTCGCCAACTCCAGCTGAGTGAAAATAAAAACAAAATGCATGATTGTTTTCGCAATAAATAAGTTTTGCTGACTTTGTTCTCTACTTTTATATATTTTTATAAGGATGAGCAGGTTAACCGAGTTTTTTTTATTCAAACATGATATAAACCAAAAAGATTTCTAGCTTCGAAGCAGCCATGATAAACTTCGTAGAATATAATATATGTTTGTAATAATTCTACTGAATGTTCTCTCTCCTCGTTAATATATTATTATGCCTAGTGCTTATAATACTAAAATTTTAATGAAGAAACATAAAAGTGATTTGTGCAAATATTAATTGGTTGCTGTTTGAAAAATTGGTGTCGTCGATCGTGGCAGCTAGGTACGTTATTATTATTTTTTTTTATTTGATTTCAAGGTATTTCTTATCACTTCAGAGTTGTATGCCATAAATAATGGTTAGTTCGTATAATTTCCTAATATTTTAAGTAAATTAAGTTCAAAATTTACTCAGATATTACAAGTGTACACTGCATTGATTCTAATAAAGTTACGGGCATATTTGAGTTCGTCGAATCATATTCAAACTACGCGGCGCCCAGGTGGCGCCGGGAATTACGTAATTTACTCATGATTACCTGTTAAAAAAAACACTAACGGAAGCTGCTATACATCGCGTCAAAGAATGTAATGACGTAAAGGATGTCCAGCAGGTAAGGAGTACTGAAAATTAAAATTATAATAATTAAATTAAAGATGTTTGAGGTCGCAAAAAATTCGCAAAAAAATCACAGCATTATAATTTTTTACCCTCTTTCGATTTAGCTCATAAAAAAAGCGGGCCATTATGGTCTATTATGCTGTTGCAAACCATACAATACTTCTGTGTATAAGTTAAAATTTCTTAACAAGAAAAATGGACAGTTAAGTAAAATGCGAAGATATAATAATATAAGTCATCATTAAAGGTATGCAAACTGGATGATTTCAAAATCACAAGACATTTCCTCCCATTTCAAACATTTATAAAAATAAATCAATAAGAAAACATGCGAAATTCAAGCAATCTGATATATTTCTGCCTTATTTTTTGTGATGTACAGTAGTAGCTAAAATGGGGGGGTCGAAGACAGACTTTTATTTCTATGATCGTACGTTTCTCATCCCTATCTCTACGGTCTGGTTGAACCTGGTAAGGTGGCTGGTAGACTCTTACAAGCACTAAAACAGCAGTGCTGGTAAGCCGTACCTGTTCTTACCAGCCATCATGAAATGCTGATAAGCCGAACCAGGGCATACCAGGCAATACCAGCCACTGTCTGGTATTGCCTGGTATGATTTACCAGAAGATCTTGTAACTATATACTAAATTGTTATTATTTTTTAAATATTATTTATTTAACATATTAATTATAATATAATAATATTTTATATTATATTTATACTTTATAAATAAAGTATTTAAATAATTTATTGATATACACTGTAAATATAGATTAATTATATAATTTAATTTTTATACTGTGTGGATCGACTGTTGTTGCACATTAATTATGGAATAAATTGATTTATTTTAATTAATAACTTATTTATAAAATTAATATAAAATTTCAGTCGTTTTTATTAGCCACTGACACCTGGTGGTGAAAAAGTGAAGCATCATAGCAACATGGAAGTGATTGAAGATGTCAACAACCGTGAAAATGACCTGTTTAACTGTGAAAATTGTGTTATAAAGTGACTTTGGAGGTAAAAAAACATCTTAACAGTAATAAATAAATCATTGCTTAGGTGTAGGTATTAATGAATTACTTTTGTGCTCACAGAAACCGATAATCAAGGATAAACCATAAGTCAACTGCAGATCATTGCAGACACAATGCCAGCAGTTTGTTTTTCCTGCTCTTCATTATTTTCCTTGCATGGTAGGTACATATTTTTATTTTGAATATTTTATATTTCTCATCATTCAATTTAAAATCAAATATTTAATAAAAGCATACCTTCATGTTTTTTTTATTTATTTCAAAGATCGAATTGAATGATCAGAATCAAGAAGATTGCCACAACATTTTGAATCAAAGTTTTAAAGTTAAATGTACTGTGCCCTGCAGGAATTGGCATACTGTGAGCCACTGAAAGATCCCAGACTACAGTTTTATGGATGGAAGAGATGCAAGAAGAGTCCCTTTAAAAATTTTCTTTCCATTCCTTAAATTTATTTCTAAATATGATTTCTGTGGCCGCCATTTTATCCGCATATCCCCACCCCGTCCCCACCTCTCAGTTGTCAGTACTGCATAAAGTCAAAACAAGTTTTGAATGTATCATTTAAGGATTATTGTCACCAGTGAAATTATTTTTTGATGGTAAAAAAATATAAAATTTAGATCAGAACATAGAGACCAAAATGACTGTTCACTTTCTGAAGTAAAAAAAGTACTTATTCAGTCTAGTTTTTGAAATATTAATTTTTTTAGTTGAAAAAGATGCTGATTTGACTTGATTTGAAAATGGCCGCCAGATTTCCAATGATATTCTCACAATTTATATCCTGAATATCTCAAAAACTAGACTGACTTTTGCTGCATTTTTTTTGCTGAAAATTTATGTTGTAATGTAAGGAAGGTTTACTATAATTTTCAGAGTGATTCACCATCTCCTAAGACTACTGACAATAACCCTTAAGTACCAAATAAAAGTTTTTAAATTTATTTTTTCTGTACTTTTTCGTATATAGAAAATTAAAAAATGATTTTTGATACTAAAAAAAATAGCAAACAGCATATTTTAAGGCAGGAGGAGGGGGAGGGAAATTTTGATCTAAGCTTGCCAGGTAAGACCTGGTATCCCATACCAGCACACCAGGTAAAATCTTACCAGCCAGGCTATGCAGAGTGACCATTTCTTACCAGCCAGGCTGGTACGGATATAATGTTAAATTGTACCTGCAGATGGCCAAGTTTGTTACCAGGCACCTTACCAGGTTCAACCAGACCGTAGAGATAGGGATTTAGGACCGGTTATAAATTTCTTATCGTACGACAGCATATGATACAATTAAAGCTGTGTGCGGACGCACAGCTGATCGCAAAGGTTCTTATTTTTTTATCATACGCTGCGAAATCATGCGATTCTGTCTGTGACAAGCTAAATACATATATAAAATAATGCCATGGAAAAAAATTACCGAATCAAATCTCAGCTTGGCTGTGAGCATGCAGCGAATGAATGTTTTTAGCCTCAAGGTACAAAGTTTAAACATTTTGAAATTATGAGATACGAAAACCGTTTTGATTATTGCATGGCCGTCTCAATACGTATTATACAAGTCATGTTTTACTACTGACCTATGGCTCTGGGTCCACGGTTGAGGCTTGAGGGCAATGCGTGGATCATGGGTGCAATGTTGCAGTAGGCGAGCATTTCGAGGCCACAACTCACAATGATAGTGGGGTCAGGAGGCACGCTGCGAGCAAACTGCTCTACTGATTGACTCCAGTGACAAGCCATGGCAATGATCTGCACCGAGCGACAGTTTCTCCAAGGTAGCGACAGAACGTGCTTGCACTCATCTAGCACCATATTCACCTGCAGCATGATAAGTTTATATCATAATTTCATGTACAGTTCACAAGATTGTGACAAAACATTGATGGAATTAAAAAAAAAGGGCAAATTAAGGGGAATTGTTTTGGTTAATAAAATACATATTACGTAAAACTATGCAATTTTATATTATTCCAGCAAAAAGTGTGATTAATTATAGCTTAATTAAAGTTTAACTTCTTATTATTTTCAGTTAATTTTCCATACGTACATTTAACCTAAGGAGTAGAACATATAGATAGGAACAAAGGGATGAGGAAAGGCCGGAATGTATAACGTTTCATTTTAAGTTTCACAATGTTTATAATTCATTATAATCTTTTACTGTACAAAAATATTTCGATTGTACAAAACAATATATAAGCTCGTCATTTATATATATATATATATATATATATATATATATATATATATATATATATATATATATATATATATATATATACACACACATACATAACATGACGCCATATCCCTTTACGGGGTAAGCCAGAAGCATTATTACCTCGGTCATCTACAAATTGCCCTCCAAAGCACTCGATTCTTGCATACTCCACTTGCTTCAGAAATACTCATAACACTCTTTTGCCTTCTGCACTCTCTATTACACTGTGTACTTTTAACACTTCTGTTCTTCAAACATTCTGCAATTACATCCAACCAAACCTTTTTAGGTCTACCTAATCCTTTCATGCCTTGTACACTACCTTTAAACACCTGTTTTGCAATTTGTTCATCACCCATTCTCTCAACATGTCCAAACCAACGTAGTGTACTTCGTTCATACTTGTCAATTACGCTTTCTTTCACTTCACACTCATTTATCATCCATGTGTTTCTCACATGGATGATGAATGAGTGTGGAGTATATATAAACAAACAATCAAGCAAACAATACCATTCATAGTCTATTTTCATCTTCCAAGAGCAAGTTCAAATCCAGCTGTTAACATAAAATTCCTGATTTAAATACTAATATGATTAACTTAATTTAAACTTCATCACAGATAATTTGTAATATAAATAGAGTATGGTGTAAATGATGAATTACTGAATGCAGTAAAATCTATGTATGAAGGTAGTAAAGCGTGTGTGAGGGTGAATGGCGGATTGAGCGAGTGGTTTGAAGTGAAGCGAGGAGTGAGACAGGGTTGTGTGATGTCACCATGGCTGTTTAATGTATTTGTGGTGTGTAAGATTGGCTGGTAAAGGAGAAAATGGAATTAGTGTGGGTACTATAATACGATAATGTTATGGTTGCTGTTGTATGCAGATGATGCACTGGTGTTAGCTGATAGTGAAGATGATTTGCAAAGAAGGTTAAACCGTTTGGAAGTGAGTACTAGTCGTATGGATCTGAAAATCAATGTGAGCACGACAAAAGTAATGGTGTTTTGGTGCTTGGTGGTACAGAAAACAATGAGGCGAAAGATATTGACCTAAAAAAGGAGAACAGCTGGAACGAGTGAAAGAATTTGTATATTTGGGAAGATTGTTTCTGGAGGACGGAAGTGTAGATGGAGAGATTGATAGGAGAGTAAGCGCTGGCAGGAGAATTGTGGGTAGTATGGCAGGGTTGTGTCGCACTGAGCTGTTGTCTAATACGGCTAAGCTAGCTGTGTATAACTCTGTCCTATAATAATACCAACTTTGATATATTCGAGTCTGAAGTATGGGTGTGTCAAACAAAGCATAGCTAGGAGTAAGCTGAATGCAGTTGGTATGAGTTTTTTAAGGAATATGTGTGGTAAAACTAGGATGGATAGAGTGAGAAACACATGGGTGATGAATGAGTGTGGAGTAAAAGAAAGCGCAATTGACAAGTATGAACGAAGTACACTATGTTGGTTTGGACATGCTGATAAACGAATTGCAAAAAACAGGTGTTTAAAGGTAGTGTACAATTTAAGGCATGAAAGGATTAGGTAGACCAAAAAAGGTTTGGCTGGATGTGATTACAGAATGTCTGAAGAATAGAGGAGTGTTGAAAGTATGCAGTGTAATAGAGAGTGCAGAAGGCAAAAGAGTGTTATGATTATTTCTGAAGTAAGTGGAGTATGCAAGAATTGAGTGCTTTGGAGGGCAATTTGTAGAAAGCCAAGGTAATAATGCTGCTGGCTTACCCCGTAAATGGATATGGCGTCATGTTATGTATGCATGTATGTATGTATGCATGTAAATAGCAGTTAAAATAGCCAAAAGAGTAAATTAAGTATATAAATATAAACCCCAATATAAATTTTACAATCAAACTCAAATGGCCCTCACCGTGGAAATGTGTTGGTCAAAGAGGTGGTCTGCAACATCAAGCACAAGGTGGCAAAGCCGGTTGAGGACAGAAAAGAGATTCTTCCACTTGGTCATAATGCGTGTCAGGCTAGGGGGGGTGCAAATCAGCACCTCACATCCATTTAGAAGCTCAACCTGGAACATAAATTTCACACTCAACTCTATCTTGAAGCAATAAACAAAAATCATTAGGGTAAGATAACACCACCAATGTTAAAAAAAATCCCTCACACAAAAATTCTGAAAAAAATTTAAAATGTTCTCCTCTACACCCGTTATCAGTAGTTAAAATATCAGGTACACAAATTCTATCTAGTTTTTGAGTTATGAATTTTTAAAGTTGACTACTTTAACATGGAGAAATGGAAATCCCATATGTTAAATTAGTCAACTTTAAAAATTCATAACTCAAAAACTAGATCGAATTTGTATACCTGATATTTTAGCTACTGATAGGGGGTGTAAAAGAGAACATTTTAAATTTTTTTCATAATTTTTGTGAGGGATTTTTTTTTAACATTGGTGGCGTTACCTTACCCTTAAACAAGCATAAAACTATATGTATGTTGTTAATGTAAAGTAGCGTGAGCGATTTCATTTTTTGGAATATTTTATTTTCTAAAAACAGTTTAATTCACCCTCTATTGAGAAATGAAAACCAAAAAATTTCATCTCAAATAGCTTCACCACAAAAAAATCCCAAAGTTGGTGTTTTGGAGGCCTTTAACATGCATCCTTATGGAACAGAAAACAGCTTTTTACTCCAACTTCGTCTGAACTATGGTACCAATTAAAAAATACATACGTAATTTATGATGAATTCTTTAATGGATTTTCAAATAAAAAAAATTGTTTACGGAGCCGTTTTTCCGGAAAAAAATCTTGAAAATCTTTATGGGAATTAACATGCAAAAATTTCAATATTTTAACGGTCCAGTAAAAAATTTTTTATTTAAAAATCCATTAAAGAAATCATCATAGATTACGTACATATTTTTTAATTAGTACCATAGTTGAGACAAGGTTGGAGTAAAAATCTGTTTTCTGTCCCATAAGGATGATGCATGTTAAAGGCCTCCGAAACACCAACTTTGGGAATTTTTTGTGGTGAAGCTATTTGAGATGTAATTTTTTGGTTTTCATTTCTTAACAGAAGGCAGGATAAACTATTTTTATAGAAAATATTCCAAAAAATGAAATCGCTCACTCTACTTTAACACAGTCATTGCGTGTATATATCAGGACTCTTTTTGTCGACTGTGCAGGCAAACTCACAAGATCGGTTCAATTTTTTATTGTCTTTCACTCAGCTACCAAATGTTTTGTAATAAATTTTTATAACATCAGAGTATACAATTTGACAGTCAATTGTACTAGCTGTAGCACTGAAATGAGAACTATAAATTGAGGCTCACCTCCTTTTGAGATTTGTTAGCGCCACCATATATGTCGATAATCCGTACCGGGGGCATCCACTTTTTACCTTGCTGGGCACACAGGTAGCGGAACATCTCGGCAGTTGCAACAACTTTATCTGCCGTAGGGCACAGAACCACCACCAAAGGTCCATTGCTTTTATTCAACTGTAAAAGCACATAATACATAATTCATTTCAGTCTTATTGTTGCAGTTAGAGACAACTTGTATGGATCGATTTTAGGGTGCCAGTTTACAAATACTTTTCAACACTGCCACAAAGTAACCCATAAACAGTTGAGAAAGCTCATGTGATAAATTAAATATTGTATATATAATCACATTGTTTTATAAATAAGCATAATAAAATACAACAGTAAAATACCACAATGCAACTACAGTACAGTAATATTTATTATAAATTGTATATCAATCAGTCATTCGAAAGGTACATATGTAAAATTTGATATCGAGGCAATTAAAATTCAAACATTGATGTTCAAACAACGATAATATTTTTGAGGATTCTGCAAGTGCCTTTCATGTGACAACGATCTATCTATCTATCTATAGATATATCTATAAATATATATATTATATATGTATATATATATTATATATACATACATAACATGACGCCATATCCCTTTACGGGGTAAGCCAGAAGCATTTTTACCTCGGCCGTCTACAAATTGCCCTCCAAAGCACTCGATTCTTGCATACTCCACTTGCTTCAGAAATACTCATAACACTCTTTTGCCTTCTGCACTCTCTATTACACTGTGTACTTTTAACACTTCTGTTCTTCAAACATTCTGCAATCACATCTAACCAAACCTTTTTAGGTCTACCTAATCCTTTCATGCCTTGTACACTACCTTTAAACACCTGTTTTGCAATTTGTTCATCACCCATTCTCTCAACATGTCCAAACCAACGTAGTGTACTTCGTTCATACTTGTCAATTACGCTTTCTTTCACTTCACACTCATTCATCACCCATGTGTTTCTCACTCTATCCATCCTAGTTTTACCACACATATTCCTTAGAAAACTCATACCAACAGCATTCAACTTACTTCTATGCTTTGTTTGACACACCAATACTTCAGATCCATACATCAAAGCTGGTATTAGGACAGAGTTATACACAGCTAGCTTAGCTATATATATATATATATATATATATATATATATATATATATATATATATATATATATATATATATATATATATATATATATATATATATATATATAATATGTACCAACATACCTCAGAATACATTTCTGGATCCAGAACATTACTTGCAAGAGGTGCAAGGAAGCCAAGAGATTTTCCAGAGCACTCGGGGCCCACAGCCACTACATTTCCCCCACGCTGCACTGCAGGCCACAAGTAACGCTGCTGACTTGTTACAACACGCACCTCTAGGTGGTGCAGTGCCTGTGACACACAACAACATTGCAACGAGAATTACATCTATGTACTTGTAATTGAATTAAGTCACAAATAAATTATTTTTAAAATACAGTAGTGAAAGATTGGAACTTAAATTAGCTGCAAGTGACCCCCCCCTCCTTTAAAATTTTGAAATTACAGTATTTTATAACATATTAATACATAATCTGGAGATGAAACTATATTATTTGTACTTATTTTAAGCATGTTTTCTTTAATTCATCAATAATTTTACAACAGCACCTTTAATAAAAAAGTATAAAAAGTCAAATTAAAATTTTCTAATGTACAAAAGAGGGCATCCACAAAACAATTTAGCCCTACCTTAGCCTCAATTTACATGGGAAATCGAGGCTAAAGTAAGGACAAAGTGCTTTGTGAATGTGAACATAAAAACATGATATCAGAATGTATCAATATTATAATCATAATTCTAGAATAAGAATAAATCAGGTAAGATCATCTTGTAGGAATCTAAAACCGAGTAGGTGGCCTAGTGGTTTGTATCACTGCCTGTCACTCGGGAATCCCAAGATCGCTTCCTACCTCAGGTGAAAGGTGATTTTCACAGGAGGTGGGCAGTGAGTTCGGATGGTTCTCGAGAGATGGCGTGTGTTCATTCTACTAAACTATGTGCATTCGGGAGATACTGAAAGGTATCGGCTGTCCTGCAGTCCAAAGGTTTCTGTGGTTTCCTGGACGTAGGTGAATACTGGGACAGTTTCCCCTAAAGCCGGCCACAGCCGCACTCCTTACCAAGTGCAAACGCACTATGTACACCACTGTGGTGTTTGATTCTTCAAATATATATATATATATATATATATATATATATATATATATATATATATATATATATATATATATATATATATTATGCGAAACATATGACAAATGCAACTGACAAATTGAGTAAAACTGTGAGTACTGTGACATACCTGCAGCACATTGGGATGAAGGTTTGTATCTGAGAGGGAGCTCAAGGGCTTGACCAGGTTTTTCCCTTGGGCCAACACAGACGCTTGTCCATGTTCAGTTTGTACAGTGAGGGTTGGAGTATACAGCTTTGCACTGAAATAAAGCACAAGACATTTATCTCACAAACAAGCACTCTTTGAATATTAGAGTCGTGTTTTTTTTTTTTTTCCTTCAAACAAAGAAAAGAAAAAAATATTAAGTTCTCTTTCTACAGGTTAAAAGAATTTCTTGGAACTGATGTGTGGCTGTGTTTATAGATCACTACAAACAGAAAATTGTTGGAAAATAATAATATTTTATTACTTTATATGTGGGCTAAATTAGTTGTGACATGACATGATCTTATCTCCTTAATTAACTGTGTTTAGAAGATGAACATTTTATTGATAATGTATGTGTTGATTGTGTGCTTCGTTGGACTGATATATATTGACTTCATCTATGTTACAATCGAAAGATTGAAATAAAATTCTTATTCTTATGGAAAGATGGGGGGAGGGGGGGGGGGGGAAGATGTGATCTTCAATCACATATTGTGAAAATAAAACTTGGGAATTACAAATTCTATCTTGCAGACTTTGATTACAAAAACACAGCTAGTTCACCTCATCATTTCAAATCGTTCTTATGAGAGCAATGTTAATGATTCACCAAAAATGTCTATTGGTTAAATAACAATTGTATTTTCCGTAATTGGGTTACTAAATTAATAAATCAATAAAAATTAAACAAAAAGAATATAAAAGTTAGTTCAACTTAATAAATTTTCCTTCCTCATTCTCTTATTAAAAAAAAATCACATGTTAATAATCTATATTGTAAGACACTGACCACTCCACCAAGGCCTGCGCACTATAATATCGATCTAGATTGTTTTTTTTGAAATAGCCTAGATTCAAAATTTTACATTGAGTTATATATATGCAACTTTGACCCCAAAATTTTCATAGATGTGGTTTAAAATTTTTGAAACTTTACACACGGCAAGATATGGGGTTTAGAAATTATGCTTTTGGGGTGTGAAAATATCAAGAAAAATTTATTTCTATTGGATTTAAGGGTAAGATAACATGAACAATCGATTGTTGTAGTCCCATTTGATTAACATGTAAACCTTAGCAACCTCATAATAATTCTGATTTTTTTTTAGTGACAGTTCTTGGTACCAAAAAAATGTGGAAAAAATTTCAAAACAATCAGACGATCCAATTTTTTAAAATTAATTTCTTAGTTTAGGTCTCCATGAGAAAGCCCAATACTGAAAATTTAAAAAAAAATTAATTTAAAAAAAATGGATTATCGTCCGAGTGTTTTGAAATTTTTTCCACAATTATTTGGTGCTAAGAACTATCTCTAAAAAAAAATTCAGAATTATTATGAGGTTGCTAAGGTTTACATGTTAATCAAATGGGACTACAACAATCGATTGTTCGTATTATCTTACCCTTAATTTGAATTTTACAATGCTATAGCAAATGGAGTGGACAAGAATTTTTCTTCATGCGCTTCGCAGTGCACAGGTCTTGGTGGAGTGGGCAGTGTGTAAGAACTTCATTCTTTTTTAAAAACAAAAGGGAGGAAATTAAAGTAACTAAATTCTATTATTACCATTTTATTTAAAAATTTAATATACCGGCCCTTGGGAACAATTTAGCTTTTAAATAAATTGTAAGCAATATCATGGCAAAGGTTGTTAAATGATGCCTTAAATCAGAATCTTCTCAAGTTTTCCAGACCATGACGCAAAGTATTGCTTTCCTTTTCATTTCATACTAGCATTTACCATAGTTTGGTTTAACTCTCAGCTTTCAAGTGCTACACGAGATCTTATACACATATAACTTTTTTTTCCCCCCTTGCTTTTAATACAAAACAAAATCGCCTAATTTTGATAATCTCTATATCTATGGTAACTGATTTCATACACGTTTGAACGATACCTGACTGTTGACTTTGGCCTGGTTCATCATATAATGAGTTATATATACATTATACAAAATTGCTAAGAAAAATTGTGATGCTTGACATTTAAAGGAACAGAGGATATATATTATATTATCTATAGCCTGTAATGAGTAATGAGATTCGAGTATGAATAATAATAAAAAAAAAACTTTTGCATTTTGCTAGAGAGCATTAATATTTGAAATTGACATTGTGGTTTCATTTCTTTGGTCTATACCCCTAGAAGATTGCATCTTTTCAAGCAAGCATAGATGATGGGCATATTCCTAAAAATACATTGCAACCAAAAAACATCCAGATATACAATGTATAAATAAATGAGTAAAATGAGTCTTGCGAATAAACTGCATTAGGTATTATTGTTTTATTAAGGTAAAGATAATATGTATCAGCTGGCCCAATGCTAAAAAAATCCCATTCATAAAAATTATGAAAAAAATTTAAAATGTTCTCCTCAACATCCCCTATCAGTAGGTAAAATATCAGGTATACAAAAACGAGCTAGTTTTCGAGTTATTAATTTTTAAAGTTGACTAATTTATAACATGGAAGTTCCATTTTTCCATGTTAAATTAGTGAACTTTAAAAATTAATTACTCGAAAACTAGCTCGTTTTTGTATACCTGATTTTTTACCTACTGATAGGGGATGTAGAGGAGAACATTTTAAATTTTTTTCATAATTTTTATGAATGGGATTTTTTTAGCATTGGTCCAGCTGATACATATTATCTCTACCTTAAGGGTAAGGTACGCCAGCAATGTTAAAAAAAAATCCCTCACACAAAAATTCTGAATTTTTTTTTTAAAATGTTCTCCTCTACACCCCCTATCAGTAGCTAAAATATCAGGTATACAAATATGATCTAGTTTTTGAGTTATGAATTTTTAAAGTTGACTACTTTAACATGGAGAAATGGAACTCCCATGTTAAATTAGTCAACTTTAAAAATTCATAACTCAAAAACTAGATCGTATTTGTATACCTGATATTTTAGCTACTGATAGGGGATGTAAAGGAGAACATTTTAAATTTTTTTCAGAATTTTTGTGACAGGGATTTTTTTTTAACATTGGTGGCGTTATCTTACCCTTAATTGCAGTTTTCTAATGCATGAGTGTAACTGAAAACTATAGTCTATATATAACAATAAAAAGACATTTAGCTCATTCTTTTTTTTTTATGGCAATAAATAACACAGTCAGTGACTTTTTATGACTATGATTTACTATATACAGCAAAAACTGATTATTATGTTAAGTCAAGGGACCCAGGAAATTAGGTTTACTTTATACAGTTTTTCCTATACTATGCAATTCTTATTATTTTTTACAGGACTGCAATCTGCGTTAATCCAACTTAAGTTTTACCTAACAATAAGTTGCATAATAATGAGTCTTTACTGTATATATATATATAAAAGAGGCATGATAAACTAACCTGCTGATTTTCTGAGGCTTAACATTGTCGAAGGGAAACACAGAGAAGTCTGGCATGTCAGTGCTGGGCAAACTTGCCTTCTCAGCCTTGCTGCCCTCTTTAGATGTGTCTTTTTGATTAGCAGCTTGAGAGTGTTCAGCTGCTTCACGATAAGGTGGCAATGAAGAACTAGAGTGGTTTGCTTCTATTTGGACAATTTCAGAGTCACCTTCCTTGGGTAATGGTCCAGGTTGCAAGGACAACTTGTGAGAGAAAACATTCGTAATTGTGTCATCAGGATTTGTGATTGGCAATTTCATATTTGAGTTAAATTGCTGGATATCAGAATTTGCAACAAGAGCTTTTTGAGAAGAGAGCAAAGGACGAGTGTCATCTGTCGATATCAAGTCCAATATCTGCTGCTTAGTCTTCATTTCAGAGACGTGAGAGATGCTTATAGCTCTTTGATGCACCAGTGAGATTGCTTGAGCCTCTGCCTCAACAATGACTTTCTCATGGCATGATGGTTCTCTTTTGTCTCGAGAGCAGCTCGACTTTGGGTTTTCTGTATCTGTAGTAGCAAACTGCAACAATTTTGAACTTGATTTCCTTATGAAGCCACGCAATGGACGGTCGCAGTCAAGTTGAATTAATTCACTAGGAGGTGACAGGGATTTTCTCTCCACAATTGGCTCAAGTTTGAATGAAATGTCCTCATCCTTAATTTTTAAAACTGATTGTCCTGGAATATCTGCAGGGTTAGAGTTGAAAGGAAAACACAGAAGATCATAATTTGTAGGTATAATTGTAGATGGCTTGTCTTGCACTAAAGCCAACTCTGATTGTTGAGGATTGATACATTCGATCTCTGCCAAATTTTCTTTCTGTCCATTACTAACTGTCTTAGGCAACTGCTTATCAGGTGTACTTATATTATGTTTTACTGGTAATTCCTCAAGGTTTATCAGTGGAATATCAGGTTTAGAGGGCGGGGGCTCTATGTCAACAGGGATATATCGAGATGGCAGCATTGGCATAATACGAAGACCACTAGGAGCTTTTACCACCTTTACAGGTGCCAAGGTGCTACCACAAGGTTCTGTTATATCAGGTTTAACTACTGCATCAATATTAAGATCACCGCTGTTCAGTTTAGATTCATTTTTACCAATACCATTCAGGAAATCAAGCTTTGTTTTATACTTCTCATTGAAGGACACAGACTCATTGGCAAGACCCTCATAGATGTATGGTTTTGATTTAATTTTAGCATCACAATGAACAATTCTAGAAGTAGGATCAAGAGTTTTTCTTGAAGAGGACTTGAGATTTTCAGTTTTGATTTCTGGTTTTCTTTGAATTTCAGCTTGTTGGTGCAATTCACCAGTAGTATGATCATTAGGCTTTCTTATATAAGACATAAGATTTTTAACAGGAGTCTGCTGAGTGGGCTTAGGGATGCTACCAGCTGGAATATACTGGACTTTGGTCTGTGCAGATTGTCGCTGAGTTACTACTCTTTGCTCTGTAATGAAGTCAAGCCGAGGAGCTGGCTTGTGGGGTTCTGCATGGCTAGATCTCTGGATGCTGAACACACCGTTTGGCTGCACACTCATTCTTGAATGGGATCTACTCTCCATCACTTCCTGCGTCTGCTGACCACGTCCAACTGATGTCCATTGTTGCGAGCTGTCTTCCACTTGTCTGGAGGCCTGAAGAATGTGCTTATTAGATCCAATAGACCATTTACAAATTAAAGTACACTCAGAATTAGTTAAAATTGTTTAATTGAAATTACCTTTGATATTGCCTTCAGTCTCTGGTTATCTTTTTTAATTTTAGAGATTCTAACCTCTTCCTCCTCTACATAGTCCTATAACAAATAACAGCAATGTTAGGGTATGAAAATCATATTTACAATTACAACATACAGTTGCTAATACAATATATTTAGAAAAACAAAATATTAATTTCTAATAGAGTAAAAAAGAGAGTTTACTGATCATGCAGAATAATTTCACTAAATGATTAATCTCATTTACTTGAGTCATAGGATATTTCTGCAAAAAGAACTGAAGAAATTAATTTTACAAATTCGAGAATGTTCTAAAACTTAATTGCTTATCGTTTAAGCAAATTCATTCAAGGGGGCTTTTCTCACAATAGTTCTATTTCCAGTATCCATCCAAGGCTTTACTGTATGTTTAACTTCTACCCTTCTACCTCCAATTTCACAAAACTGATAAAACAGATCAACTTAAAAAATTTGAATGCCACATATTGATAGCGAGTTTAAAGTCTCCTGCAAGTCTCATATCAAGGAGACTGATTCAGACCTCAATCAACTGAGATAAATCTTTTTAAAGGGGTACCAAAGTGAATACTTTTTTTACATATTCGGGCAGCTACGAATTATTCTGATATCCCTGTGGCTCAATATTTTCGTACAATGCCTAGTTATTTTACAATTAATTATTTAGTTTGAAAAGTGAGTTTGATAACCGTTGGTTGATTTAAGCCGATGCGCTCCAGCAGCAGCCGCTGAAACGACGAGAATCTCCCGCGAATCGGGGGAACCTCCTCCCCGCCTCCTTCTTGTCGTATCATCGGCCGCTGCGGCCGCGGGCATGCTTGAATCAACCAACGGTTTTCAAACTCACTTTTCAAACTAAATAATTAATTGTAAAATAGCCAGGCATCATACGTAAATATGGAGCCACAGAGATGTTAGAATAATTCGTAGCTGCCCGAACATGTAAAAAAAGTATTCACTTTGGTACCCCTTTAAGATACTAACATGCACATGCATCAAGGTAAAATTTCAATTCATTTATTTATTTCCCTACCTGGTTACAAAAGTAAAACATAAGAATATGGCATAATACACACTGAAATAAATGTACAACAATAAAGATTGTAATCCTACAATACACATGAAACTATTTGGTAGATAATTTAATCATCTGCATTAACAAAGTCAATCTAAAATTTAATTTAAATTGTAACAAAGTATACTTAAGGATTATTGTCACTGATGTAAATATTTTTTGATGGTAAAAAAATATAAAATTTAGATCAGAACATAGAGAACAAAATGATTGTTCAATTTCTGAAGTAAAAAAAGTAATATATTCAGTCCAGTTTTTGAGATATTAATTTTTATAGTTGAAAAAGGTGATGATTAGACTTGATTTGAAAGAGGCCGCCAGGGCCCCGATTTAATATCCATTTCTCGCCGTCGCAAGTCCATTGCGACGTCGCAAGTCCATTGTGATGTCACAAGTGAAGCGTCGCAAGCTAAAGTCGATTTAATATCGTCCGCGGCGCAGACTTGCGACGGCAAATTCGGGCAGTTGTGATGCCAAATTTGCGATAACCTCAGAGGTGCCGCAAGACGATTTACCACGCTCTTCTCACCTCGGAATCACTTTGTTCTTCTTAATTAATTCAAAGAAGAAGAAAAATAAAATTTATCTAGAATAGCCAATGTTTTCTTAGATAGATTCTTTATGTACTCATATTTTTTTCAATACTATCTATGCATCCATGGCCAAGTTCTAGCTCTCCAATTGCTTTTTCTTGGATTGAAGAACGTAAATTGTTTTACAAATTAATCAAGGTATTATTTTGTGTCCAATTTAAATTAAATATTTTCCAAAAATTTGCTGCCTCATTTTTAATTAATTGAAGAAATTAATTGATTCATAACAAATATTTGTTCAGGTTTTCTTTATTCCCGAGACGGATTGAACCAAGAAAAATGTATAAATATAAAAATTTTAATTCCATGTCCTTATAAATCGAATTAAAATTTTGGATAATTAGGATTTGAACCGCGCGGTAAAATGCGACTTGCGACGCGATCGGATGCGATGTACTTTGATCATCGCAGTGATGTCATGATCGCAAATTCGAATTTGCGACGCGATTGACACGTGATGTAGCGCGGTCATGATTGGAAGATCACTTGCGATGGGGGAGGGGCTAGCAAATATTTTTCTGTCGCAGACGCTCATATTAAATTCACTTTGCGACGTCGCAAAGAAGTGTGGTAAGTGCATCGCAAAATATTTGAAAATATTTGCTAGCGACGCGTCGCATCTACCATCACAACAAATAATGATATTAAATCAAGGCCCAGATTTCCAATGATATTCTCATTATTTATATCCCGAATATCTAAAAAACTAGACTGACTTTTGCCTCATTTTTTCTCCTGAAATTTATGTTATAATGTAAGGAAGGTTTACTTTAATTTTCAGAATGATTCACCATCTCCTAAGACTAGTGACAATAATTACCCTTAATGAAGCCGCGACATGTCTTAAAACTTAAACTCCTGACCAGTTCAGAAAAAAGTTACGTTGCAACAGGTATAATTATGATAATATATATTTTATAATGAGAGTGCTCCAACATTTGTTTGAAGGTTATTTTAACAATAAATGCTGTAATCACCTTAAGCAACTTGTATGGTTGTTTTGGTGCTTCTGATGGAGCCATCGAGGGTGAGGGGGTGCTTGGCTTTGCTTCGACGCAGACAGGTTTACGGGTAGGTGACAGCAGTGGACTCCAAGGGAATGTCACCTTACTGACTCTCTCAGACAAGCCTGCCAATATAATATATGTATAGAAAGACACTGCATGAAAAGCACAGTTTAGATAATAGTCAAACTGCATAAATTCCATAAAATTATAGCTCATAAGTTCTAGAGTCACAAAATTTTAAGTCAAAAGTGAGATGAACCATTAACTTTTTTCAAACAATTTGCATGGCTTCCATCATTGTACTTTTATAACCAGCATTGCAATACTGGAAACTGAAATCTTAAAGTTTGTTCATTTAATTATTTCAAAAATAGGCTTTTATGAATTGAGAATGTCATGAGTGACTAAAACCCGGAGAAAGGGTTAATTAACATTAATTATTACAAATTATGTAACCAACAAGATTCTAATGGTATCATTTTAAGCCTTCTGTGTTTATGCATCAGGTAAGAAAAAAATTCTTGAGACAATTAAAAGTTTTGCCAAGGTTAAAGTTCAATTTGTTCATCAAAAAGTTACACACTATTACATTTTCTACGCTATCTATTAGGGTATAGAAAGGGTAACTACACACATAGCTAGAAAAAATAAAATAATGAAATTTGTTCCATATATAAGCAAGAGAACAAAACTGAACCTAAACAATTACACAATTGGAATTTTTTTCTGAATGCTATTTTTGTGAAATCTCTTTCCAACTAACACCACTTGATGTTTCTGTAAATTTCAAATTATAATAAACAAAAATGCAATATTACTTTAAAGAAAAATATACATAAAATATTAACACTATAAATAAATCAATGAGTATTACCAGCACTTATTATCTACTGCACAAGGTGAACAAGGTGACATTAGATACTTCTGTAAAAGTCAATTTTTGTATGAAACTTGATCTATAATGTAAACGACAAGAAGTATTTATTACCTGTGCCAAAGGTCTCTGGCTCCATTATGCCTAGCCTCTCATTACAGAGCATTTGAGACAGTGACAAGTTTTGTCCAGAAACGGGACATGTGTAGAATAAGTCTCCCAGCAAGACGTTTCTCCACTTCATCATGGTGACAAAGTGGAATGGGGCACCACGATTCAGAATGTCCTGGACTTTGTGCCTCGCTGCGGGGACCCACTTTGAGCATACCCTGTGAACAATAATACAATTAATAATACAGCAAACTAATTTCACAGAACAACTTTTGTTATTATAAGTCACAAAAACTCTTAAAAATTTAGGTATTGAAGTAAACTTTTTACATCAAGTATTATACTTAAATAATTACATAATTTATAAACAAATCAATACTTTTTCAATCATATTATGTGTAAGAGGAATGAATGAACACAAAAACTGCGTCAATAATATTGCGTGGCAATTTTAAAAATTAGAATGTTTTCAAAAATAATTATTGCAGACAAGATTTACTAATGTGTTATGAAAATAAGGTCTTCAATGTAGTATAGGAATTTTTTCTTTCTTTATAAATATTTTTAAGTATGAATACGATTTTTACTTGTATACCAAGATTACAATATAATTAATTTACAATATTTCTACAATAAATACAAAACTCACTGCATCTTAAACTTGAAGTCAGTATAATCAAATTCATTTGCAATTGGTAACATTCCATACAGGCAAAGCTGAAATGCTTGAGCTTCTAAGGTAGAGGCCCATATTGGCAAACGATGTACTTTTTTTATGTCAGAGATACAATGCCCGTAGTCTACAAGAAACGCAGTAACACCATTTCCTGGAGTTGAGTGCATGACTTTCGCACGCACCCAGGACTGCATGCCTACGTTAAAAACAGCCACCACCTGGAACAATAAAATTCTCACTAAATTTAAGAGGGAAAATATAATTTTTGAATTTTGAATGCACAATTAAAATCGTCTAATATATCATCTCAGAAAAGAAGGTAATGAAAATTTTAGGAATGAACCTTAAAAATATCTGGTATAAATAAATGTACCACAGGTACATTTATTATTTTTTTTTTGAAGTAATTATTTTTGAGCCAAGTGACATGCAATAACCATAGCATAACCAAAAACTTTGTTGGTCGCACGCTTTACCAAGGAAAGGGGAGGGAGAAATGGATAGAAACAACCAGGAAAGGGGGAGGGAGGAACGAATCGAAACAATTAACCCGCTATTTTGATATGTTAATCACATTTTAAAAATAAAATTAGAGTTTTCTTTATTTTTATTTATTTATTTATTTATTCACATTAAATGTAAATATTTTCTCATTATTATTTTTTGCGGAAATACATTACTCGTTTGCTAACTAAGAATTAAACATTTTGTCATATTTTTTGGAGCAGTATTTCACATTTTTTTTTCTGCTTTAAAAAAGTTATGGGTGATCGTCTCGACCCCTCCCCCCTCCATTAATGCTAGGGTTATTTACCGTCACTAGTCTAGAATAACGAGTTATCTAGCTGTCTTATCATGATCATTTGTAGCAACAAATAGTCTGCTATAACAGGCGAGTTGATTTGGCAGATTGTAGCACATGTTCAAGGAAAAGGCAGATAACTCATTATTCCTCATCCAGACAGCTGCAGCTCATAATTCTGTTCAAGGGACGATGTGTATCAGCAAAAGAGATTTAAATTTTCTTGTTGCTTACACTATATCGCAACAATGTGAATTGAATTATTTTGGAGTGAAGGCCCCTGTCAAAATGCCTCTTTGTTATTATCTATCAGATTCTCTTAAAGGCATACAGGCCTCAAAATACAAATTAGACAGTCACCAAGTGGGTTTAGAGTAAATAATCAACATTCGCATCATTTTTTTCCACGCCTGATGCATCCGTGCGAAGTCGCAGTTCAAAGTAAGAAATTTAGTCCTTGATGACGTCATGAAGTCCTTGATGACGTCACAACTCAATGCTAATTGGTGCTAGCTGTGACGTCAGCAAGGACTTTCTTTGTAGCGCGACTTCGCACAGTCGCACCGCGCGCAAGTAAAAATAATACGAATGTTTATTATAAATTCGAGCAACACTTAATGTCTGTCTAATTTGTAATTTGAGGCATGTATCCCTTTAACATTCATACTTTGATGCCAAATGCCTTTCATGACATAATACATAAGGCTAGTGTATAGAAAAATGTATCCCTTTTGCTACATACATCATGCACTCTACAAATGTTGGCCCAATTGAATTAAAATTTTACAAGCATTTATATTTTATCAAAATTTCACAAATATCAAGTTATTAAATTAGCATATACATATATAATTCAATAGTATAGACAGGTATACATAACTAGAAGCTCAAACCTTCCCAGTCTATGTGCTGGTAGGTAAAATATACATATTAAAATAAAATTAAAGCCACATTGCATGGGAAGTTATTAATAATGAATGTTCGATACAATCAAAACAACACACATTTGTTAAGGGTAAGGTAACGCCACCAATGTTAAAAAAAATCCCTCTCACAAAAATTCTGAAAAAAATTTAAAATGTTCTCCTCTATACCCCCTATCAGTAGCTAAAATATCAGGTATACAAATACGATCTAGTTTTTGAGTTATAAATTTTTAAAGTTGACTACTTTAACATGGAGAAATGAAACTCCCATGTTAAATTGGTCAACTTTAAAAATTCATAACTCAAAAACTAGATCGTATTTGTATACCTGATATTTTAGCTACTGATAGGGGGTGTAGAGGAGAACATTTTAAATTTTTTTCAGAATTTTTGTGAGAGGGATTTTTTTAACATTGGTGGCGTTACCTTACCCTTAATGAAATTATTAAGGATGCTATGATAATAGACAATAATGGTTGCATTTTTTTATTTCATAATTAGAAAATATACATAAAATTATGCTTTTCTGAAATTTTTTTAGATTTTTTGGAGTGCGGGAACTAATTTTTAAAAAATATTTAAAATATCTGAATTAGGGTGGTACATTTGATGGGACAACCGTGACGTCATCAATAGCCAATCACTGCAACCGTGATGTCATCAATAGCCAATCACAGCACGACAAATGACGTCACGGTTGTCCCATCAGGTGTACCACCCTAATTCAAAGATTTTAAATATTTTTTAAAAATTAGTTCCCGCACTCCAAAAAATCGGAAAAAATTCAGAAAAGCACAATTTTAGGTATATTTTCTAATTATGAAATAAAAAAATGCAACCATTGTTGTATATGATAATCCACATGATATTGCTGTTCAATATAATAATTTTTTTGTTAAAACCGTTGAAAATTTAGTCCAAGAAAAATTTAAGGATCCTCTATCTCAACCTAAAACTAATAATAAAAATATTAATAAACCTAAATTTAATATTGAATACACAACAGAAAAAAAAAATATTGAAAATTATAAAATCATTACCTAATAAAAATGCAGCAGGACCAGATGAAATTCCATATACTCTAGTTAAATATTGTGACGCTCTATTTACTGCTCCATTATGCTATCTAATTAATGAGTCTATTAAAAATGGAATATATCATAAACAATTGAAAATTTCTAAAGTTATACCCTTACATAAAAATGGTTGTAAAAAAAACATATCAAATTATAAACCCATTTCGTTACAATCAGTTTTTTCTAAAATATTTGAAAAAGTTATACAGCCTCAGTTAAATGAATTTAGAAAATCAAACAATTTAATAAGTGAATGTCAACATGGCTTTGTTGAAGGTAAATCAACAACAACTGCGTGTTTTGATTTCTTAAAACCTTTATATAATAATGTTGAGAGCAATAATCAAAGCCTTGGTTTATTTTTTGATATGCATAAAGCTTTTGATGCTTTAAATAATGAAATTATTATTACAAAATTAGATAAATTGGGTTGTGAAGAAAATGTTTTAAATTTATTTAGGTCATATTTAGCAGAAAGAAAGCAATATGTTGAGATAACTTACAAAGATGAAAATGACATTAATCAAACTGTAAAATCTCCGGAATTAAGTGTAGAGTTGGGGGTTCCACAAGGTGCGGGACTATCTCCTGATTTATATGGAATTGCAACAGCTAGATGATTTAGAAAACAAATTGCCGGGTGTTGTTTTAGTTAAGTATGCTAATGATAAAAGTGTAATTATATCGGCAAACAAGCATGAAAATTTAATTGAAAAAGCAAATATTACAATTGAAAAATTTGAAGCTTGGTGTAATGAAACTAGACTTATGATTAATCCAAATAAAACTAAATACATGCAATTTCACAGTGATTATTATAAGGAGCCGGAGAGTATTTTACTTTTAAAATTTGACAATACAATAATTCATCGAACTGAGGACATTAAATTTCTTGGACTAAATATTCAGGAAAACCTAAAATGGAATGTTCACGTTGCTCAGATAAGCAAAAAACTTAATTCTGCAAATTTTGTACCCTTTTCTGTTAAAAATTCCGTGTCTCTAGAAACGCTGTTAACAATTTACTATGCATATGCTTATCCTTATCTTTAAGCTAATATTATATTTTGGGGAACCACGGAGAGTAATATTAGAAATGTTTTTGTACTTCAAAAAAGGTCAGTTAGAACAATTAAAAATTTGAAACCAAGAGAGTCCTGCAAAACCCATTTTGTATCTTTGGGGTTGATGACGTTACCTTCTGTATATATTTTTAATTGTATTATGTACAAGAGAAAACATCCAAATTTGTATGATGTATTTCATGATGTTCACCCATATAATACAAGAAACAGTTGTAAAGTTGTTATACCAAACCATAGTAAGTCAAGCACAGAAAAGAGCACATATTATCAAACAGCTAAATTTTATGATCAACTTCCTAGTCTTTTAAGAAATATAAAAAATGAGACCCTGTTTAAGAATTTGTTAAAAAAAGTGTTATTACGTAAAGAGTATTATGAGGTAAATAAATTTTTTAAAAATGAATTTAAAATAACAGAAAAAGATATTTTGCGTCACACTTCTAAAAAGAATATTAGTATGTATACAGTGTATTTGTAAGTAAAAAGGAAATAATTAGAAGCATGATTCAAGCCAAGTCAGGTCAAAGTTGTAAAAAAATATGGGAGAAACTTAATATATTGAATTTCCCATGTATTTCTATTTTTTTTTATGATCATGTATGTTAAAAGTAATTATTATTTATTTCAAAGTAACAAAGAGGTGACTGGACGTAATACTAGACAGTCTAATCTATTGCATAAAAAGTTTGGAGGATATGAGCAAACTAAAAGAGACCATTGTTATCTTAGCTCAGTGTTGTACAATAAACTACCAGACTGTCTAAAGAAAATCGAAAGTATAACTGTTTTTAAGAAAAAAGTGTTTGACTATCTTATTAAAAAAAATTATTATTCTATTAAGCAAATGCAAAATGAAAATTGTCTATAGTTATGTTGTTTGTATATATACCATAAATTCTGTAATTATTAATATTGTTATTTTAATTGTGGTATTTTGATGTTTGTCTATATGATTGTATTAATAATTTTGTTTTTTGTTTTTACAGCTTTTTTTTTAATTTTGTTTAGTATGTAGTCACAATGTATCAACTGATATCTAATGTGAAATATATAAATAAATATACTCATAATGCATAAATTTACTTGTTATGTAATTTATATTTAAATAAAGGGTCCATTATATGTGTAATAAATCTGTTACTTGTTTCAGTTTGCTTAAAAGATTGTTGTGTACTTGACGAGACTGATTTATCCATGTGACTTTGTTTTTATGTTATAGTATTAAATTTCTGTATTGACATGTCTAATGTTGTAGTGTGACAAATTTTTGTCACTGTATGTTCTACCTGTGGTTGAATAAATTATTCTATTCTATTCTATTTTATTCTATTCTATTCTATATATAATATATATATGCACCATGTACACACGTCACCTTGGAAAATTTCCCACTTGCAGCCCTGTGTTATTCTTACGGTGTATGGTGATTAACAAGACTGCAAAGGGAAATTTTCCGAGGTGACGACTGTATCAATCTGTGTACAACCCATCCCTCAAAGAAGCCAAACCTTGACTCCACGGCTCAGTTGGACACAGATCGAATTTGATTTGCAAAAAATTGGAACTCCAGCTTTTTAAGTTCCTCCCATCATTCCTGCTGTGTTAATTTAACTTGGTATATACAGAAGGAGGTTTAAAAAGTGTCTTGTGTTGTTTACATGGTATCGGCATTGCAATGATGTGTTTTGTAATTATGAAATGAAAGTCAGTCGCTGTGTTTCTTCTTATCACTAATACCTTGATGCCAAACGTCTTTTATGACATCACCCGTAAGGCTTGTGTTTAGACACTTTTTAAACCCTCTTTGGTACAACTGTTGTTACATACAGTAAAGCAAAATTACGAATTAGTAGGCTGCTAAGTTGAAATAACATTTAAAATAGTCATGCAGTTTGTACTGGGAAGCTAACCTCACTGTGTCATGGAGCCAGGGAAATTAAAAACCTCTACTTCATTTACAATTAAATGTTTACATCCTTGCGTATTAATTGAGAGCAATTAATATAACAGTATAATATAATAATATATACTATCAGAACTTATATCAGCAGCTAGTTCAAACAAACTTTTCTCAGCAATATTAATATACTGTATAGTTACAATATACTCTTTAGACTTTAGAGTAAGAATAAAATACTGAAGCATCTATTAATTAATTAAATATTCTAATTTGCTTAAGGGTAAGGTAACGCCACCAATGTTAAAAAAAATCCCTCTCACAAAAATTCTGAAAAAAATTTAAAATGTTCTCCTCTATACCCCCTATCAGTAGCTAAAATATCAGGTATACAAATACGATCTAGTTTTTGAGTTATGAATTTTTAAAGTTGACTACTTTAACATGGAGAAATGAAACTCCCATGTTAAATTGGTCAACTTTAAAAATTCATAACTCAAAAACTAGATCGTATTTGTATACCTGATATTTTAGCTACTGATAGGGGGTGTAGAGGAGAACATTTTAAATTTTTTTCAGAATTTTTGTGAGAGGGATTTTTTTTAACATTGGTGGCGTTACCTTACCCTTAAGGAAGTTTTTAAGTTGCTTTTTCTATATTAAAATATGGCATCATATGCCAAGGGGAATCTGTGGAATTTCATAGATTATTAGTATTGCAAAAAAAAAAAAAAAAAAAAAAAAAAAAAAAAAATACTTAGATTGATGTGTTTTGTTAAGAAAAGATGAGCTTCATGTGTGCCTCTTTTTAAAAAACATTCTATTTTACCATTACCATGTATTTATATCAGTGAGTGTGCATGTTTTATAAAAAAAAATATGTCACAGTTTAGACTGCATGAAGTGAATCATAATTATAATACGAGAAATATTTCAAATGTGATAACCCCTGTTTGGTGCAGACTGGACATGTATAAACATGGTCCATTTCTGAAATGCTTGAGCAGCTTGAGTCTTTACAATAAAGCGTATCACTAACCTCAAGAAATTTCATTCATATTAAGGATTTGTTACTGAATAAATGTTTTTATAGCGTCAAGAATTATATGGACTATAATTTTACTTCTAGTCCCATTATATATTGTTTGTATCCATCCCTCGGCCAACAAAATGACAATGACGTATCCTATTAGCCTCAACAAAAGTCTACATTGGTATTTTGGAGAGAATAGATTAATAAAAGAATTTTGAATTTGTAGAAAACCAAATGTATACCTCAACAATTTAGAAACTTTATAAACATATATAATTTTTTTTAACAAGTTCACATAAGAGAAAGGAACAGCTTCAACTTTCATATTTTTTAAAAAATTTTGATGCAGTGAAACATATTTCTGCACCAAAAGAAACACCATCTCCCCCCTCCTTCCCCGACCATTGCAAGTTTAGACGTTCAAATCTCCCCCCTCCTTCCCCGACCATTGCAAGTTTAGACGTTCAAAAAAGTTGCGTCAGTTATGTCATTGACACAAATTTTTTGAATGTCTTAAAGGGGTACCAAAGTGAATACTTTTTTTACATGTTCGGGCAGCTACGAATTATTCTAATATCCCTGTGGCTCAATATTTACGTACGATGCCTAGTTATTTTATAATTAATTATTTAGTTTGAAAAGTGAGTTTGAAAACCGTTGGTTGATTCAAGCATCCCTGCGGCCGCAGCGGCCGGTGATACGACAAGAAGGGGGCGGGAGGAGGTTCCCCCGATTCGCGGGAGATTCTCGTCGTATCAGCGGCTGCTGCGGGCGCACACCGACTTGAATCAACCAACGGTTATCAAACTCACTTTTCAAACTAAATAATTAATTGTAAAATAACTAGGCATTTTACGAAAATATTGAGACACAGGGATATCAGAATAATTCTTAGCTGCCCGAATATGTAAAAAAAGTATTCACTTTGGTACCCCTTTAACTTTCAACTGCCAGAAGTCAGGGAAGGAGGAAAATGGTGTTTCTTTTAGTGCAGACATGTTTTTCTGCATCAACAAAATTAAAAAAACACAAAAGTTGAAGGCGTTCATCCCTTCCTTTAAGCTAATTATATAGCGCTACCAGGACCATACATTAGTTGGTGGGCTCTTAAGAGATGGGTTAAAAAAGTTAATATCCTTGACGCCATTTTACCCTTTCGAGTGTGGCCAGGTATTTAACCTTGTGTGTAAGAGTTATCTTGCGACCGAGCTGGGGCTTACCAGGCTCCCAGAACCCTCCCACATAAAACTTTTTTCTCTCTAATGCATTTCTTTTTGTAAAAATATGCATTTCTAACAAATTAAAAAGCAGTCTAAATATTTTCAGGCACATTTCTGAACATTTCTATCATAAATGTTGTGACTTCTCACATTTTCCAAGGGTTTTCTGTTCCTTTGTTTACCGTACGTTCTATGATATTTCTGTTCAATTATTATGAAATAAATAAAATAAATTCTTTTTCGTAGAATATATTTGGAATGTGTAAAAGATATTCCTAATGTGTTCTGTTTTATTTAAAGAAGAAAATTCAAGCAGAAAATATTTAGAATTAGGGGAAAAAAATTATGAAGGATACAAAAGTAGGGCCATAAAATATGAAAAATAAAATAGAATATCTTTAGAACTAACATTGTAAGAGCACATTTTTTTTAGGTGTACTCTTCTAAATATTTTCAAGTATGGATTTATTCAGAAATTACATGGTAGAAATATTTTTGAATGGTACATAAATTATATTTCATTGAAAAAAAAAAGATGCAATTGTTATACAACATATAGAAAAATTTCAGATATATAATATATAATTTTGTTTATATCAGCTCATAATTATATTCTTATTTCCACTAATTGAAAATTGCAATCTACGGTATTGTTAAATATTTAACTGTGTCATGCATGTGTACTAATGTGTACAATAATGTATCAATAAATCAATAAATTTAATATTGTATATATTGATATATTATTGTATATATATTATATTGATCGATCATTGATTATATATTGATCATTGCATTTATATAATTTGATATATATTATATATATATATATATATATAATTTAATTTTGAAAAATCATTTGACTGATCCGATAATTATTAATATAATTAATTAATGCATTGATCAGATTTAAATGATTTTTATACTTTCGTTCAAGAGTCTTAATTAAATTATGATGGAGAATTAAGTATATATAAAAACCTTTTTGCATATTTTTTATATAATACACGCGCGGTATATTATATTGTATAATCATCTCAGCAGAGATCTGAAGTTATCAGTTTGAATTTTCCCACCCCTCAAGAAACTTCTAACTTATATGCCTCTCTTTTTCCTTCTTCTTACATGCGAGCGTGCGTGTCCTAGGGGGTTAGACGTCGGTGTCAGGTAGGAAAAAAAAAACGTTAGAATTGAATGTTAGGCAGGGCTGCAGGTTCAAATCTCGGTGACTTCAAAAATAAAAAATGGTCAGTTTAATATTTTTAAAACATGCAAATTATTAAGAAAAAATTGAGGAATTGAGTGGTGTAACTTACATTACAATTATTGCTAATGCAAATGAGCTATAATTGATTTTAAATAATACAGCCATGAATAGAATATATGTAGAATTTAAATAAATATATAAATATAATAATAAATTCTTCAAAATTAAGAAAGAAATATTGTAGAAAAGTTTGTTTTATGGTTAAAGGAAGTAATAAATCAGCACCATAAATGAATATATAAGAAATGTAGTAGAATGGAATTTATTCTACATCATTTCTACCAATGTTAAAAATGTGAAGACATCTAAAACATTTCTTATTGAAACAAAGAAATGTTTTAGAATAAAGTTCTAACACATTTCTTTTATAATAAAAAGAAATGTGATAGAAGGAAAAAAGTTTTATCCGGGCTTTCCTGCACTCTTCTGGGCTCGACTACCAGATCTGTGAGGCCTGCAGTATTTGAACTTACAGGGGTGATCACTTTCTTCGGAAATATTCCGAGAGATGGCAGCACCGTGATCAATTGTGCCGCCGTACATACATACAGCACGTGCCAGTAGATGGCAGCAGTGTCACTTTTTACAGCGTCACCCCTCCAAGTACTAACCACGCTCGACGTTGCTTAACTTCGGTGATCTAACGAGAACCGGTGCATTCAACGCGACAAGGCCGTATATCGGATGGGATTCAATGATATGCATCAAGTGTAACAAAAATAGATTAAAACGGGCCAATAGAGGCTTCAAGTGTTCCTTGGCGGGAAAGTTTTCTCCATAAGCCACGTTAGAAAATTCGGAGTTTTTCTCAGTAACTTTTAAAGCCATTAATTTGAAACCATCTCATACCCCCATTTTATTCTTGATAGTGAATCAAGAACTTATTGTCCTCTAAAAAATTTCTCCAATACCAAAAAAGCAATTTCGTTTTTTTTTTTACATATGTTTGGATAGGACGGTGGAAACACCACACAACAAGCTGACTTGATAAGCTTCCGTAGTCACTGCATGAAAATTTTTATTTTACAAGTTTATATCTGTTACATTACCTGTCCCTCAGACAGTTCCTCGGCTCTCTCTTCCTTCATTTTGATGTTGCTCATTTTTTCTTCAAGCAGTCTGAGCTGTTTGCCAGGTGTTGTGTTTTCCTGGGGCTCGTAAGCCCAAAATGAGCCTGCAGTTTGCATGCAGGTAATTATTACTTGAAAAGGAGCACTCTGGTCACAAATGCCGGCAGGCATTGTCGACCCACAAGAGAACATTGTAACCTGAAAAAAAAAAGGAGCAAGGAGGGGGAATTAAAGTTTGCCAAATTTTATAACATATTAAATAATGATTTATTTTCTATTTCGGATTTATTGGACTTTTTCCATAGCATCAATTTAGAATAAAAGCATGTAACTTATAACTTGTGTACATATTTGCAGACAAATATAGTACATTATATGTTGAAGGTAAATATTGTATAACACATATAATATGCATCAAGCACAGAGTTTTCACATACCAAGTAGGAACTTGGTATGTGGAACTCTGTGGCATCAAGATTTTTGTCGAGAAAACTCTGCTTACGGCACGCCATAGCAACATCAAGGCTCCTTGATCGAGTCCACAAGTATACATACCACGGAATCTTGTGGCATGAATGCCGTAGCAATTTTCGACTGTGAGTGAGTTAAATGAGCATTTTATCATTGCATCACATATTGAAACCTAGCGATAATGCTCTGTTTGTAAATAAACAATTAGAAAGAATTGATTTTCATTGATGAACCTTATTCATCAATGACTTGTCCTATAAACCTCAACATATAACATGTACATGGAAATATGATTGTAGGAAAAAATGGAAATAATAAAAGATTTTGAATTTGAATTTGAATATTATGTTCCACATGTACATATTATAAGGTTCATCAATAAAAATCAATTCTTTCTGATTGTGTATACATACTGTATATACGAACAGAGCTAATATATACACACATATAAATATATATTGCGTGGAATTAAAGATCCTATCACATGTAAATTTATTTATAAGCAGAAATTAGCATTTTATATTAAATTTGCTTGCTTTTGCTCACCAAACCAGAGGATATATCATATATATACATTGCAGTATTGTATATATACTATACTGCAATGTATAGAGGTTTTTGCAAATTATCTATACATATATATGGTCCGAAAATTATTTGCAGGAATATATGCCACAACAAATATATTATACAAATATTTGATTACCCCAACAAATACCATAAAAAAAAAATTGAAGTCAGAGCTATTTCTCCTGGAAGAGATATAGAAGAATAACTCTGATTGAAGCAAGCTTGATTTTTTTTTTTTTTTTAATGTGTTTCGTCGATCGTATTAGGCGTGATTCCTTGAGTACATTATTGTATGCATAGAACCTAAGCTTCTTTCACATGGCATGGTCGAAATTTTCGCACTCTGTAGAAAAATCAAAATCTTCTTGATTTTCTTACAGACCAAATATGCATATTTTCAGCGGCGTGACTTCACAACAATTTTCGTGTGCATTATATGTGAAAGAAACCTCTGAGCTTTAATCTTCATCGATTTACTTTCTCGCTCAGCTTTGCATGTGAATGGAGTGTATAGGCACCCCCCTATTGCAAGTTTCTTATTGAAAAATCTAGTTAGAATTTTCGATAAGAACTAGTTCAGTTTTGGCAATAAGATTCAACTAGATCTTATTAAAATTTCTAATTAGATCTTATTAAGTCTTATTAATTTCTAATTAGATCTTATTAGAATTAAATATTTTTGATTTTAGGGATTACATAGCAATTATGTTAATTGCCAATTAAAAAACGTTTTTAACCATTACAATGAAGTCACCAAAATTAGCAGAATAGCAAAAAAATTCTTTAAAAAACGGGCATCATTGGGACTCGAACCCAGGACCATTGGATTAGAAGTCAGGAGCGTTTACCACTAGGACACACCTCTTAGTACTAGAATCTAGTAGATTTTAACTATATAAACTATAAATTATGAAACCTTGATAAAATTTTGATATTTTAGGGCGAACATGAGCTATTAAGCCTAATGACTACTATTAATATTTATTAATGATATCAATCAAAATGAATTTATTATGCTTTTATTAGTATAAATAAATGAATAAATATGTATTTTCAGATGTTATTAAAATTTGCTTTGTTTCTAATTAGAAAAAATCTAACTATTAAATTTCTTATTAGAAATGCTCATTTCTAATTAGAAATAATGGGTTCTAATTGGAAATTTCAATAAGAATAATAAGAAATTTTCAAAAGGGCCTAGTCGAAAAATAAGTGCAAAGTGATAATTTGAGCAGTAGTGAACTACTTAAAACAAGTAGTTGCCTACTTGTTTTCAGTAGTTAACCACTGCTCAAATTTTCACTTTGCACTCTAATTTTTCGACTAGGGCAAAACTGATGTATAATTATAATGATCAAAATGCACGTGTGGAACAGCATGTCAAATGGCAGTCCGTCAAATATGCACCATTATGCAGTCATTTAACCATGCTCGCGTGTGATATGCACAAACTTCTTGATATGAATCCAAAGGCATCCATTCATACAGTTGCAAAGTCAATCCACGGCATCGATCCAGGGAATGCCAGTCGCATATTGTATATACACGCGCAAATGCATACGGCACACCCAAGAGTAATATATATATATATATATATATATATATATATATATATATATATATATATATATAATATGTATATATATATATATATATTTTGTGGCATATACCTATACCATACCTGAGTCTACGTCAAAAGAACGGAAAATAAAAGAACGAAAACAATTTATACGAAAGGCATTACACCGAAAACAAAAAGGACGAAAGTAATTTAACACGAAAACATTTTGTACGAAAATATAATTAACCGAAATGGAAAATGTGCGAATGCATTTATAACGAAACTTAAAAAGCACGAAAGCATTTACAGCGAAAACATTTTAGCCGAATTCAATAATCACGAAAGCCATTTGGCCGATAGTTATTTGAACGAATTGAAAAACAACGAAAGTAAATTAGAACGAAAATATTTAAAACGAAATGAAAAAATCACGGAAACAATTTGGCCGAAAGTTATTTGAACGAAAACATTTAAGACGAATAAAAAAATAACGAAAACAATTTGACCGAAAGTTATTTGAACGAAAACATTTTAGACGAATCAAAAAATAACGAAAACAATTTGACTGAAAGTTATTTGAACGAAAGCATTTAAAACGAATGGAAAAATCACGAATACAATGTGAACGAACGCTATTTGATCGAAGTCAGAGACCCTGTAGGGTCTCGATCTGGACCGAAATAAAAAACACCGATGAAGAAAATATTAATAAAAATTTATAACAGTATATAATTTTAAAAAAAATGTAAATTAAAATGAATGCAATAAAGAAGTATATACAGAATACTGCAGACTGAGCCAGAAATGGTGTTCCGAACCTATGCTAAAATTTGGGCAGGTTAACTTTGAGCTAGAAATTTGAAATTTGTCATACGTAAAGCCAAGGGTTCTAAGTTCTTTTAACATGTGTTAAACAATTTTTAAAATTAATATTCCCTACCGTTTTAGGGGTGGATTCACGATTTGCATTTGTTATAAATTTTTATTAATATTTTTCTTCATCGGTGTTTTTTATATATTTCGGTCAAATAGCGTTCGTTCAAATTGTATTCGGGATTTTTCCATTCGTTTTAAATGCTTTTGTTCAAATAACTTTCGGTCAAATTGTTTTCGTTATTTTTTGATTCGTCTTAAATGTTTTCGTTCAAATAACTTTCGGTCAAATTGTTTTCGATATTTTTTTATTCGTCTTAAATGTTTTCGTTCAAATTACTTTTCGGTCAAATTGTTTTCGTGGTTTTTGTATTCGTCTTAAATGTTTTCGTTCAAATAACTTTCGGTCAAATCGTTTTCGTGATTTTTGAATTCGTATTAAAATAATTTCGTTCTAATTTACTTTCGTCCTTTTTTAAATCGGTCAAATTACTTTCATGCAAATTGTTTTCGTGATTTTTGTTCTCGTTATTATTTTGTTTCGTGTCAATTTAATTTCGTGGTAAATGATTTCGTTTATATTTGATGTCGATGTAATTGTTTTCGGGGTAAAGTCATTCGTTGAAAATGCTTTCGTGATTTTTGTTTTCGTGGTTTTGACGTGATACCACCATACCTATATACATACCGTATTTTATATGCAAATAATCTCATATATGCATATATTAATAAAAGCCAGCTATTCAATCAAGGCTTTTATCAGATTGATCGGTACAGTAAATGATAATGATTATAATACTGTATCATATATAAATTCTAATTCATTTAACGACGAGTGAACATGCAGTCAACAATATTGCAATGTATAAGATATTGCACAATTCGAGCTGAATATTAATGCGAACAAAAACAATCGTACTCATAAAGCAAAAATCTCAAAATATCTTTCGAACTGCATGTATGCATATATTATAGTTTTCTTGCGTGATACCTGATGAACTAGTATTTTTAGACTAGTTGCATAAACCTGGCCAGCAACTCGGCCAGCACGCCCAAAGACATTTTATAAACTACAAAATCTGCGAATCCACGAGTAACCGCGATCCCGATGCACTAACTTTGCGATCAAGTTGCGAAGTTCCGAAACAATGAAGCAATGGCGAAGCCCATGCACCATGCAGCACATCAGCAGCACCTTTGCAGTCTTTGCACAGCAAGGTCAGCAAGAAGAGACTAGACAAGAACTATTGAAGCAAGACGCAGGCAAGAAGTGGCGGCGGGGACAACAGGTACGCGGACGCCAGGGTACGCCTCCGGGGTTCACAAGGGATGATCCGAAGAATCGGCTGCGCGCCAAACCAGAGATATTAGGCCTGTTCGTAAACCCTGCTCGGTGTACACTTTCTACACCCAATCGACCTTATATCCCATGTACATAAGGTCGATTGGGTGCAGAAAGTGTACACCCAGCAGGGTTTACGAACAGACCTAATAAACCAAAACCAAACCAAGCACGATCTTGGCGCCAGACCAGAGCGGTCTCCTACAGGCCGTCTCATTGGATTTTTGACAGTCATCGGAGCTGACTGGAGCGCTGGAGCTGGGGGGAGTCGCCCGGAATTTTAAAAGTAAATTGGTCCTCTGTGTAGGAAAGTGGGAAATGAAATGATCTTTATTTTTATTAGCTTTCGCTATTTAAAGTAGAGTGAGTGAAAAATTGACCGATGGTAAAGCTCATTCTCTTGCATGTAAAAAGTTACTTTGGAGCACCATAAATAAGGATCTGAAATCAGTTGAGACCGTCCTTCGTAAAAATTCTGAGCATTTGGGTCTAAAAGTCGATGACTTCGTCCATCTACTCCATGCTAACGCTCGAAAAACGCGGCTTCTTTTTTATTCGAACTTTAATTTCTTTCGCAATCTCCCGTAAAATGTGTTTAAAAAATATTCTAAGATAGAACATATTATGGTGAATCAGAAAGTGTCATAACCTTTATTAGCCCTTCATAAAAATTTTGAGAAAATTCCGATACAATACCAAAATCCGTGGCAAATTTTCATTTCAAATGATGCGGTCTACCGGTTAACAGCTGACTGGATCAACGGGATCAACAACACTATATAACTTCAGCAGATGCTCGTATTGCGCAACTTGCATAAATTTCTACTGCGCAGCTTTTGAGGAGCCGACGTAACTTTTTCGTATGCACATATATAGTGCGTGACGTCATTCCCGTCATGCACTGCGCACTCAACTCGCTGACTCCTCTTTAAATTCATAATAGATGGTTACATATTAATTAATTGATTTTACAATAACACATAAAAATTTGTTTCATAATTTTTTATGCCTACATGTTGTTAATTTAATGTTTGTTCATTTTATAGTAACACCTTTTTTTTTTTTTTTTTCAAAATCTTTTTTTTTTTTTCTAAATTTCATTTATTTTTTCTGTAAATTCTAAATTTTATATATGTGTTTTGCCATATTATTTGGATCTATGTGTATTTGACGTTCCCCGTATATGAGTTTCTAACTCTTGGGGTTTAATTGCCATACAATTATATTGTATTATGTAATAATTAATGTATATGTGTTTTCTTCATGAATAAACCAAATGTAAAAAATAATATATGTATATAGAGGTCCTGTTCGTGTAAATTAATACACATTCAATCAGAAAGAATTGATCGATTATTTGAGATGAACCTTCTGTAAATAGAATATATTAAGGTTCCATCATCACAAATATATAATCGATTCTTTCTGATTTGCATGTGTATTTACGAAAGACCTCTCTTTAGTTATTACGTCATGCATCGCTTTAGAAACTGGCATAGACTCTTTCTTCATAATATTATGTAACGCGTCCAGTTTATAAAATTTATATTTAAGCGTATATATTAATATTAGTTTTGCGGGAGAATAAAAAGTTGTTCAGCAAAATTAGGACTTATGAGCATCAACTTACTTTTAAATTCAAAAATCTCTATACGGTGTTTGCTTGGCTTTGTTGTTGTTTACATTCATCAGTAGGTACTTAGGGGGAACTGGAATCACTTGATTTATTGCTCCTAATTTAACATATTTTTAATTTTTTTTAACAATAATTTATACGTAAGAAATGAATATACATAACTTGAACATATATATTTTTTTTATTTTACCTAGTTTCTTTATCATTATTCTTTGTTGTGCCGTTTCCCCCTCGTATTCAAAAGTCCGCGGGGAAAGCAATGGTCGGTGATTGGCTGATTTTTTTTCAGAATGTTAGGGTCAATATCAGTGCATAAGTGTCGTAAAATGGTCATTATTGACGTGAAATTTGGAGTCAATTTACATTTTATTTAATGATTTATTGTATTTTTCACAGATATCATTGGCAAATATTGCATTTTTTTCCATTTACTTGACATTTCAATCTATCAAATAAAATAATTGTCAAAGGTATCACAATCGTCATATCGCAGAAAATAAATAGTTTTTGGTATGCTACTACCATGTTAAATAGGTGCTTTTTGCCTACATTCACGTGACGTCATGTTTTTGTGACGTATGGTGAAAGACCCGTATAGGCACCGTGAATTCGCCATATAATCCAGGCGCAAATTGAGGGCTCTCGCGATCTCCCGTAAGAATTAATGCATTTATAATATAAACTGGCCGCTCAGTAGGATACGACTTAATATAAAAAGAGTGGTGGAGGAAGGAGATGGCGTGTAGGAAATACATTAATATATATCAGGAGCTATATATATATATATATATATATATATATATATATATATATAATATATTATATATATATATCGAGGGAGAAAAGAGTGTTGCTCAGGTATATGGCATTTGCCCTAAGGAAGTTTCGCCTCACCGTATTAAGTATAGAGGCTCACCTCGAGCTCGTTCAAAATTTTTGCAATCGATCATAATGGACTGAGGTACTGGATGGCCGTTGTGATTATATGCTTCAATGGAACACAATGTGGGCGTTTTGAGCCCCTTAATGTCCAACACATAATCCCATTTAAAAACAGAAAGGATAAGCTAGGACAGGCGGGTACCTTGAAAATAAGCCACGGCTCTAGGAAAATTAATACGGGTGCTTATACCTTATACTGGCCCCACTGCAATAAGTGATGCAAGCTAGACTTATGGCGAGAGAGTTGAAGATGCACTTCAACCATTGCTGCGCCACCAGCATATGTGCTCGATCATATTGAGAGGAGAAGCTCTCAGGTGATTCCATAATATATATTAAAAAACTAAGCCATATATGCACTAAATCAGAAAAATTTAATTTTAACAATTTCAGGGATTGCCGGCTTCCCGAAGGCTGACGGAAAAAACTCGAGTGTCTCTCGAATCGATCATCGAGACTGAAATCACGAAAAGGCTCTCTTTTTTGGTTCTTAATTTTACTGGACGAAAACCATAAGATCAACTAAACTTCATTTTTGTAAAAAGTTTCAAAATCATCGAAGTTCAAGCTACAATTTGATGTTATACGTAATAAAAATTAGATTTATGTTCACCTTTAGTTTTTATTTGCGCCAAAAAATGTCAGAAACTTTGTGCACACCCTGCATGTATATATACAGTATAATGAGTATATTATATATTTATATATATACATTTGATATATATATATTATATAGATATATCAATATCTATATCTATATATAATCTATATATTATATAGATGTTCCGGCCCCGATCATAAAATAATTAACACTCTAACTCAAATTTAGTAAAATGGAATTTAATTATATTATTGTACTTAAGCTAATTTAAGGTAGAGATAATACGGATCAGCTGGCCCAATGCTAAAAAAATCCCATTCATAAAAATTATGAAAAAAATTTAAAATGTTCTCCTCTACATCCCCTATCAGTAGGTAAAATATCAGGTATACAAAAACGAGCTAGTTTTCGAGTTATGAATTTTTAAAGTTCTCTAATTTAACATGGAGAAATGGAACTTCCATGTTAAATTAGTCAACTTTAAAAATTCATAACTCAAAAACTAGCTCGTTTTTGTATACCTGATATTTTACCTACTGATAGGGGATGTAGAGGAGAACATTTTAAATTTTTTTCATAATTTTTATGAATGGGATTTTTTTAGCATTGGGCCAGCTGATCCATATTATCTCTGCCTTAAGTATAATAATAATTCCTAGATGTTAAACTTAAACAATTCAGTGTAAAAAAGCATGCGGATAATATAAATTAATATATATACACACACACACACACACATATATATATATATATATATATATATATATATATATATATATATATATATATATATATATATATATATATATATATATATATATGTGTGTGTGTGTGTTGGCGCCAAAGCCCGAAAAAAATGCGCACATCTATAGGTGTACCCCTAGCGGCGCGATTTGGCTCGAAATTAACAAATATTTCGGGCTTTGCTCATTTAAATTTGATCATTTCTAGAAGTGCTCAAATTGGAAAAAGCAAACCCCGACGAAAAGTTTTATTTCGGGGTTTGCTCATTTAAATTTGATTATTAAATGTCTAGAAGTGCTCAACTCGAAAAAGTAAACCCCGACGAGAAGTTTTATTTCGGGCTTTGCTCACTGTTTTGATCATTTCTAGAAGTTCTCAAAGCAAAATGAAAAACTATAATTGGAAATTGTGCCGTATTATAGTAATAAATAATAAAGCAATAAAACATTGTAAACTTAATGATATTTTAATTACATCACTTTTTAAATTAATTGATAAAAATACAAATTTAACATTAGCTTAGCGTGTTTAGTATTTTTTTTATTAAAAACATTTCTCTCTGCATCATTCAAGTCATACTGAAAAATACGACTTTGTCACAGTTCTTATATTAATATTGTATATGTTAGTTAATTTGAATAAATTTATTAAAGCTGATATGTTTTAAAATCATTTTAACTTAACTTAATTTATAGAACTTGCTACTATATAAGCAAAGAGCTCCTCAAGATAGTACCAAACCTACCAATTAAAAAAAGAAATCAAAATTTATGCTTGCAAAATAAATAATTATTATACCTGATCATTAACGTGACTTATTTTTGCAGGGATTACTAGCATGAAATTTTAAATTAGATCTTATTTTTTTCTTTGTACAACATGTTTCAGATTGACATCTTTTCTTGCAGTTGCAAATCACAAAACCTTGCTTTGAATTTGCTACTGCTGCTGCTGATCTGAGATCATCTGAGAGACTCTTTTCTTTGTCATGTGTATTACTTATCGTTATAAGTCTGAACTAGAAATTGTTCATCTGCAACCTAGAATTCATTAATTGCTAGAGTAAAATTGTAATCATAACTTTTAAGTATAATAAAAATATTTAAAAGTGTCTCTCAGTGTGACAAAATCCTATTTTTCAATTTTTTTTTTTTTTTATCAAACCCTATTGGGTATAATTTCTATATACTTACTGATTACATGCTACTTTGAGACCCCGAACATTCTGAAACCCAACCTTCAGCGTTTCGCGGGCTCTTCCGGAACTGGGGCGGCCTTGCAATCCATTCCGACATTTGCCTGTAACTGAGGGAAACGTGGAAACCTCAGCCAGGATGGACGCTACAGCTTTTGTCAATGAACTGGAAGTGCAATGGTCCGAAGCCAATAGAACCACATAGTGGAAAAGTGAAACGATTTACCTCTGGGTGGGAAACGTGTTTTTTGTTGAATATAGTCACCCATCCAACTACTAACCATGCTCGGCGTTGCTTGACTTCGGTGTCAAGCGTATACTGCGCCACACCTCCAACTATTTTTCAATATGACTTGAATAATACAGAAAGAAATATGTGTTAATAAAAAAATAACTGTACACAAACTATTGTTAAATTTTTGTGTTTTTATCAATTACTTAAAAGCAGTGATATTATTAAAATATTATTAAATTTACATTATTTTATTGTTTTATTATTTATTACTTATTACTATAATATTGCACAATTTCCAATTATTATTTTTCATTTTGCTTTGAGCACTTATAGAACTGATCAAAACAGTGAACAAAGCCCGAAATAAAACTTCTCGCTGGGGTTTGCTTTTTCCGATTTGAGAACTTCTAGAAATGATCAAATTTAAAGTAGCAAAGTCCGAAATAAAACTTCTCTTCGGGGTTTGCTTTTTTCGATTTGAGCACTTCTAGAAATGAGCAAATTTAAATGAGCAAAGACCGAAATATTTGTTAATATCGGGCTTTGCTCAAATCGCTAGGGGCACACCTAGATGTGCGCATATTTTTCGGGCTTTGGCGGTGCCAACATATATATAATATATATGTATATATATATATATATATATATATATATATATATATATATATATATATATATATATATTATAAGTATGCATAATAAATATATATTTACACAACACACTAAATTTTTGGATGCTGCATGAATTGGTTTCAGTATTTTATGTCAGTACAAAATTGTTCCGATTTCGTCTTACATCCAGCACTTTTGACCAATAAAACACTTATGGCCGTAAGTTGCAGCCAACCTATCCTAGAAAAATCAGAGAATTATCCGAGAAATTTAATGTTAATTAGTAAATAATCCACGGATAATCCTCAGATTATTCTCGGATAGGTGGCTGCAACTTACGACCATTAATCCAAGTAAAAATTTGGTACTGAAAAAATAGAGCAAAAAAATTGACTGGGTGCGATTCACGAAGCAGTTAGCCAGGTTTGTAACCACGTTTAGCTATACCTGTTTTACGTGTTAAACCGCCTAGTTAAATGTGGTTAAAAGCTAAACGTGGTTAGAAACCTGGATAACTGCTTCGTGAATCGCGCCCATTATATCTATAATAAAAACTAAAAAGCCACAGCAGTCGGCCAGTCGCTATTTAAAAAACAATGTTTATCTTAAAAATGCTGAAAAACTATTAGACCATTTAATCGTTTTTTTTTTTCCTTTTTTTTTATGAAAATTTATTTCATAAATTTTAAAATTTTCAAAGTGATGCACCATAATTATAATGATATATAATATTATATGCCAATTTTTCTATTTTTCTTAAACTATACCACTGACACTTTTAATCCTAAAATTGGTTACATATATATATATATATATATATATATATATATATATATATATAGAGAGAGAGAGAGAGAGAGAGAGAGAGACTATAATACTCTTTTAAAGTAGAGTATTATAGTGCCGACTAGTGCCATATGGGCGCGATTGCATTTTTTTTTTAAATATTTTATTTTCTTAAAGATAGTTTAAAATGCTCTTTATTGAGAAATGCACAAAAAATTCCATCTCAAATAGCTTAATTCACCACAAAAAATCTCAGATTTGGTGTTTCGGAGGGCTTTAACATGCAGCGCGCCTATATAGCTTATGGTACATAAAGCAACTTTTTACTCCAATATCGTCTGAACTAGTTCAGACGAGATATTGGAGTAAAAAGTTGATATCAATTAGTTAAAAAAGATAACCTACGTAATCTATGATGAATTCATTAATGGATTTTTAATTAAAATATTTTTTTACGCAGCCGTTACTTCGGAAAATAATATTGAAACTTTTGTGGGTAAATTCCCATTTAAGATTTCAAAGATTTTTTTCCAAAACGGCTCGCCTTAAAAAATTATTTCGTTTGAAAATCTTAAAGAATTCATCATAGATAACATATATATATATATATATATTAGTTGGTACCATATAGTTCGAACGAAGTTAGAGTATAAAAAGCTGTTTTCTGATGTATAATACATATCATAAGCTGCATGTTAAAAAAATGCATCCGAGACATTAACTTTGGGATTTTTTGTGGCGAAGCTATTTGAGATAGAATTTGTTGGGTTTTATTTCTCAATAGAGGGCAGGTTAAACTATATTTTAGTAAATTAAATATTAAAAAAAATGTTATTTATTTATTTATTTATTTATTTATTTATTTATTTATTTATTTATTTATTTATTTATTTATTTATTTATTTATTTATTTATTTATTTATTTATTTACTTATTTATTTATTTATTTATTTATTTATTTATTTATTTATTTGCGACGTGAATGATGTTGATTTGTACAACCAGAATCGAAATTAAATTATTATTATTATTATTAAGTTGTAAGCGTCGCAAAGAGACGCCATGACACACGTAGTTCTATGGCTCAGTAATTTAATAATTTGTGGTGATATAATTAGCGTAAGACGCCAACTTCAGAGCTCAAATTCTTCGGTAAGTGTTTATTTTTATTTTGAGTAGTGATTTGTATCATTTTATGTACTTTTCTGTAAGCATTGATGAAAGCATCATCATTGCTTACAATGCTTACAGAAACGTACAATGTTCGTTCGGGTTTCGATGGTTTTAGCGCAATTTTTATTTTTTTACAATAGTACAAAAGGACTAAATATTATGCATTATTTTATGCTGATCTTAAATATAAGGTATTTTTTATTTTAAAAGCAGATTTTTATGTTAGAGAAATTCGTTTTCAATTTGATAATTATCTATAGTGATTATGTTGAAAAAAATCGTACTATTACATTTTCTATATTGCTTCTCCGAGAATCAAAACTGCTGCATGCTTGGTATAATACTACTAATTATGACAGATTATAATACAGTGATAAAAGTGTGTCAGAACGCCGATCCGGTATAAAAGAAATTCAGGCGGAACTGACCATGAGTTCCACTTGGAAAAGTGCATGAATTTTTATTGCATAGGAAAAAGTGATAAATAATGTTCTTAAAAATATGTAAATTTGTTAGTTATATCAAATTTTGTAAGGCAAATAAAAAAAAAAGGTTTGCTCGTAATTCGTAGTTTTCTTCACAAGACGAAAATATGATTGTATAGTATACTTCTTTTATTACATAATTTTTTACTAATTTTAAGTATTTTTTTTAATCTATTCATGCATAATATAATGCTCAAATACATCAAATGAGAAACTACATATCCGGCTCAGAATACAGTATACAACTATTTTTTAGGAAACTTGAAAATTAAGTTTTGAGAAATTAATTGCAATATTTTTTTTACGAATTAATTCATTTTTCGAGTACTGATAAGCAATTGCACATAATAAATATTAATATATAAGCGGTAATAATTTATTAAAGCAATAAAAAATCTGTTATTATTAAAAATTAAAATAATTTATTAATTGTATTGCATTGAATAAAAGGCAAACCAAATAACCGACAACCCGCAACCGGTGACCAACGACCGTTGGCCATATATTGCTTTCAATTTTCCTAATTTCTCATATGAATTGCAATCGTGGAGAAAATAATGCATTAAGTCAGTGATTTTACCTGACATTAGAACATAAAAAAAAGGTTGCGTGGCTAATAAAAAATAATCACTCAAGTTTTAATATTTTCTTGTAAAATAATTATTACCGCATAAAGAACAGAATTTTCCAAATTTAATTTTTTTTCTAGAGAATACATATAATACATATATTATAATTATATAGGAAAATGGATTTTTGTTGGATTTCGATTCCTTGTTGAACTTTTGGGGGTTACTGAATTGGCTTAACTCTAATTTAACTAATAAGTTGCCAAACATATGTTTATTGTATTTGTCGACAAAAATCAAGACCCCTCTTTTGGTTGAGGGCCAGTTTATACCTGAGATGCGTTCCCAGGAAGACAACGTTCCCACTTTTATTACTGGGCATACATAATATAATTATAATTCTTTGTGTGTCAGGTGGATTGACTATTTTTGAAACAGAAATAATGATCAAAATGTTTACTTCAACAGAATTTGTGTGCGAGATATTATATAAGGGAAATTATGTAAATCTATATAATGCTCAAAACTACTAAACCATAGACGTAAGAATGATTTTTCATGATAGATTTAAAAAATGGTTACTATACTGCAATATTCGTAAATTATTACGTATAGTTTATTTTATATAAAAAAATTAAACCAATAAAATTATATTAGTCCCTTAAATTTAATTTGAACATATTTTTTACGTATAATAGATACAAAAATTCGATCAATTATTTCCTTAAATTTGATTTCAGAAACTATTTAATAGTAAATTAAGTTAATTAAACATAACATTTATTATTGTAAAAAAACAGACAGGTATGTAACTTTTCAGATGACATTTTTTTTTGTAAAATTACATTAAAAAAATGGAAATAAAACGCCACATTTTAAACGTGTAAAAAAACGAAAGATATTGTAATTGTTTAAAAACAAAAATTATATGTATTTTTACAAATATTAAAGTTTTGTGATTATACATTTAAAATTTGTAATCTCAAATTACAAAATTTTAAGTTTAAATACACGTTTTTAATTTGGCGTTTTATTTCCTATTATTTTTTGTAAAAGTACAAAGAATTTTTTTACAGTGAATATATTATGTAATAATATATAATTATACTATAATCGAGACAATGGAGTATTGTCTTCAATTTTTTTTATTGCAGAAATGGATAGAGGGTGCAAAGTTGTGCTACCCTGATTTTTTTCAGATTTTTTTGAGACCTGGAACTATTTTTAAAAAATTATTGAAAGTCCTTTTTGTGACGTCACGCGGCGGCAAGTCCTATCTTTTTCTTAAGGAGCGGCGTCTCGTGACGTCACGAAAAGGACTTTCAATAATTTTTTAAAAATAGTTCCCGGGCTCTAAAAAATCTGAAAAAAATCAGGGTAGCATAACTTTGCACCCTTTATCCATTTCTGCAATAAAAAAAATTGAGGACAATACTCTATTAAGGCAGTTAAAATAGAAGCTATTATATAGAAATTTACAATGGATATTAAAACTGCCGTGTCTCCACTCGGGACACAGGATCGAGTCTTAGAAGATACATGATTTAACGGTAAAATAACTTTATTTTAGACTGCGGTGGTCTGTAATCGATAATCGAGTCAATTTAAAGGGCATTAAGGAAGTCAAAATAGAATTTGAAAAATATTTATTTAATAGATATAAATAGAAATGGCACAAATTAAATTAAGCTATAGTTTTTAATAAATTAATTCAAAATATATGAATATAAAATATATATTAATATCTTATAATATATAGTATTATATACATTTATATATATATATATATATATATAATATATATAGGCAATATCAAATTTAATAAAAAGGGCTAGTACCTAAATATGAACACATTTCAATACACTACGTAGCCCGGTAACGGACCCCCTTAAGACATTTCGCACTTTTAACAATTTTTATCTGCCATATTTCGGGTTCTTAAAACTTTGAAAAAATTATTAACATATAACATGTTCAATAGAATGTAGCAATTGAGAGTTTATCATAATTTCAGCAGTTCCATATCAGAGCATCTCTTTGAGTAAAAAAAAAAAAAAAAAAAAAAAAAAAAAAATTAATGGAGGGACATGAAGAAAAAAATGTTCTGGTTTTGGTCCAGGCCTGCTTTTGGACTCTTTATAGCCAAAAAAAAAAAAAAAAAAAAATTAAAATTGTAACTCATTAACCAAATCAGCCTTTTTATAAAAATAACAACTGTGCAATACCGTGATATTTTTTTTACTAGTGAAGAAAAAATAAAAACGAAATATTTGTTAGGAACCCTGCTGTTAATTAAGAATTAATGTACGCATGCATTCGATCATCGAATGCATGCGTACATTAATTTCGATCGTAATAAAATGATAATAAAATGTTCATGCACGGCCAAAAGAGCAAAAACTGATATAACATTAAATTAAATTTATATTTCATGCACGGTTATGATAAATATTTTGATTTTAGGGAAAAGAAAAAGCAGTTAAATTTTGAAATATCAAAGTCTCATCATCTCATCATATATACAGATCAAACACGCAAACAATAATCACATCATAATCTTTAGTGGTTCAAAAGTGATGCTGTACTCACTTTATGTGAAAATCCACGGTTCTGCAGTCACTATCACCACATGTTCTCACACACTTTTCAGCGTCACGACACCGACTATATAGAACTGCTGGGTTAGATGCAGCCTCATCTGCGACACACCGGCTCACGTACCGGACTGTCACACATACAGACAGGCAAGCCAAACCAACGAGCCAGCTCGTGCGCTCTCTCTCATCTCTCGTCAGCAACTTGCAGACACATTTGCCAACTAAGACGAGGCATGCAGGCACAAGACACCTGACGTTCTTAACTCGACACCTCTTCGCCGCTTTGGCCCACACTCTACATGCACTGTTGCAGCGTGAAGCGAACGTGAGAACCTTTTTATATCATCTTCATGTTCTTCAACTCTGTAATAAAATGCTGCAGTATTTTTTTTTCCTTTTATTATAATGCTATATATTATTTTATTAATCCTGAAAGAATTAATATAGCAGAAGAAAATTTAATATATTTAACACATTATATATATATATATATATATATATATATACATATATATATTTATATATATATATTTATATATATATATATTTAATACTTTAAAACTCAAGGAAAGAAAGAATTATTAATAACAATAAGAGTTACAAACAGGAAAAATGAAAAAAAATATATATACATATATATATATATATATATATATATATATATATATATACATATACATACAACATGAATAGAATGATTGTTCCGTATTTTTTTTTTATTATTATTCCTTATTAATGCATATACGCTGGACATTAATTCTTTTCTGCATTAGCAAAAAGATAAGATGCAAACATTATAAATATATTTTAACATCCTTGAGTTTTAAAGTTATAAAGTATTAAATACACCAATGGCCCAATTGGGCCAAGGTGATAATAATAATAATAATTATTATATGTGTTAGCGCCCAAAGCCGAATTCGGACAATTTCCAGAAAATATAGTGGCCACAACTAGTTGTGGTTTTTGCTTTTTGACCTAAACCCGAAATGAATAAATATTTCGTCTTTTGGTCATTAAATTTGATCACAACTATTATATTTCTGATCAAATCGCAAAAAGCCAAACCCGACGAGAAAGAGCTCCCATCGGCTTTTGTCAGTGGCGTAACTACAGAGGGGGCCGAAGGGGCCAAGGGCCCCGGGCCCGTGCATCGAAGGGGGCCTTTTTAGTTAAGCTCATTGAATATATTTCAATGGGTTGGCTGCACGGCCGATTTTAAGTGGCGGAAACGAAAGAGGAGGTGCTGAAATGCAGGTGTGAATTTTATGCGAATTTTTTGAGCACTGTAACTTTGTATAAATGCAGTTTTAAAAGATGCATTTCACCTGGAGGCCATCGCCTACCGCCTTTGACGTCATCGAAATGTCAGGTTCGGTTCACTATAGATATGCATACCTGTACGCACCTGCATAACAGGTAGCCAATCAAAAACAATCTAGCCAAAATTCAAAATTTCAAATGCCTAGCCTATCGAAGTGGATGAGTTTTAAAACTTAAAAAATGCACATTATTCCATGTACGCGTACTGTAAAAACACACTGGGAGATAAGTAATATTACAAACATACCTTTCATCATATTTAAATAATAGAAATTGTTTCTCAAATAGTTTCATTTTATTGAAGAGAAGATGCAATATCAAGTCCTTCCACCACTTTCAGTTTTTAAATGATTTTGGCGCTGTTAGCAGCAATCAGCCAATGAAAATGTGTAAATTTATCATACTGGACTCCTTCCGTATCTGCTGAATATCTATTGAATTATTATATTAAACCTAAAACTGAGTCTCTTTTCTTATCTACGAAGATAGTAGGATGCCGTAGGATTCATATTTAACTTTATTAAGACCCTTGAATCATAATTTTCAAATGTCTTTTCAACCCCCTATTTGCTGCTGCTAAAATCATTAGTGGAATGATTGAAAAATAAATACAGTTTTAATTTCAACATTCTTAGCATGGGCGTCTGTGGCCTAGTGGAAGTACACTCGTCATCCACGCAGAAGTTTTAGGTTCAAATCCCCTCTGGGTCATTTTATATTTTTAGTAGCACGAGGAAGTTTATTTCACATTTTTAATGCAGACGGGGTAAAATAATATTATTATTTCTTACAATATAAATATATTATACTATTATAAGTCACACTTTTTCATATAAATACGCACTTCAAAAACTTTGCAAAAAAAAAAAAAAAAAAAAAAAAAAGCGTGTCATACATAGTTGTATCATGGTGTCATACAATGATAGAAAAATCAATAACCAATCATAAAAAACAAAACAATTTTACCCCGTCTGAATTAAAAATGTGAAATAAACTTCCTCGTGCTACTAAAAATATAAAATGACCCAGAGGGGATTTGAACCTAAAACTTCTGCGTGGATGACGAGTGTACTTCCACTAGGCCACAGACGCCCATGCTAAGAATGTTGAAATTAAAACTGTATTTATTTTTCAATCATTCCACTAATGGTTTTAGCAGCAGCAAATAGGGGGTTGAAAAGACATTTGAAAATTATGATTCAAGGGTCTTAATAAAGTTAAATATGAATCCTACGGCATCCTACTATCTTCGTAGATAAGAAAAGAGACTCAGTTTTAGGTTTAATATAATAATTCAATAGATATTCAGCAGATACGGAAGGAGTCCAGTATGATAAATTTACACATTTTCATTGGCTGATTGCTGCTAACAGCGCCAAAATCATTTAAAAACTGAAAGTGGTGGAAGGACTTGATATTGCATCTTCTCTTCAATAAAATGAAACTATTTGAGAAACAATTTCTATTATTTAAATATGATGAAAGGTATGTTTGTAATATTACTTATCTCCCAGTGTGTTTTTACAGTACGCGTACATGGAATAATGTGCATTTTTTAAGTTTTAAAACTCATCCACTTTGATAGGCTAGGCATTTGAAATTTTGAATTTTGGCTAGATTGTTTTTGATTGGCTACCTGTTATGCAGGTGCGTACAGGTATGCATATCTATAGTGAACCGAACCTGACATTTCGATGACGTCAAAGGCGGTAGGCGATGGCCTCCAGGTGAAATGCATCTTTTAAAACTGCATTTATACAAAGTTACAGTGCTCAAAAAATTCGCATAAAATTCACACCTGCATTTCAGCACCTCCTCTTTCGTTTCCGCCACTTAAAATCGGCCGTGCAGCCAACCCATTGAGCGTGACAAAAAAAATGAATAAACTATATTAGGCATATTTATATTTTTTTTCCGTAAACAAATTTTTTTATATGTTAAATTTATATAATTATCACAAATATGAAGACCATGCAGGAGTGTCGAGCAATATTATCGTTATCATATGGGGATGGGGAGAACAATAGCTCACACGTGCTCCTCATCTGACTCATATATTCCTGTTTTACGACATTTAAGATTCGAATGAACCATCTCATGCAAATTCAGTTCACATTATAGACATTTTTTATGTGATAGTATACCATACGTGTTAAATAGTAATTACTGTTATACATAGCAGATTAAAATGAACTAATATCATGAATTTTAATATTTTTACAACACGATATAATATAACTGTGTTTTTTATTTTTGTTTTAAAATTGCCGATTGCTGCAAAACGTGACATCTGTGGATCTGCAGATATAAATTAATAAGGAATTTATAAAATATTGCGCCAATCTAATTTCATTAAAATATGTAATTTTTTCATTAAAAAAACAGTGCCACGCCCACATTTTCTAAAAAAAAAAAAAAAACCTCCGGCACAGAATCCCTCCCCCCCCCCCCCCTCTTACGGAGCCACCGCTTCGCGGCAAAGGGGCCCAAACGGGCCTTCGGCCCCCGGGCCCACATTTTGTAGTTACGCCACTGGCTTTTGTTCAAACAAAATTATTCAAAACTAGTTATATATAATATATATATATATATATATATATATATATATATATATATATATATATATATATATATATATATATATATATATATATATATATATATATATATATATATATATATATATCAGAAAAAACAAAACCCGATGTGAGTTTATTTCAGCTTTGAGTCACTTTTTCACATGTTTGTATATAAATATAACTAATATAATATAACTAGGTTTGCTTATTTCATTAATGCGACTAAATAATATTCTGCTTTTTTTAAATAACAATTAACACAATTTATTTCATAGCTTAATACTTTGATTTATGCCAATGTACGTGTATCATAATCCTATAATAGTAATGAGATGTAAAAAAATGTTAATTATAAAATAAATGAAAAGTACGTATTAGCTAGGTATAGCTAAGGTATTATACCTTTCAAAGTTTCTGCATGATTGTATAAGTATAACATACTTCAGCATTTTTATCAAATTCAAATTATTTTTATTCGTCCAATTCCAAATACATTTATGCGTATATTAATATCAAGTAGAAATAAAGCATTATGCATGGGTAAGACACGTCATTCACGTCAAAGGGCAAAATATGCATAATGCTTTATTTCTACTTGATATTAATATACGCATAAATGTATTTGGAATTGGACGAATAAAAATAATTTGAATTTGATAAAAATGCTGAAGTAAATTATAATTATATATATACAATCATGCAGAAACTTTGAAAGGTATAATACCTTAGGTATATATACCTAGCTAATACGTACTTTTCATTTATTTTATAATTAATATTTTTTTACATCTCATTACTATTATAGGATTATGATACACGTACATTGGCATAAATCAAAGTATTAAGCTATGAAATAAATTATGTGTTAATAATTGATATTGAAAAAAAAATCATTCATTGCTTCAAAATTCATAATTTTTAATTATTGTTAACTACAATAATATATCACATGAAGCATTAAAACCCCTTTAACCACATTATTGAACCACATTTCAAGGTATACGTATCAGTCTACTTGAGTTAGAGTCCCCCTTAATTTATTATACTGTACTATCCTACTATCGGTGTTTTGGTGTAAAGGAAATGGAATAACCTTTCTAATGTGTAATGTTTGAAATCCATGATGATATATTAGAATGTGAAAATTTTAGTGGCTTAATCGAAAGAAGGGGTAAAAATATGGCACTGTGAATTTTTTTAGATTTTTCCGAGATCGGGAACTATTTTTAAAAAATTATTGAAAGTCTATTTTGATGACGTCACGGGCGGCACTCCTTAAGAAAATGGATAGGGCAGTGCCACCCGTGACGTCATAAAATAGACTTTCAATAATTTTAAAATAGAAAAAAAATTTAAAAAATATTTTAATTTTAAAATAATTTTAAAATAAATTTTAAAAATAGCTTCCGATCTCGGAAAAATCCAAAAAAATTCACAGTGTACCATATTTTTACCCCTTCTGTCGATTAAGCCACTAAAGTTTTCACATTCTAATATTTCATTATGTCACCAAACATTTTGTCAAAAATAATACATAGAACTATGAAGTTCATAAAAAACATAACGATAATTAAAGGAGTTTAAGTGAATATAATTATATTACTAGGGCGGGGTGGCCTTTTATACGAAAAGGCCGCCTCACATCAGCAGACTAATTTTTGCAATGCCAGTCTAAATTTTTCAAAAAAAAGTTTCAACGGGTTCGAAAAAGAACAAAGGAATAATAATCAATAATCAGTTGCGGAAGAAAATTGCATAAAAAAAATGTAAGGATATAAAAAAAAAAAAAAAATCACGCGAAGATACAGCACCTTTGAATCGAGCAGGTCCACTTTCTTTCGTCACGATGCGTCACAAAGTCGTTTTAAAAATGCCATGCTGAAGTTTAATAATAAAGAAAAATTTAAAAAAAAAAAAGTAAAGTGTAATAAAATGTTCTACAATCGGAAACTTTTAAAGAAATATATATATTTTTATTTATTTTAAAATTAATATATCTTTTTTTACATTAATCTCATTTACTCACCATTATAGAATTATGATACACGTTTGCCCTCATCTGCCGACCAGATTTTGGGATTATAAAATTAGCCGGCAGTCTCAGATTCGACTGCATGGCCATTAAGGTTGGGTCAGGGATCCCTGATTGGCCTCTCCACACTTTTTAATAAACACAGAGGGTATACAAACAGTGGCTTCAGACCCTCTTCCAGGTGGCCCGGCCTCTACTGCCTCTATGCCAATATGGCCCTGACTGGCCCCTAGTTTCACAGTTCGAGCCTGAGGTCCGGCAGTTATCGTCAATTATCAATTAAGTCCCAACCATCGTCATCCTTCTCCAGGGTCGGTCTGGCCAGGCCGCGCCTATATAGGCATCAAATGCGGCCCGGGCCACAGCTGCGGCGGGCCCCACGGGCCTTTACAAAATAAAAATATAAAAAAAGGAAAGGAAAAGAAAAGAAAGAAAAGGAAAAAAAAAAATGTTGGAAATTATTTAACTTCTTAATAAATATAAATAACAACCGTTTGGTATTTTTTAATAATATATGTTCACTTTATATACGTATCAAATTAAAGCTCTGAATTTAAAATTTTCAAAAATGTGAACAGAAAAAAAAAAAAAACTGAAAGGTGGTTTTTGTTTTTACCCGTTAATTAGAAGGCAAATTAAATGACTAAAATGGGAGCTTTTTACACTATATCCCAGCTATAGCACATATTTACTTTAGGACTTTATTCCTACTATAATAATTTAATAGATAAATAGTTGAAAATATATTATGTAAATTCTAATTAATAATATATTCATATTTTTATGAAATTTTAAAAGCCATATAATATAATATTAAATTCAAAATTCTATTTAGTATATGAAATTTGTTTACAAAGTTCATAATTTATTAAAAAAACAAAATTTATTTTTATGCGCTACATCGCTTAAATTCATTTTATGTTTTATTTGTGTTATAGTGATATAATATATTTATATATGTTATATATTTCATATTTATAGAGCTGATTTCTGTTTATGTTTACGTGAGGCGGGAGAGGGTTTTCCCTATAATAAAATACATTGCGAAGGAGGCGCAGGAGGGAGGGAAAAGAGAAAGTTTTGGCAGGCCAGATTATACAGTGAGCATAGGCAAAATGACGAAAAAAAATTATAAAAAATACTTTTAACGCTTTTTTGGCGGTGAGATTTTTTTTATGAGTTCTATCGTGTACTGTTAAAGTATTATTGAAGTATTTAAACTTGATTTATTTTATTAAGTTAAAGGCCTTCTGAACCTTTTCACACCCAGTATTAAGTACACGGTTAGCTTTGCTTCAGTGTGATTCGGTTGCATATATTTTTTTTTTTCAGTAGCACAAATATCAGAGATAATAGCCGATGAAGAAGCACCTGTGACGTCACTCACGCTCATTCAGCGGTGACAATATAGGGAAATCCCTGCAAAAGATAGGTTCACTCCCGCTGCAACCACGGCCACAATTTTACTTCTGGAATTTTGAAACTTTACCAGGGCAGTCTTGATAATATTTGTCAAATAGACTGAAATAATTTTTTTGGTGGCGTGTGTACAGACTGAGTTATTGCGGTAGCAAGATAAGCTAAAAATTTAACATTGTTTTCCTATACAACATTTTCGCTCCTCTTTCTACCGCAATAACTCGGTTTGTATGAATGTCATCAAAAAAAAATCTTTTAGACTATTTGACAAATACTATCAAGACTGCCCTGGTAAAGTTTCAAAAGTAAAATTGTGGCCGTGGTTGCAGCGGGAGTGAACCTATCTTTTGCAGGGATTTCCCTATATTGACGCCGCTGAATGAGCGTGAGTGACGTCACAGGTTCCTTTTCATCGGCTATTATCTCTGATATTTGTGCTGCTGAAAAAAATTTCAAAAAATTTTATGCAGCCGAATCACACTGAAGCAAAGCTTACCGTGTGCTTAATAATATTGTACAAAGGTTCATGAGGCCTTTAAGTAAAAAATTATTGCACACTTTGTTTATATGCTAGTCCATGCATTCTGGCCCTCCTCGCGTGACGTCAGCGCAAAATCCCCTCTATATACAAATACAAAATAAGGTCCTGGAAATTCTAATATTTCTAATGCTTCGTTCAAAGTATCTAAAAGGAACTCTGAATGTTAATTGTGTATATAGAGGCGGGGGGGGGGGGGGGTCTCTGCTGAATGTTGTTATTAATGGAAAGCTGTGACCTGCCGATTTGGTCGCCATATACTATATATTCTAACTCGAGGATATTCTCTCGTATGTTGAAGATCAGCGGATTTTGACACTATATATAAAATATATATATATATATATATATATATTGCGCAACGTTTTTGCGCAGATTTCCCGCTCCAAAATCAGAATACAAAAGTACCTGCAATACTAATTAATTTCTACGGGACCTTTACTCCGTTACTCAATATCGAGTTTTTACCTTATAACAAGTTACTTAATAACAAGTTTTTCCAGTACATATATATATATATATATATATATATAATAGCGTCCCTTTTTCAACTGAAATTGTGCACTGCGTGGCCGCCATATAATATATACAGCTATACTTTTTTTAAGGGTAAGGTAACGCCACCAATGTTAAAAAAAATCCCTCTCACAAAAATTCTGAAAAAAATTTAAAATGTTCTCCTCTATACCCCCTATCATCAGTACCTAAAATATCAGGTATACAAATACGATCTAGTTTTTGAGTTATAAAATTTTAAAGTTGACTACTTTAACATGGAGAAATGAAACTCCCATGTTAAATTGGTCAACTTTAAAAATTCATAACTCAAAAACTAGATCGTATTTGTATACCTGATATTTTAGCTACTGATAGGGGGTGTAGAGGAGAACATTTTAAATTTTTTTCAGAATTTTTGTGAGAGGGATTTTTTTTTTATCATTGGTGGCGTTACCTTACCCTTAATACGTTTTTAATTCGAACACATTTATCTAAAAATCAAAATAAGTAGCATAAAAAAATGCCGATTCTCAAGATGTTAAAATACAGAATTATAAAAGAAGCAGGTAACAATTAATGTGTATTATAAAATTTATAATATAAGAAATTAAGAGCAAGCTAACTTATGGCCGTAAGTTGCAGCCACCTATCCGAGAATAATCCGTGGATTATTTACTAATTTACATTAAAATTCTCGGATAATTGTCGGATTTTTCTAAGATAGTTTGGCTGCAACTTACGGCCATTAGTTATGTTAAAAAATGTAAAATCAATTAAACAATTTAATGTATCATTCATGTGCTCGATCTATAAATTTTTAAAGTGATCAAAAATGTTTTTGATTTTCTTTACGCTTTATTTTTATTAACATCATCTAATTAATTATAAACCCTAATTTTATAGTTTTACTATATGATAAAATAGTATGTTTTGTCAAATTAAAATCAATAAATTAAACACAATGTCATCTTAATCAATACCAAGTTTATTTATTTTGAAGAGATTCTATTCAACACACCAGCAAGAGCATGCAGCTGGAGATTGGAATGACAGAGGCAAAGTTCTCTTTCATTATAACTTAAATTTTAACTTTTAACAAGTGACATCATATGTGTAAATACATAACAAGTTTAAAAATATAATAGATATATGTACGTGTCAAAACATGACAATTGTTATATGGGAATAAATCAGCATGTTCCTTTTTTTTCCCTTCAAAGGATTGTGACATGATATATTATATCAGATTCTATAGAACCTTTGCCACAATTATTTATATTTATAAATATAAATAATTGTGGCAAAGGTAGCCAAGGATTTTTTTAATTGATAACAATTTAGTTTTACATCCAAATTATTCACAATTTTAAATATATATATTACAGAATTCAGTGTTATAAAATGGAAATTTACTTAACTCTACACCATGCAGTTTTAAACAAAAAATTATTTATCATTGATTTTTATTATTAACTAGTTTATGCATAATTCCATCTCCATTCAAATGTGAAGTGGCTGTGAATTAATTAATAATCAGAATTAATTTTTGGGACTTTTGCATGAAGAATTTTTTCATTTTTATTTAAAGTAGAGTGAGCGATTTCATTTATTTGAATATTTTATTTTCTAAAAATAGTTTAACTCGCCCTCTGTTGAGAAATGAAAACCAAAAACTTCCATCTCAAATAGCTTCACCACAAAAAATTCCCAAAGTTGGTGTTTCGGAGGCCTTTAACATGCATCCTTATGGAACAGAAAATTGCTTTTTACTCCAACTTCGTCTGAACTATGGTACCAATTAAAAAATACGTATGTAATCTATGATGAATTCTTTAATGGATTTTTAAATAAAAACTTTTTTTACAGAGCCGTTTTTCCGGAAAAAGAAAATTTTATTTGAAAATCCATTAAAGAATTCATCATAGATTACGTACGTATTTTTTAATTGGTACCATAGTTCAGACGAAGTTGGAGTAAAAAGCTGATTTCTGTTCCATAAGGATGCATGTTAAAGGCCTCCGAAACACCAACTTTGGGATTTTTTTTTTGTGGTGAAGCTATTTGAGATGGAATTGTTTGGTTTTCATTTCTCAATAGAGGGCAAGTTAAACTATTTTTAGAAAATAAAATATTCAAAAAAATGAAATCGCTCACTCTACTTTAATAGCGAGCATTAATTGAAATGCATTGCAAGATTTAATATGATGAGATTTACAATTTTGATGAAAATTTGAATTGAATTGCCAGCCATATAATCAAAGAAATTCAAATTTTCTGAAAGTTTTAGAATCTAATCTCTCTTTCAATCAGTGCACAATTAACAATAACAGTGTATACCAATATTCTCAAATGAAATCCCATGAGTTTTCCATTTTTTTCCAGGGAATTTTAAAAAATTCCAGGAATTTTTTTAGCGTTCAGGAGGGGGTGGGGGAGGTATATTATATAAAAGTTAATTTGAAACATGTAATTTTTTAAGGTATTGTTTAAGGATTAAATTCTTTAAGGAACAAAAAATCTTGACATTTTACATTTTGTTTTTCTTAACAACTTCATGGCCATAATTTATCAACTGAAAGATAAAGATCACGAGAAAAAAAAAAAAAAAATGCTACCCAGTAAAAACAAGAAAAAATAACCAAGTATGCATACTTGCATAACCAAAAAGAAAAAAAAAAAAAAAAAAAAAAAAAAAAAAATGCGGGGGGGGGGGGGGGGGGGGCTGCAGCCTCGCAGCCCTATAGTACGAGCCGCCCCTGATATATATATATGTGTGTGTATATATATATATATATATATATATATATATATATATATATATATATATATATATATATATATATATATATATATATATATATATATATATTATATAATAATTGATGGTTTAAATATGTCTAAACCATCAAAAGTGAATCTTGCAATACTATCATGATTCATTTTTCTAAAAATCCTTACAAGCTAAATGAAAAGTCAAGAATAAATAAATTAAATGAACGGTTAATTAAGTCAGAAAAAGATTATACAATTAGACAAACAGTAAATTGAATCTATGACAGATTTCAATACAACACATATCTGCAATGGTATGACAGTCATAAATTGCCAAATAAATATAGAGAAAATATAACATTAAAATATTCCCCCTACGTAAACTGAAATCAATGTACTGTAAACATTTTACAGAGTAAGAAACAGCAATTTTAATGGTATTTAAATTATCGTAAAATCAGTTCTGGTAGGAATAGGGTATCAACTTATTTTCATTCCTTCATTCATTTTATTTCAAACATGAATACTGTAGTTCAAACCTATATAGTGTAAAGTTATGACAATATGATTTTTTTCAAAGATTTTTTAGAGGCCAGGAAGTATTGTTAAAAAGTTATTCAAAGTTCAGGTTTGGACCCATGCCACTTTTGGTTGTATCCTTTTTATTAAGAAGTAATGCTTTTCATTAATTTGAATAAATTTTTGTTGAATAGTTCCTGGACTCTAAAATTGCAAAAAATCAGAGTACAGTAGCATAACTTTGTTCCCAATATCCATTTCTGAATAAAAAATCTTATGTTGATACTCTATTTGAACAGCAATGCACAGCACAATAATGACAAAGATACAGTTTTATTTATTGCAAGTGTGCAGAAACACATTCATTTTTTTAGAAGATTTAACTATCATTGATTAATTTTTTAGTATCATAATTGATCACAATTAATTTATTTCTTATTTTCTTACTTGCTGTATCTAGATATGAGTAATTTTATTTGAAACACAGTTAATTAATTTATTATAAATATTCATTATTAATTTTGACATGAACTTTGGAGACCAGGCTAAAAGTAGAATCTGAGGAAGCCGAGAGTCCATGAAAATGGTGCGACATTGTCAATTTGTGTGGCACTGGAGCTGAGCAACATAATTATAGAAATAGATTAAGGATTGACCTCAGCTGATTGAGATCTCGGAATCGGCCCCCTTAAATGCTACAAGATTTGCAGAGAACTTTGAACTCACCATCAATAGGTGGCATGTAAATTTTGAAGTGGATCAGTTTTATCTGTTTTGAGAAAACTGAGGTAGAAGTTTAGCATTGGCCTTATGGACGGAAACCGGAAATGGAGCTACTGTGAGGAAACCACCCCTTGAATCTGCTCAAACCATAAATGATTAAGTCAATTCAATTCTGTCTGACAGAATTTTCTTTCGCTCGCGTAGTAACTGAGGTCAATTGTTAAGAAAATTTGACAATGTCGTGCCACTATGGCTTCATTTTGCTAAATTTCATTGGTAGCTTGTCCTCCAGAGTACATCTAACTTACAGAAGAGGGAATACCAAATTCAAACTGCCACATTATATAATCACTCATTCCGATGCTTGAGTGCTTCTTTGAGAAGGTTCATAAGTTTCTTCTCACCTTGCTTGCTGTTTCCTCCGTGTGAAATTTGTTGTTCAAGGCTGAGTTTGCTCAGTGCAATCTTCAGCATGGCCTCCTCAATTGTGTTCTTAGAGATGAAACGCATGATGGTGACAGGTCGTGTTTGGCCCACACGGTGGCAACGGTCCTCGGCCTGCTTGTCATTATAGGGATTGAGGTCAATGTCGTGAATGATCACCGTGTCTGCAGAAGCCAAATTGATACCAAACCCACCAGCCTTGGTAGAGAGCAGGAAAATGAAATAAGAGTCATCTTTATTGAACTGATCTACTAAACTTTGCCTTTCAACTACTGGTGTTTGTCCATCAAGTCTCAAGTATTTGTAGCCTTTTATCTCAAAATAATCACAGATCACATCCATTGCTTGCCTGAACTGGCTGAAAATTAAAACTCTATGTCCTTCTGCTTTTAACTTTGGTAAAAGTTCATCAAATTTTCTAAATTTACCCGAGTCAAGTAAATAATCTTCTTTCAACTTACAATCAGAAATACTTTTGTATTTGCAACACAATTGATGAATTTGATGATCAGACATTTCTTGTAAATTTGCCAAGATATTCTTGTCATTTTCTTCACGATACATGGTATCACTTTTGAGTTTCTTTGCGATGGTTTTCAGTTTCTTTGAATAATGGTGGTTGAGCAGTGTTGGATGGTTTGCTGCCCGACGCAGCAGCATCATCATGCCCATACTACCTGTAAGGCCTGCAGCTACGTCGTCTGGTTCTGCCAGCTCCTCTGTTTCTGCACTGTCAGTGTCATCTCCCGAATCACTGCCATTCTGGAACTCTGCAATGAGCTCACTGTAGCGAGCAGACTGGGTTTCTGAGAGTTCACAGTATACAATTTGTTCTGTCTTGGTAGGAAGATCTTGAAGTACATCTTTCTTCAAACGTCTCAATACAAATGGTTCCATGATCTTTTTAGCTTGCATGATTTTGTCCTTTTCAAATTTATTTTTGTCTTCATCACTTGCTGCTTTGGGATTTGATTTAAACAATCTTTTTAAATCTTCTTGTTTATCACAGAGCATATGTGGCATTACAAAAATTAGCAAAGACATAAGCTCAACTAGGTTGTTTTGTAAAGGAGTTCCTGTAAGTAGAATACGATGTTCTGCTTCAAGTTTCATAAGGGAGGAATATCTTTGTGTAGCCATGTTTTTTAACATATGAGCTTCATCATACACAATGTATTGTATTTCTAGTTTACGGAAGAAGAACTTGTCATCAGGTGTACTATTTACAAGATTGTAAGTTGTAAGTAGCACATCAACTGTCTCATGGTTTTTGTCATTCCTCCACCAAAAGCGGATATTTTTACGTTCTTCTTGACTGCCATAGTATGTTTCAACATTGAGACTTGGGCACCAACGAGCAAGTTCATTAGACCAATTTTCTAGAGTAGATGATGGAACAACAATAAGATGAACACCTGTTCTCAAGTTATTTTGTTTGAGATAAGCTAAGAAAGCAATGACCTGCACTGTTTTGCCAAGACCCATTTCATCAGCTAGAATTCCATTCACATCTTGCTCGTGCAGTAAACGCAACCAGTTGAGTCCAATCATCTGATAACCAGCTAGCTTGAGTCCTGGAGCAAGAGAACTTGGCTGCTCTGACAGATTTGAGGAATGAGTTGCTGATAGTTCACGTAACTTGAAGGCCATGGACTGAGAAAGGTTGCTACAGTCTTTCATAATTGAAGACACCATATCTCGCAAGCGAATCATTTCTATCACATTTTCATACAAATTAGTAATATTTATATTATTCTCCTCTAATTTTTCTTGTAAATCATTCCAATGTTTAAATGGGCGAATTTTTATAATTATTTCTGCTTTTTTAATTGTACAACCAGAGACAGAAGTCAATTCATTAATAGAAGACTTTGATAAAAATTCAAGGACTTTCTGCCTTTTGGGTTTGGAAGAGAACCGCTCATCATCTGAACTATCATTTCCATCAATAGCTAACTGCTCTTCTCTCACAATTGTGCTAGGTATGGGGACAGTAGAATTTGGTGCAGAATTTTTTGAGAAGTTTACAGAAGAACTGGAACTACTTGGTGGTCCAATTTGAATTCTTTTCCATACTCTCTGAGGAGTAGGAGATTCAACTTGAGCTGTTCCATTTGTTTTTGCTGAAAATGTATTGTTAGTTGCCTCCAACTGTTCCACAGCTTCTCTAACCTTCCAGTTACATCTCACTAGCTTATCTTGAACTACCAGTCTATCTGTAGTTGGAAATAAACCTGTTACAAAGTTAATTTTTTTCTCTAAATCATCAACACTTTGTGGGATATTTACTTTGAATGGTAAGCCACTATTAAGTTTTTCTTTTTTTACTGCAGACATATCTGAATTCATTGATTCATTTAATCTTTTCTTAAGTTCGTTGCAATTCAGAGGCTTACTTAACGAGGTTTGAGTTTGTGTAGATGCACATTTGATAGCACTTTTGTCTTGGTTAGTAATGCTATATGGTAAACTAACCGATGAGCTTGAGCCTGAAGATAATGACGAGTATGTCATTGTTTTGTTATTTGAAGTGTTGGTACTAATTTTGGGCACTTGTTTTGGCTGGTAACGGAAGTTACGTAGACTGCTGAGAAGGCTGGGGCTTGATGAGGGGGTGGTGCTTGGCCTAGGAGCATCGCTGGGTGACGTCGGCGACGCACTGTGCACCCCATTGCTGTGTGGCGGGGTGCTCAACTGATGACCCTCAGACATCCTGGTAGGGGCTGTTGATCAGCTTTCGTTCATCCCAAGTCTGTAGAAGAAAGAGATGAGGTAAATACACAGTTGGCAATAAGGTATTTTTAGCATAATGATAAATAAAATAACAGAATTGGCACGGAAGAACAAGAAATGGGACTCAAGCCAGCGTTTTTCTTGTGTCTTCACCTCAGCAGCAATTAGAATAATATTTCCATGTATATTATGGTGACAGTAAGTGAACCTAGATGGCAATACTGACTGTCTCTGACACTTCCTAATAATCAAAATTACCACTCCTGATCATTTCCCCAGAGATGAAACCTATGACTTTACTTTTTCTAACACTTCATATTGCTGGTCACTTTAAACAAAACTTCAAGTGGACAACATCACCTCTTCTGCTCACACTCTTGAACTCCTTCCACATTGCTCTGGATTTTCTTGTTTTACAATTAAAAATATTTAATCTCAAAACTCAAAATTTCTTAAGATTTAATTCAAATTAATTTAAGTTAATTATTTCATCAACTATGTATTATTGTTTGTCAAGGAAAAGTTGTATGTTCCAAAGCTGAGCTGTTTTGATCATAATTAGAGAGCGGAAAAAAGTCATTTTGACTTTTTGTGCATATGAGGACTATTTTGTTGTCATTGAGGATGTCCACTGATCTCCGGAAGTGGATTAAAATGAGCCTATATATAAAAAAAAAAGACTATTGAGACTATTTTTGGATTTTGCGACTATTTTGGCAAAATGTGACTTTTTTGTGACTTTTTGACACTTCTTAGTGCATTTCAGCTATTTTCTTCAAATCGTCAATAGAAACTAGTAAAGAAATATAGTAAAGAAATAAAACTCACAAACACAGAATTTTAAACACAGATTTTTTTTTTTGACAATGCGATGCATGCTATCTTTTTTTAGGACTATTTTCCAAAAGAAGGCGCTTATTTTTGAAAAAAAAAAAAAAAAAAAAAAAAAAAAAAAAAAAAATGTGGCTTTTTTCCGCTCTCTAATCATAATAAATCATAATAACAATTTAGTAGTAAGCTCCAAAATAGTCAGATTGTCCCCCCCCCCCAACTCTCATAATGTAATGATGTACAGTACATACATTACAATGAGTTATTAGAATGTGAAAATTTTAGTGGCCTAATCGAAAGAAGGGGTAAAAATATGCTACTGTAAATTTTTTCAGATTTTTCTGAGACCGGGAACTAAAATTATTGAAAGTCTATTTTGATGACGTCACGGACGGCACTGCCCTATCCTTTTTCTTAAGGAGTGCCGCCCGTGAAGCAGGGTGTATACCATTATTCCCAAATGAAATTCCATGAGTTTTCCAGGTTTTTCCAGGGAATTTTAAAAAATTCCAGGTATTTTTTTAGCGTTCAGGAGGGGGTGGGGGAGGAATATTATATAAAAATTTACTTGAACCATTTAATTTTTTAAGGTATCGTTTAAGGATTAAATTCCTTAAGGAAAAAAAAATCTTGACATTTTATATTTTGTTTTTCTTAACAACTATAAATCCATAATTTATCAATTGAAAGATACAGATCATAAAAAAAAAAAAAAAAAATGCTACCCAGTATAAACAAGAAAAAATAACCAAACACAGTATAATACAAGTATAAAAAAAATTGCGAGCGTAGCGAGCCACTTTTTTGACAGTTAGAAAATTTTAATGCTCAAATTTTGGATGAAATTATAATTAATAAAATACAACTTTTCATCAATTATACTGTATATGATTATATAATATATACTAAATTTATACTTTAATCTAATGATGATAATACTAATAGGGAACGTTAAAAATCGCAAAAATAAATAAATAAATAAATAAAATAAATTAAATAAAAAAATGAAATTGACTTGTCTGATGACACTATAACACCAATATATTATATTTATCATAAATGGTGCATGCATGAATGTAATGCAGATCATGCAACTCTTCATTTTACAAAAGAAGTAAACTTGCAAAATACGTTTTGTGGTTACTACACAGCATTTAATATATTTAGATAGAGGATAGAGGGAACTAGATTTAAAATTTTCCTAAATTTTTGAAAAATGTTTTAGTGTCCTAATTCATGGTTCCTAAGTTTCTGAATTTTCAGGGAAATGTTTAAAAAAAATAAAAAAAAATCCAGCAATAATGCATTGATATAACTTTAACTTCAATATAATTTTATTCGGGTCTGTTTAAAAACTTTTATTATAAGTACATTTTTTTTTCAGTGTTCAGTGTCATTTCAATGAAAAAAATATTAATTTTAAAAGTCCCACTTAAAATAAATTTTAGTCCGGTTTGAACCGTGTGAATTGAATGTGATAAAAATTGCTGGAATTTTTATTATTATTTTAAACATTTCCCTGAAAATTCAGAAATTTAGGAACAGAGCGGTCTTGAACAGAGTGGTCTTCTATATACGTATGAGACCGCTCTGTTTAGGAACCATAAATTAGGACACAAAACATTTTTAAAAAATTTAGGTTAAAATTTTCAATTTAGTTCCCTCTATCTAAATGCTTGAAATGCTGAATATTGTGTTCACTGAATTTTTCAAAAAATAAAAAAAAAAAAAAAAATACTGCAAAAATTGTGTACACAAGGTATGATCAATAAAATAAAGTGAGCTCACGCCGCGCGTACAGCAACATAGCGTTGTTTCCTAGTTTTTAAGCATGACGTTTACAGTGCCATAATTTTTACTTTAATTTTTTGTGCTTGAATATGTTAAATTATAATAATTTATAATGATCTCTTGTATATATTTATGCTTTCTCATCAAACGATTAACTTTTTTAAAGTAATATTCGCGTAAATTGCCTATCTTTTAATTACACTACGTACTGCATGCATGGTCACTTGCATCGTTAAAAATAATATAATTATATTTTTCTGGTTTATAATTAAAGTTGTTTTAATTGAAGGAGTATTTTTAGTTACAAATTAATATTTGAAACATTCATATACTTTTCAGTAAATATATTTAACTATTCGTCCGAAATATTGACGTCAATATAATACGCGCGCGATCTCTCGTAAATCGCGATCTTTTTACGTCACGCTTTTGCACACGATTTTTTCCCATTTTCATCTCCAATACTTGAAAAAATATTTAATTGATTTGAATAAATATTAGAACTTGACAAAAGATTAAAAAAACAAAACGGTATCAAGATTTTCGGCATCAATATTACATAATTAAGAAAATGGTTACTGAAAAATGTGATAATTCCAGTTTTTTTGACATTTTTTTCGAAATTCCATGATTTTTCCCGGTTTTTCCAGAGGGTTTGAAATTCCATGATATTTCCCGGTATTCCAGGTTTTTCCAGATGGTATACACCCTGGTGAAGTCATCAAATTAGACTTTCAATATTTTTTTTTAAAAATTATAGTTTCCGGTCTCAGAAAAATCTGAAAAAATTTACAGTACCATATTTTTACCCCTTCTTTCGATTAGGCCACTAAAATTTTTACATTCTAATATCTCATTTAAGGATTTAGAATTAATGCATGCAGTGCAGAACTTTTTTTTTTTAAATATATTGCAAGTCACCCTTAAGCACTATTTTGAAAACCTGTTTTTTTTTTTTTTTTTTGGTTTTTGTTTTTTTTTCTTTGTAATATATACTGTATACTGTATTTTTATAAACCTGACTTACAATAAATTTACAATAAAGAGCTGGGGAGCAGGAAGTAGCTTAACTTTAGCATTTGGGGGAAAGTGGGTGGGGGTGGGAAGCAAGAAGGATATCCTGATATACTTTAAATTATTGCTTTCAACTGAGATCATTATACTAAACACTGCTACCCATAATATATATCGATGGTGTTCCGTCAAAAACGACTAACTCATTTTATCGTGTCTTCTCAAAAACGACTAACTCGTTTTATCGCGAGCCGAGATGGTTGGTTTTGCACTATGGGTTGCCAGGTATAAAAAAAATGTATACTTGGAAACCCATAGTGCAAAAGTGACCATCTCGGCTCGCGATAAAACGAGTTAGTCGTTTTTGAGAGTACGCGATAAAAGTTGTTTTTGACGGAACACCATCAATATATATATATATATATATATATATATATATATATATATATATATATATATAATAAAATCCCCCATAAATGCTACAATTTTTTTTTTTTTTAAATATACTGTATATAATAAAAAAGTAAAAATAAAACAGTAATTATTATGCATGTGCTGTTTGTAACATTTTTTTTTCTCCTTAAATTAGTTCTATTTCAAGAAGTTTTTTTGATGTTGTGTTGTAATTGATATGTCATGTAATATGTATGTAAATTATTGACTGACAAGACTAATGCTGTATTGTGACAATTTATTGTTACAGTATATTACCACCAGTTTTCGAATAAATATATCTGATCTGATTATAATCCGATTACTGTATAAAATATCATGTACAGATATACTGTACTCAAATTTGTTTCAAGAAAAAATATTGAACAGTATTCATAACAATCTACATGAAAAATAATAATAATAATAATAACAACAACAACAACAATGTAACTGTGTCAATCATGTGGTTCAAATTGTAATTAAACAATATTATAATATAATGTAAATATCTGGATATGACAAACTGCATTGTGCTTTGATTTATTGTTAGTATATAAGTCTTGACAAGATCCATGTTTGTTTTGTGATTTAATTAATCACTGTATACTGCTTAATGATCAAATAAATATTTCTGATTTCTATACTCTACAGTACTCAAATTAGGCAAAAAAAAAAAAAAAAAAAAAAAAAAAAAAAGCTTTATCTTAATTTGGCATAGCCATTGTCAAACATGTTTATTATTTTACACCAGGAACCTCTGTGATTTTTTTATTTACTTTGTGGAAGTTAAGAATGTGAGGAATAGAGGTAAAAACACCACCACTAAAATTAAAATTTTAATTGATCACTGCTCTTTGGTGTAGTGGTTAGTACACTTGGCTCTCGTCCGAGAGGTCCCCGGTTCAAATCCCGAATACGGCAGACTTTTCGCGACTTGGAATGGGTGTGACTGGCTACTAGATGAAAGAGTTGGTAGGAGAAAGGCAGCTTACGGCTGTCTATACTCCGCTGGGGTGATTAAGACCGCAGAATGTTGTGCAAACAACATACGTGCCCCGCTAAGAAACGGTATGTAATTGTCTGGCGTGCAAACTGGGTATTAGGAGCCCCAGAGAGCACTGTGAACAATGTTGAGAAACAAGTTCCGCCATTGGTAACCAAACCAACCAACCAAGTTTTTCTTTTTTAAAAGATTGAAATGTTATTTCTGAGGTAAAATAAATAAATGATAAAAGTGTTTTAAGGGTAAGGTAACACGAACAATCGATTGTTGTAGTCCCATTTGATTAACATGTAAACCTTAGCAACCTCATAATGATTCTGAATTTTTTTTGAGAGACAGTTCTTGGCATTAAAAAAATATGGAGAAAATTTCAAAACAATCGGACGATCCAATTTTTTTAAATGAATTTTTTAAATTTTCAGTATAGGGCTTTCCCATGGAGACCGAAACTAAAAAATTAATTTAAAAAAATTGAATCGTCCGATTGTTTTGAAATTTTCTCCATATTTTTTTAATGCCAAGAACTGTCTCTAAAAAAAATTCAGAATCATTATGAGGTTGCTAAGGTTTACATGTTAATCAAATGGGACTACCAACAATCGATTGTTCGTGTTATCTTACCCTTAATTTTAAGATGATTTTTTATACTTTTTTATGTTAACTTCAATTCATAATTGAAATATATTTTAAGTTCTAAGTAACACCTATAGATTTAAAAGATATCAAATACCTAAAAAAAAAAAAAAATTGAAAATGATGTAACAAATTTTGTATGCCAAATTAAGGGTAAGGTAACGCCACCAATGTTAAAAAAAATCCCTCTCACAAAAATTCTGAAAAAAATTTAAAATGTTCTCCTCTATACCCCCTATCAGTACCTAAAATATCAGGTATACAAATACGATCTAGTTTTTGAGTTATAAATTTTTAAACTTGACTACTTTAACATGGAGAAATGAAACTCCCATGTTAAATTGGTCAACTTTAAAAATTCATAACTCAAAAACTAGATCGTATTTGTATACCTGATATTTTAGCTACTGATAGGGGGTGTAGAGAGGAGAACATTTTAAATTTTTTTCAGAATTTTTGTGAGAGGGATTTTTTTTAACAATGGTGGCGTTACCTTACCCTTAAAGGAGAGGAACAGTTTCAGCTTTCATATTTTTTATTGCTTTACAAATAATGTTTATCTTATTAGTGCACCCTCCCTCCCACTAAAAAAAAAAAGTCGTAACCCTTTACCTTCTAAGAGTTCCAGCAGTTAATGTTTAAAAATCGTGCTGAGAAAAATTGCATCAATGACGCCAAGCGCATCCAGAGCTTCTTTCATTCAACATGCAAGTCTCATTAGCTGACAATGATATTTGAACTGCATAATGCCTGGATAGGGGTAAAGAAAAAAAAAATCCAGCCCATACTATTTTTTTCTCAAACTTAAACAGTTTGCAACTGTTGAAACATGTAGACGATGTACAATGTTTAATAGAATGCCAAACAATTATTAAAGTGAATCTATCTATGATTTTCACCTAAGTATTGCGACTTTTTCAATCTTGCTGGTTAGTCCTTTTCTTTAAATAATTTATTACAACCTGAATGGTTTATTTTCCTTAAAAATTGAGTATTAATGAATGCAGTATGACTGCAATGTTTGGAGAAAATCCCAGATTTGAAATGTCATCTTATGAAACACTATTGAAGAAAAAGCACCTCCCTCATACCACTGCTTCTGGTAAGCTTTACCTAAAGGCACTATCCACCACCAAAAATAATTATACAGTAGCAGGCACCTTCTGTAGCTTGTAATATATTCAAGCAGATCTTCAATTATTTGAAATTATCATGTATATGCCTATGCATCAGCCATGTTATAATATTAGTAAAGATACACCATGACTGAATGCCTAAGGCAATAATCCTGTTCCAAAAATCAGTACAGACTCAAGTTTGTGTATAAATTGTCCAGAAAAAACAAAAACAAAAAAGAATCTGCTGATGTAATTTAGTTACTATATGTATTTATTGTTATCCTTCCTACCAGTACACATTAATAAAATTCAATAAAATAAGTTGACTTAAAATATATTTTAGATTGCTTACGGTTCATTAAATTTCTTTTACAAAAAATACAATGAACAATAAAATATTTGTGTGTATCGAGTTCTACGGTGTAGTGGCTAGAGCACCTGCCTCTTGTCTTAGAGGTCCCCGGTTCAAACCTCAAACATGGCAAACTTTTCGTAACTTAAGATGGGTGTGACTGAATACTAGATGATAAGAGTTGGTAGGAGGAAGGCAATTTTAGCTTTCTATAATCCACCAGGGTGAGCTCTGTACCTAGGAGTGTTGCATATACAAAATACGTGCCCTAACAAGAAACGGTATTGGGCGTCTGATGTGCAGATTGCGCCCCAGGGAGCACAGTGAACAATGTTGAAAAATAGGTTTTGCCGTAGATAACCAACCAACCAACCACAAAATGTTTGTTGAAATGCAAAAACCTAGTAACCTTGTCATCCAGTCACCCTACTCCTCTCATCCTAAGAGTTGTCGGGCACCCAAGGGTGTATGGGTCCCTGCCAGCCTTCCCTGGCCACCCTCCATCCCTGTTTACAGATTCTACTTCTTGAGAAGACAAGCTAGACATTCGAGAAACTAAAAAAAAAATAATAATAATAATAATAAAATAAATAAAACTTGTCAGCTACTACAGTATCCGTCACATAAAGGCTGTGCTTTTTTATTCAACAGCTGATTTCTAAAATTTTTTTCCCCTCACCCGCTGTTCAATTAGCGTCTCTGCGCATGCGTGAAGAAATCTTCTGAAAGCCAGAGCTCTATCTCTGGCACTGAAAATATTTGGAGTGGTGGGGGAAGCAGATATCTAGGATGCAATAAAAAAACGTAGCCTTAAAAGCCCCGGTCGTATTTCTAGGCTGGATGCAACGTTGCTAAACTTCAAAGAAACATGCCGAACTTCTTCAAAAGGCGGTATTCTCAATGCAAGCTGGCAACGCTGAGAGGTGGTGCAACGTTGCTTGATCATACAAAGCATGAGCACTCGCGGCAGCAGCGAGCGAGCAACTCGCAACCAGTGTTTGAAATTTTGCGCCACATTTTGCGCCGCATTCAACGTCGTAAAATACGAAATTTGACGAAGGTGCACGACCATGGGACTTTTAAATGTGACGGCTACTGTATATGATATTTTAAGTTAGGCAACAGGCAATTGAGCTTTAGCTTTGCCAGTTGGGTAATCAGCCCTGCTCTACTTCCCCCCTCCCCCATTTTTGTGTGTGTGTATTTCCTCAGTTTAAAACTAGAATATGTACTGTATTAACAACAAAGCAGTTTAAGGTAGAGATAACATGAATCAGCTGTTTGACGTAGCCCCTTTGATTAAACCTTAGTAAATTCACAAAAAATTCTGAAACTTTTTTGAGAGGCAGATTTTAGTGCCTAAAAGTCAAAGAAAAATTTCAGAACAGTAAAACAAGTTGTTTTTTGTTTTTTTTTTAATTAAGTTTTTAGTTTGTCTCTCCATGGGAAAGTCCTGTGCTGAAAATTAAAAAAATTAATTAAAAAAATTGTCTCGTTCAATTGTTTTGAAATGTTTTCTATATGATTAGGCACTAAAATCTGCCTCTCAAAAAAATTTCAAGGTTTACATGTTAATCAAAGGGGACTGTATCGAACAGATGATCAGTATCTCTACCTTAAGAAGCCAATTATTTTCACTTTCAAATTTTTTATGTCATGTATCTTGAAGTATTTTTCACTTAAATTAAGGGTAAGATAACACGAACAATCGATTGTTGTAGTCCCATTTGATTAACATGTAAACCTTAGCAACCTCATAATGATTCTGTTTTTTTTTTTGAGAGACAGTTCTTGGCACCAAAAAAATATGGAAAAAATTTCAAAACAATCGTACGATTAAATTTTTTTAAATTAATTTCTTAGTTTAGGTCTCCGTGGGAAAGCCCTATACTGAAAATTTAAAAAATTCATTTAAAAAAATTGGATCGTCCGATTGTTTTGAATTTTTTTTCCACATTTTTTTTCCACATTTTTTTGGTGCTAAGAACTGTCTTTCAAAAAAATTTCAAAATTGTTATGAGGTTGCTAAGGTTTACATGTTAATCAAATGGGACTACAACAATCGATTGTTTGTGTTATCTTACCCTTAACAGACTGAACGGTTAACAAACATCTCATACAGACACCAACAGGGAGGGAGAGAGATGTGACATGGAGGTTTGTAACATCTATATAATTATACTCCCACTCCCTAAACAAATATAAAAACTGTGACAGTAAGAATTTGTTATTTGCACATAAAATAAAAGCAGCACAAGTTAGCTCCTAATTCTCAGTGGTTATTAACTGAGGAAAATTATGATGGTGAGGCAAGCCCTCGGTTAGTTTTTTAAATGGTACTTAAACAACGAGGATGTATAATTTCTTGACTAACGGCTCCCTACTTGACATGGATGTCTTAAATTGTTTCCAAAATTCATTAAACAAATACTTTATTACTGTAATCAATTACAGAACACAGATATTTAGATTCAATATTTTATTTAGTAAGGATAAAAGTAATTACAGTATTTAATCCAACATAAATGCATAAACAGTTCATGTATTTTGATAGTATTGAAACATGTAATTCATTAGAACTATTAAAAAATTCACAAGGATTTTTTTTTTAAATTTCTTCAATATTTAATACTGAAAAATATTATCAATTAATACTTATTTTTAGTACCCCCCCCCCCCCCAAATAAATCATTAACAGTTTCTTGCTGCAAAGAATCAAGTTTTGCCGATGTTGACAGCAAAAATAGCAGTCTGAAGAGTCTAAGTCACCAACATAAAAAAAAAGAATGAAAATCCAGAATTCAAATGCAGTTGGGTTGCAGCAAATATGTTAATTTTAAGGATATTACAAAATACAGTAGTAACTTACATGAAATACTCACTTGTGACGCTGCAGCTATGTCTTGTGCAAGTTCACTGGCACGTTAGTTCCTTGTCATCCACACTGAAATCAAAATATTTAAATGCTTATTTCTAAACTTAGTAAATAATATTTTGCTATTTTGAGTTGGAGATGTGATGAATTTCTCATGTTAGGCAGCATAATATTCCGTCAACCTATTTGAATGCAACAAATAGAAATTTTTTAAACACAGACAGAAATGTATAATTAATACCCTTGACACCATTTTACCCTTTCGGGTGTGGCCAGGCCGATATTTAGCCTCGTCAGTAAGAGTTATCTTGCGACCGTGCTGGAGCTTACAAGGCTCCCAGAACCCTTTCCTGCACTCTTCTGGGCTCCTACTACCAGATCTGTGCAGCCTGCAGTGGCAGTGCAATACTGCAGGGCAGCGGAGTATAGACAGCCATAAGCTGCCTTCCTCCTACCAACTCCATAATCTAGGAAACAGTCACACCCATCCCAAGTCACGAAAAGTCTGCCGTGTTCGAGAATCAAACCGGGGACCTCTCGGACCAGAGCCTGGGGTACTAACCACTACACTACAGAGAGAAATGTATATTTTATTTAATATTTAGTTATATATAAAAAAAAGTGAAAATCAAAAGTGAAAAAATTGTCCTGCATTCACTTTACATTTTACACTAAAAAAATGAATATTTATATAATAATTTCGTGAACGTTCAGCCGAAATTTCCCAAAAGTTGCTGCTTTTGAACATAGTTGGTTTTGTGGTGTTTCCATCAAATTGAAATTACTGTTTTGGCACTAAAAGAAAGGAATGACTTTGGCTTTTATATTTTTATTGTTTTATAAATAAATTTATTAGTGCAAAAAAAAAAAATAAATAATAATAATGATAATAAAAAAGTTACCACCTTTCCCCTTCTAAGCGTCCAACAGTTAACATTCAAAAAGTGTGCCAAGTTATCAATTATAAAAATAAAAAACTGAAGACGTCAGACCCGTAAAAATGTATAGAAGCAAATAATTTCTTACTTATAAATTAGAAAACCCATACATACATGGGCAATAGGAGATGGTTTCAAATTAATTGCTTAAATAATAACCGAGAAAAAATTCAAATTTTTTAGCATGGTGGCTTATCAAGAAATTTTTTCCGACGGGAAATACTTAAAGCATCCATAGAGTGGACTGTGGCAAATTTGCAAGCGCAAATATTTTATACCTGCAGATTTCTCGCTAGAGAAAATATTGATATTGAAGTAGAACCTATGACAGGGACAGAGGGCGGACAAGAAAGAGGCAGGAGCTCATTCACTCTCAGGTGCCCAACAACCCTTAGGATGAGAAGAGTAAGGTGACTGAATGACGAGATTACTAGGATAGGAAAGGAGGCGGCTGTGGCCTTGTTGGAAACTGCCCAGTTATTCACAGAGTGAAACAGCAGTAAACCATTGTCTACACTAAAGTGAACTGAAGGGTTAGATAACTCCACCAATGTTAAAAAAAAAAATCCCTCACACGAAAATAATGAAAAAAATTTAAAATGTTCTCCTCTACACCCCATATCAGGAGCTAAAATATCAGGTATACAAATACGATCTAGTTTTTTTAAAGTAGTCAACTTTAAAAATTCATAACTCAAAATCTAGATCGTATTTGTATACCTGATATTTTAGCTACTGATAGGGGGTGTAGAGGAGAACATTTTAAAATATTTTTTTCATAATTTACGTGAGGGATTTTTTTTTTTTAACATTGATGGCGATATCTTACCCTTAAAACTGGCAGGCAGTCAGGAGCTAACCCAAGCTCTGGAGACAATCCAGATTACAAGTTAGACACTTAACCAATCATGCCACACTGGTAAAACCTTATGGAGAGTTAGTTAAACGAAAATTAAAAAAAAAAATAGTTGAACTGCAGTTTAAAATCGCAAAAATGAGGTGTTGCCAAATTATCATCAGAGTATTTCGACTGTTATGAGGGTTGAAGCAAGGTTTAGGAGTGGGGGAATTAATCCGCAGCTAATTAATCAGCTTCTCTGCAAGGGAATTTGAAGCGCGAAGTAACGCTGCTTTATCGAGAATGCAGTTTAACTTAACAAAACCATGCTTTAAAGGCATACAGGCCTGAAATTACAAATCAGACAGTCACCGAGTGGGTTTAGAGTATATAATCAACATTTGCATCATTTTTTTCCACGCGTGATGCATCCGTGCGAAGTCGCAGTTCAAAGTAAGAAATTTAGTCCCTGATGACGTCACGAAGTCCTTGATGACGTCACAACTCAATGCTAATCGGTGCTAGCTGTGAGTTGTGACGTCAGCAAGGACTTTCTTTACAGCGCCACTTCGCACAGACGCACCGCGCGCAGGTAAAAATAATACGAATGTAAATTATAAACTTGAGCAACACTTAATGTCTGTCTAATTTGTAATTTGAGGCCTGTATACCTTTAAAGTTATTTAAACAGTATCTCTGCAACCCGGTGTCATGAGCCTCCTGTTAGTTGCAGAATGTGAATTTCTACCCACATTATAAGTCACACTCCATGGAATAACAACCTTAATTTAAAATACAGTACATGACATATATTACATATATTTGCATGTTATTAATACTTGGTATTGCAATGCTTGCAATGCTAGTTTTTTATTTTTGCTGTTGCATTATACTACCATTCTATTTGGGTCTTTGGAGAAGGCACTAAATTTACAGAATGCTCGAAAAATAATATTATGCCAGTAGGCAGTTCAGTTACTTCAGTTATGAGTGTCGATCAGCATATCATATGGTATGTATGCATATAATATGCATACATACTGTACCGGGTACATATAAAATTGCATAATTACGCATAATGCATATCGTATGCAGAGGGAGGTATGCAGTTAACATAAATTAATGTTGCAGTTTTTAGCTTGTTCAGTGCGATTTAAATTAACGTGTGCACATCATGTTACTAACCGGCACACAATATGCATACCGTACTGTATAACAGTAAAACTGATGAGAACATTTGGTGCATATGAAAATAATGCCGTCTAAAGAAAGATATCATTGAGAACAAATAATAAATGTCATACATAAAAAAAATCTTCTACATATATAATTTTTTTTATTTAATCAAAATGCATCGATGCCAATCGGTAAAAAAATGTTGCAGTAGCCGCTCACGAACGCCTGGCCCTTCAATGCATATGCATACCTGTGAAAACAAGCTTTGCAAAGCTATTTACAAATTATTTTTCAAATTATGCATTCAGATGAAAAGCTAGAACATTAATTTGTGTTACTCTTAATTACCTTAATCACTATTAAACGTATTTCCAACAAATTTTAAGTTTGAACTGTAAGAATTAAGGCACTTTTATGCCCTTAAGTTCGTGAACTATTTACGCATTATGATCGTGTGTTGTTTCGATTTTCGATGCTTTTAATTTTGGCGCTTAGATTTTAAAGCAGACTTGTGACGGCTTGTGAGTAAAATAAAAACATAATAATTTATGTATATATATATATATATTAAATAATATATATATATATATATATATATATATATATATATATATATATATATATATATATATATAATATTATTTACTCTGAAATCTCTGAATTATGATTAAATATAAATATATATTATATATATATATTACACATATTTTTATAATATGCTTATAATTTTTAACAACTCTTTTTATTAAATTTCCCAATTGTTAATTAATAATTTTGTTATTTTGCCTCCATGCCATATACAGTTATATTAATTTCTATTTCTATTTTATTCTAATATATATCGCCCTGGTTATAGCAGAAAAATATCCTAACTCCATTGGCAAGCTGGAAAAAAAAATATCGTAACTCCATTGGTAAGCTATAGAAAAAAAATATCGTAACTCCATTATTGGTAAGCTGAAAAAAAAAAAATCCTAAAACTCCATTTTGCTTACCAATGGGGTAGGATTTTTTTTTTCAGCCCTGGAGTTATGATATTTTTTTTCTAGCTTAATTAATTACCAATGGAGTTACGATATTTTTTTTTCCAGTCTCCATCTAGCCATCTAGCAAATGGAGATTCGAGTTAGGATATTTTTCTGCTACCAGGGCGATATATTATTATACTAGTTTAATTTTATTATACTAAATTATAGAAATAGTATACCTCTTTAAATCATTTCGAGGCAACCATGGCATATATGGTTCAATATGTCACTTATTTTTTTTACTTTGGAAAAATGCTATTTTTGGAAAAATGCTTTTCTATAATTTAGTATAATAAAATAAAAACTAGTATAATTAATCTGTAATTTAGTATATTAATCATTCAGAAATTATACTAAATTATACGAATTAAGCATAGGAATTATACTATATTAATTTGTAATAAGTATAATTTCTTTTTACAAGGGATAATATTATATGTATATATTTAAAGTTATATATAATACTCATATAATTTAATTAATATACTACTATACATATAATTATTTTAATTAATTAATTAGTGTATAATTAAAGTTTTGATGAAACTAAAATGTATATATTTTATTTTGCATAATATTAATTTTATTAGAATTCTATTTTTTTAGATTCAACTTAAAATAATTCCTGACAAAAGAAAGTTCTAAATAACAATCTGTTCAAATTATTTAATATTATATATTAATAATAGGTTTACTCCCTGTTGCACTTTAATTTGGTATTTTTCTTGCCTGTATACAAAGTTAAGTACAATATATAACAGTGTATAACTTAATTTTTTTTTTTTTTTTGCAATTGTGTCAGCAATCCGTTTTGTTATCATTGTAAATCTGACGGTCTTATATATCACATATTTTCTGCATTTGATTGTATGCATGATATATCATGCACTCATAATTTATATATATATTTTATATACGAAAAGAAATTAATAAATAAAATGAATTAACTTAATTAATTTATTCATTTTTACACAATGTACATTAATTATATGTATATCTTAATACATTTTTACACTATTTAATATAGGGGGACAGATTTTACTGTTATTGTCATACATGGAGGTGTGGTGAAAATTAAACTTTTTTTTTGTTTTGTTTTTTTACATGAATTGCAGCCGTGCATGAGTGCTTTTCTAATCTTTCTTAAATTTGAAAAATCTATATCTGCAACAAATCATATGCATTGAAAAAATTTGTACTGTCCCGAGATTTACACTCGTCACCTTGGAAAATTTCCTGTTTGCAGCCTTTTGTTAATTACTGTTGTGTTATTCTTACAGGGCATGATGATTGATTAACAATTAAAGACCAGAAAGGGACATTTTAAAAAGTGATGAATGAACATGTATCATGGATTATTGCTCAATCAATAACATGCATTTTCAGAAACAAATGTTAATGACAAAACATTTATAATAATAAATAATTATGTAAAATTATCAATAACAATTGTTATTGTTAATCTAATGTGAGATACAGAATTTTCAGATTACAAAATAAAAAGAAAGCAAAAACAATGAAGCAGAAAACTCTTATTTAATTTGTGATTTATGTTTTGTTTTATTTTATAATCAATGGACAACATATATGAATTTTTTTATTGCAGAAATGAATAGAGGGTATTAAATTATGCTACTCTGAATTTTTTCAGATTTTTTTGAGACCCAGAACTATTTTTAAATAATTATTGAAAGTGCGGCCACGCCCCCTGGAGGCGTCAATAGGCGTCCCCCAGTCTTTATCCTTTTTATTAAGGCTGCAGGGGTGCCAACTGAAATCGCATGACTTTCAATAATTATTTAAAAATAGTTCCGGGTCTCAAAAAATTCAGAGTAGCATTATTTGGTACCTTCTATTCATTTCTGCAATAAATTTTTTTCATGTACGTTGTCCATTGGCAGCAAACTAAATTTTTTGGTCAAATAATAATTTTAATGATCCTGCTTGTATATTGTGAAACTTTGTATAACACTGCAATCAATGAAATTAAAAAAAAGTGTTTCCACAGCCAAATAAATAACAATTTGAATTTGAACCTTTCATTACAAAATCATGTAAACATCGTAAACATTAATATATGGATCATATATAATATTTTATTGGTTTGTTTGGGACCTTAAAAAACCTTTTTACCCCGGTACATCAATCAGCAACATATCTGCCTGCTTCGCATCAAGCATGAAAGAGGAAATGGAAAGAAGAGGCTGAGAGGTCCACCATATTACCCACTATCTATAAAAAGAGTAAGTTTATTTAAAAAGATGGCACACACAGCATTTTTACTGCAATCAAGTGAGAAGTATTGTTAGGCAATAATAAGTATTAAGCCAATTAAGGGTGGAAAAAATAACTTAATGGTCAAACGTTGTGCATTTAGCGAGTGCCATAATCTCAATTCCACACAGCACTAATAATAAATGTGCAATTGAAAGATTAATCATTAATATTTAGATTTTTTTTTTTAAATTGTAATTTACTTAAAAATTTTAACCTTAATTCTCATAGTTTCAATGGAGTATTGTCCTCAATTTTTTTTATTGCAGAAATGGATAGAGCGTGCAAAGTTACGCTACCCTGATTTTTTTCAGATTTTTTAGAGCCCGGGAAGTATTTTTAAAAAATTAATGAAAGTCCTTTTTGTGACGTCACGCGGCGGCAAGTCCTATCTTTTTCTTAAGGAGCGGCGTCTCGTGACGTCACAAAAATAACTTTCAATCATTTTTTAAAAATAAAAAATCTAAAAAATCTGAAAAAAATCAGGGTAGCATAACTTTGTACGCTAGCTCTATCCATTTCTGCAATAAAAAAAAATTGAGGACAATACTCCATTACTTATACACAATTTTCATTATTTAAATTGAAGAAAAATAAATTATAAACTAATATAGTACAGCTAGATCTTGACATCCATCAATCAGACTCTCACTGAAAATTTGTTTGAGGACCTAGCTAAAGATTTTTAGCTTGTTACTTTTTTTTATCGCAGTTTTAAAATTAACTTAATGTGAATGGTCTCTATTTCAATGTAGGTTGCGCATAAATCACTTAAGGTAGAGATAACGTCGGTCAGCTTTTTTTTTTTTAGCTCCATTTGATTAAAATGTAAACCTTAGCAAATTCACAAAAATTCTGATTTTTTTTTTATTTTTTATTGTTATTTTTTTTTTTTTTAGTGCCTAAATGCCATAGAAAAAGTTGCAAAACAATTTAACAAGACGATTTTTTTTAATTAATTTTTTAGTTTGTCTCTCCATGGGAAAGCCCTACGCTGAAAATTAAATAAATCAATTAAAAAAAAATCGTCTCGTTAAATTGTTTTGAAATTTTTTCTATGGCTTTTAGGCACTAATATCTGCCTCTCAAAAAAATGTCAGAATTTTTGTAAATTTGCTAAGGCTTACATGTTAATCAAATGGAGCTAAAAAAAAACAGCTGACCGACGTTATCTCTACCTTAAATTATGACAAAAATTCTGAAATTAAAATCTTAATTGGACAACATAATATTAGAACACTAACTTTCCGAGAAAATTTTTACTTTCTTTAAGGGGAAGTTAAAAATAAACCCAAAGTTAAAAATAATCCCACAGTACATGAAAATAATGAAAAAAAATTAAAACATTCTCCTATACATCACCTATCACAGTAGCTAAAATATCAGGTATAGAGTTGATTGCGCCGACGTCATGCCCCTGTAAGTTAGGTTGCCCTATGGAGGACCAAAATGCACAGACTAGTATAAGGCGGTTGCATGAGCAACGCAATCAGTCTACTTTACAGAGGGGCTGAGTGAAAACTTGTGCGTGCAGCCTGCCATGCCGGTGGAACTCTGCATGCAGGCAAAAGATTAAAAAAATACATAATAAATTATTTAAAATGAAAATAAAAAATGTGAGGTGAACAAAATGTTTAAAATAAAATTTAAAAACTTTTGCTCACCTCAGAATTCAGAATCTTTTCTTTATATATTTTTAAATATTTTTTTTTTAATATTTCATGCTTATACATTGCGGAGCTCCACCAGGCCACCATCGACGACTGGCGGACAGCTGTTGAAACTAGTCCCGATCCAAGGTCACACTGACGTCACACGCAAGCGCACAAAATAAATCAGTTTTAAAAAATTGAAAAAATACACCAATAAACGATAGATTTAGCATCAAAAAATTGCACCATCTAAACTATTTTTTTTCTATTTCTATTTTTTTTTTTTTTTTTTCATTTCTCCTATCTAATGCCATAGTAGTTGGACCTTCACTTTCTCTTTTTTGCCCCCAACTCCCCCTCCTGACCGTCCATATACCTGCTATATATGCTCTATTTTCCCTCGTAAATATAAACAGCAAATAACTCTATTATACAAATTCGAGCTAGTTTTTGAGTTATGGATTTTTAAAGTTGACAACTTTAACATGTTAAATTAGTCAACTTTAAAAATTCATAACTAGAAAATTAGCTCGAATTTGTATACCTGATATTTTAGCCACTGATCGGGGATGTAGAGGAGAACACTTTATTTTTTTTTTCATAATTTTCATGTGTGGGATTTTTTTTTTTTTTTTTTTTTAACATTGGGCGCATTACCTTACCCTGAATTATGTATTATATGATTATACCCGTTTATTGCATAAAGATTTTAAAATTTTGATTTAAAAAAAAATATATACATATAATATATTTATTCCAATTAATGAATGTATATTATTTATAACTACGTAAGAGGGCCTGTCAATTAAAAAAAAATATAAATCAATGCAGGTTAGTTTCATACCCCATTTTACCGATAACAACCTATAGTGAATGTGACTTAAACCAGGTTGATTGTCAGGACTTTCAAATAGTACAGCAGTGTCCTGCCATTAATTTTTATAATAATCATGTAGCTTACGGATATCCTCTCTCACATAAGCATGCCATGTGGTACCAGGACTAAGGACTCATTGGTAGAGGTCACTGCTGAGTAGTGTAGAATCGGAGTAGAATGATTACAATTAGAAAGCCCTCTCAGAAAATGATAATAACAGTACAATAATATTAATAAAAAAAGAATGTGGCAAGGGAGTAAAATGCAAGTTATTATATTAACATTTTTGATTCCATTAAATTACTGCATGCTTTATAAGCAATACCATAATAAAACATAACAGCCGGTACAGCATTTCTTATTCTAAAATTCATCAAAGTATTATTTTAATTAAATATTTAAACTACTTCAACTTATTATAAAATAGCTATATAACTAATTTAACATAAACCAAAAGAAGTGTGTGTGTGTGTGTGTGTGTGTGTGTGTGTGTGTGTGTGTTTATATGGAACATTAACATTCTTAAAATCGTAATGTATAAAGAATAAACAGTTAAGACTAGCATAAGTGTACAGATTTAGTCATAAAGAGTGGGACAGATGATTGGTACTTCAAGTAATTAATTGTTTTTTTACTCTTTGACTTAGAATGTACAAGTACAATTTTAAAGTAAGATTTTTTTTTTTCATACTTAAAAGGTACAGCATTTTATAAGCAAATAACAATAATTTATTTTTATAAAAGGGTGGGGGCATAAAGGGTATAGGAAAGTTGAAACAATATCCACCCCAGCAAGCTTGCATAAGAAATTCCTATAATACAGTCAACCGGGGTTACTTTGAAAGTAACTTTGAAAGCCAATCACGGGACAGTTTTCAAATTGCTCTTGACTAAACGAGATACGGAAATTTTAAAGCAGATTGGTGCTCACCTGCAAAGTTACCCCGAACTTTCAAAGTAACCCCTGTTGACTAAAGAAATTTCCTCAAAAATAATAATAATAATAATTAATTATTTATACAGTACATGATAACTTACTGTGTAACAATAACACTATAAGTGACTTCTTCACAACCAGCTAATATATTAATGTCCAGAGAAGTGCTGAAAATTTTGGTGAAATAAAATAAAAATATAAGATAATATAAAATAAGTACATTAAAAAAACTTATTTATGGTGCCGAGATTTCCATCACCAACTTTAAGAAGGAGTTTTAAGTCAACCAAATTCTCCATACATAATTCCAACAGAAAAACATTTTGGTTATCTCGCATTATGAAAATTTCAGTAGAGTATTTAATGAAAATATACAGGTCTCAACATGAGCTATAGTTAGCTATCATTTTTGTCATTTAAGGACAGAAATAGTATAATTTTGTCTTTATTCTTTATTCATACAGCTGACTGGGCCCCCAGAGATGATATCACTGAATTTCACTGGGCTTCAAGCATAAGAAATGAGCTTCAATTGGTCTTCTGTCTCCATCTTGCTTCTTATTTAACTCAGCCAAAGCAAGGTGACAAATGATCAAGAGCATGACTACAGAAAGGGCCAAAAGGAGGCCCATGCTAAGCTGATTTTCAACTCTTTCTAAATGCCACTCCACAGTGACGGGGGTTCAAGATGACAACTGAACCCTGGGCCCTCAATTTGAGGTTACACCAATGTAAATATTAATAGACATTTCAAGGTTCCCTTAGTTGTCACAACTAGGAAAATGCTGGTATGGATTGCTAGGCTATATTGTCCTTGTCTGAAATTATGAGCTATCTACCTACCACAATCGTAAGTGCAATAATGAGTGAGTGCAATTAAAAGCTGTAACTAGGTATAAAGCTCATTGTTGCGCTCATCTGCAATAGCAAATATAGCTCATAATTGCAGATAGCTCACAATTCCAGATGAGGATTAATATATGGCTGTCCCAGTTTGAAAGAGACTCTGAAAATCCAAAGCAATGCTAGGTCCAAAAAGAGACAAAAGTATAGTGATATTACCTCACAAATGGATTCAGTTAAGGGATAAAAAATAATACCAGACAGCTGTAGCCAATAAGATCAAAGCATTTCCTTAATTTATAAAATGTTCTTTAACTGAAACGCTCATGTCTGTACCTTACCACTACAAAAGTGGCCACATGTGAGGAGTTTGTAGGTATAATATATCAAGTTTAAATAAAACTTGCAAACAATTTATGTGCAAGTACATAGTAGCTCTAAGAGCACTATCATGAGCTGAACTGAATACTAATGGTAGAGCAAAAGGGGTTTCATTTTTAACTCCTTCCCCCTCAACCCTATTTGATCCAAAATATAGAACAATTATATTAGAGGTGAGTGAATCAGCCTTCGTCTCATGCCACGACCTTACAGATCCTCTCACCTCCACTATGCATCTACTTCCTTCCAAAATTTTATTATCAGACTATGCCACTGTTTTACATGTAGCCAAAAAAAAAAAAAAAAAAATAAAATAAAAATAAATAAATAAATAATCATCACAAAAATAGATGTATCACTCTATACAATACATGATAAAAGGTTAGTGTGCACTATTTAATTGTACTGTCAATCACAAGTTGTTAGTGGTGTACTGTATTGGAGATAGCATTAGGGCATGTTGACGGCTCACGAGGTCTCTCTAGGTTGCGATAGTAGTCTGAGAAGTCAACGTAGGGCTGGATGCGGTGAAGAGGGGGTCGCACAATTCCACGTTCTGGAGAGAAGAGCTCAGAGCTGCTGTTGGTAGTATCAGTACTTGAGTTTGCTGTAAAACAAAACTTATGTCAGCTTTATTCACTCGGAGTATCAACCTCAAAATTTTTGAGTGCAAAAATAGATAGAGAGTGCAAAGTTATGTCACTCCGTTTTTTTTTTTTTTTTTTTTTCCAGATTTTTTAGAGCCCAGGAAGTATTGCTAAAAAGTTTTAACGAGGTCAAGTTTGAACCCACACTCCTTTTAGGTCCTAGCCGTTTATTAAGAGAGACGTCCAGAGGCATCACTTTCTCTATACTTTCTATATTTTTTTTTAAAAATGGTTCCTTGACTCTATTTTAAAAAAAATCAGAGTAGCATAACTTTGAACCCTTTATTCATTTCTGCAATAAAATTTTTTTAGGTTGATACTCCATTGTAGACCTACAACATAAGCTATAATTGATTTTGATTTTTTTTTTTTTATTTCTTTTAAATTAAGAAAAATTAAATCAGTGGTGGCTCATGGGAAAGTTTACAGCAATGTTTAAACAAATTATTGACAAAATTTAAAATATTTTTCCTTTCCCCCCCCCCTTATCGATAAGAACCCATTTTGCATATCTATATTTAAATTTTTTTTTAGCACAACCTAAAAACCTGTAGTCTCTTCAGCTTTACATAAAATCTTAGTTAATCTCCTTTAAGTCATGTCATGTTAAATATTTTTAATTTTTAAAATATGTTTTAATAGATAACAATAAAATTAATTAAATATGGATTTGATCATCATAGAGTTTGTAGTGCTTTTTGTTATAATCATAAAATGATGAAGATTTTGTACTCTATTGAGTTACAGACAGAATTTAGATAAATATGTACTTGTGTCAGCAGAAAAGCTGAATTTTGTGTTGTATGCTTATTATTTTCATCTTAAATATTGACAATGTTTTATAATAATTTAACAGGGACTTAAATATATTATTTATTACAGTATGATTTAATAAATGAATTGTCATCATTTTTTTTCTCTCTTTTTAAAATGGATTTAATACCACATGCCATATGTTATGGTGCTACTTGTGCCGTGTATTGAATCCTTTTCACCTCAATTGTTTGTTTGTACAAGTAGAATATGTACTTGGGTGAATAAAAAATAAATAAGATGAGTACTCACTGGTAGGCATTGTGTTGATGGTGCTTGTGTCTCTCCCTGAAGATAAGGAAGAGCCATCATCAGTAGGCCAGTCATCTGGAGTGATGAAAGGGTCAATGATTCGCAAGCTGGGCTGTGGTGGAGCCGTAGGACTGCTTAATGCATGGGGTAGGGGGAAATTGAAGTTTCGAACCAATAAAGTGATGTCATCACGTTGTGAGCATGCACCCCCACCCACGAAAACATCATGGTGAAGTCTCACGATCTTGTCAACCACAGCCTGAGAAACTCCAGTCAGAGTGGCCTGGATACGGAACTGCAACAATAGAAGATCAAGTTTATCATCTTTAAAATTATGTTGGAAGGGTGAGGAAATAATAGAAATTCAGCTTAAAATGTAAAAACTGTTCACAAAAAAGAAAGCTGCCACATGAAAAAAGCAAGTTTGAAGTGGAAGGCTTACTCATGAATTTTCATATTTTGTATCTGCAGTTTTACAGATAATTTTATACAATATTAATTATTTATGAAAAAATTGAAGTACTGTAAGTAATGTTATTTATATGAAAAGAATATTTGTTGGGAAGGGAGATAAATTGAGCTTTTAGCCGTCATTGACTCAGCAAAAAAGAGAAAAATTAATTAAAAACAACGCAATTGTGTGTAACGACGGGGGACTTATAAGTGTGTTGTTGTTTGTACATCATATCAGCAACGATGTGTATTGAATTTGTGGAGTGAAGGTCAGTTGCTGTGTTTCTTCTTATCACTAATACCTTGATGCCAAACGTTGTTTATGACGTCACCCATAAGGCCTGTGTATAGACAAATTTAAGTCCCCCGTCGGTACAGTATAATATATATAATAATATATTAATTTTGACTCGCCGCTCCTTTTTAGAGATTTATTTTTATTTATTTATTTATTTATTTTTTATTGATCAGTTAGTTTCTGCTAGCAAAATCATCATACAATTAACAAATTTGGTGCGCCATTCTCTAGCCATGGACAGCTGTTTCAGCCTACTGGGCCTCATACATTATGTGATAGTTAACAAGTCAAACATGCATCTCAACTCTTTGACCTGAGTTGTGACACAACATTAAGAGAGTGACCCTCACTATCTAGAGGGAGGGGAAGTTTCCAGTCACTAAGTCTTAACAAAATAAAAACTTTAAAAATGTAAATATACAGACTGGGCCAGAAATGGTGTTCCGATCGTACGCTAAATTTTCGGCGGGAGGACTTTCAGCTAGAAAGTTGAAATTTGGCATACATATAGCTAAGGGTTGTAAGTTTTTTTGAAATGTGTTAAAAATTTTTAAAATCAATATTTCATGCCTTTTTAGGGGTGGATTCATGATTTGCATTACTTCCTTATGGGATTTCCATGTTAAATTAAGTTAATAAAAATTTCTCCAATCAGCACCAAATTTTATTTCTAGGGGGTTCAAAACACGCTGAATCTAATGGTGTAATTAAAAATTTGATAAAAACTACCCCTAATGAGATATTGACCCTTACTACGTTAAAAAATCGTTTTATCCTAATTTTGACATTACCATTGAAAGAAGCTCATTTTTTTTTACTTTAGAAAACATCTTTAAATTTTTTAAATCGAAGAGATTTAAGGATTTCAACATGAGGGGTAAATATAACAACCCCTAAAAATTAAATCCTTGACTAACTCCGATTTCAAAAATTCAAAGGCGATTTCTGGGGTAAAAAAATCAGTTCATTTAAATGGTAATGTCAAAATTAGGATAAAATAATTTTTTAACGTAGTAAGGGTCAATATCTCATTAGGGGTTGTTTTTATAACATTTTAAATTACACCATTTGATTCAACGTGTTTTGAACCCCCTAGAAATAAAATTTGGTGCTGATTGGAGAAATTTTTTTATCAACTTAATTTAACATGGAAATCCCATAAGGAAGTAATGCAAATCATGAATCCACCCCGAAAAAGGCATGAAATATTGATTTCAAAAAAATTCTAACACATGTAAAAAAAACTTACAACCCTTGGCTTTATGTGTGCAAAATTTCAACTTTCTAGCTGAAAGTCCTCCCACCGAAAATTTAACGTACGATAGGAACACCATTTCTGGCCCAGTCTGTATACAGCTGATTTCGGTTTATGTTTACGTGAGGCGGGAGAGGGGTTTCCCTATAATAATACATTGCGAAGGAGGCGCAGGAGGGAGGGAAAAGAGAAAGTTTTGGCAGGCCAGATTATACAGTGAGCATAGGCAAAATGACGAAAAAAAATTATAAAAAATACTTTTAACGGTTTTTTGGCGGTGAGATTTTTTTTATGAGTTCTATCGTGTACTGTTAAAGTATTATTGAAGTATTTAAACTTGATTTATTTTATTAAGTTAAGTAAAAAAATTATTGCACACTTTGTTTATATGCTAGTCCGTGCATTCTGGCCCTCCTCGCGTGACGTCAGCGCAATCCCCTCTATACTGATAGCTTCCTGCACTGCAGGGTTCAAACAAATAATTCCACTTTATGTGCTTAGATATTATTTGCTGTTATTATTTAAATGTTATTGTGAACAATTAAATACTGCATGTATTAGCATTTAGTACCTGTTCAACAGTCATTTGAGCAATATCTTTATTAACTTGATCCGTGCCAGTGGCTTCCTCCAAAGACTTGTATAAACCATCAGACATTAGCAGCAAGAATCTGAAACAGTAAAATCATATATCTTAGTTACTTTCAGTTACAAGGAGGAAACTGTGGACAGTTTTTCTATGAACATCATTGATAAACAAGCATCTCTCAGCTGATACTTGCATCTTATTACTTGATGCTTGCAGGTTACTCTAAATGTGCTTTTAGCTAATAAATGACATCTAAAGATTGAGTTGAAAAGATTGAAGATTATACTGTTTAAACAGTATGCATACTTTTTGAGAAAAGTAGAATATAAATTTAGCATCAGAAATAAAATTTTGGTGAAAAAACAACAACAACAAAAACAACAACCACAGGGTTATACTAATAATTTAAAGTAACTTTTTGAATAGAATTTAAATTTTGGCAAAAGTGATCCTCTTTTGCATAAAGTCAATAAATAATAACTCAATAACTCATGGTACAAAAAAATTAGTGCTTGTAGCCAAAGAATCAAGAAATACTGCAATGAAAGAAAATCCCACCTGCATGAGTCATCAAGTAATATGCCTCCATGAATCTCTGGCTCGGCAATCACAGGCTCAGCCATTGCAGAGGAAAGTTCATCAAACTCTTTGTAGCCTCCCTTAACGAGGTAGTTACCAAGGCACCGTGTGTTCTCCTGGTTTCCCAGACGTGAACCTGTGAACAATTAAAAAAAAAAGGGTTTTCACTAGGAAGAATATTTTTTTTTTTATTATTTTTAGTTTAATTTCTTTTCAGAACTTCAGCCCTAACAGAGAAATATAGTGGACAAAACAAAAGTTGACTTTTTTATGTAATTTAAAACAACACTAAACAAAACAAAACTTTGCTTCATTTTTAAGTACAAGGTAGACTTTAACGACCCAAATGAGCATTGTGAAATACACTCAATTTAAGCCTCTATTGAACATTAAATTATTTAATTTTGTGTATTGTACAGAAGCTCACAGCAACAGTAGAAGAGAATGTTTGAATCTGTTAATTGCAAAAACTCCTTCTTTCATTTCTGATCAGGTTCATATTTCACTGAACAAACAAACCTTCTTGAAATAGTTAAAAGTGGTTTTTGCAACTGACAGACTCATATATAAAGGTTCATAATTAGAAAGTTATTTATACTCAGGGTGCTCTCTCTTTCAGTTCAAAACTAAAGTGACTAAAAAACTTCAATCTTTGCCAGTTATTAGAGACATCTACAGTACAGTTGCATGTTCTAAACACTATGTGGTGTGCAATACAAAGAAATAAAGTAATACTGTAAAACAAATTCTAATCCATAATTATAGCTTGATTTTAATACATAATTCAATTGTTACTGTTTACTGTAACTCACCCTGCCTTATCTTTTCAATGTCCAGGCCAAGTTGCTTGAGTCTGAGTAGCTCATCCTCGTTGCGCAGGTCATGATCAACACTAAGCTGCACAACTCGTAGAACACCCTCGCTGTCAGTGCGACACAGCAGGGCACGACTGTCGCCAACGTTTGCCACATATAACTTCCCTCGGAACACTGCAAACACCAGCAAAATAACATTGACAAACCATATCATATAAGGTGAAACACTTTGAAATACAGTAATAAGAAACCTTTAATATTCTTTATTTTCTAAAAAAAAAACAAAAACTAATAATTCCTAACTTGACCGCAGGGTGAAAAACTGATTGTTACTTGATTTGAGATATTTACTTGCAAGCTATCTTTTTTTTTTTTTTTTGAAAAAAAAAAAAAAAAAATGTACTGTATAAATAGCAGTAAGTGACTAAGGAAATATTATTTTGTTGATTTACTTAAAGGAGGGAAATGACTTCAGTTTTTATATTTACATAAATTTATAAATAATGTTAAACTTATTAAAAAACAAAATTATCACGACCTTCTGTGTTCCACAAGTTTCAGCAGGTAACATTCAAAAAGCATGCCAAGCAAAAGTGAGGCTTTTTTAAAAGTTAAATTGCTGGAACTCGTAGAAGGGAGTCAAGGTGGAAGGTGGTGATTTTTTTTTTTTTTAAATAAAAATAAAAAAAGATGAAGCAGTTCCCCTCCTTTAACCATCAGTATTAAGAAATAAATACAAAAATGGATTGAGGTAAAAGTACTAGTTGATAATTAATGTGAAAGGGTGTAATTCTAAATTCAGTAAACAATAATTATTACGTACTTGAGCTACATCAAATTGCCAAAGTTTACACTGTAAACCAAATTTATCTTTAACTGTTCATAACTTAAAATGAGTAAATACTTCACATTGTTCCTATACTTTTATATTTTTAGTTTTGTTTGTATCAAAATTTATTTTTTGCTTTATTTATTGAAAAAATTAACAATATTTTTGCCGTTATAGCTGTTTTATTTTTGCTTGAAATAAATTGTACCGTATTATAAGTCCACACTTTTTACCATAAAATAGAGACTTGGTAGTCTTGGTTCTAATTAAGTAGCTTATTCACCATGAATAAAGGCCAAGAGTTTATTTATTTAGTACAAGCATGAATCAAAATCAAAATAATTTTATGTTACACTCTTACAAGTAAATTTACCTAAAGCCACTACAGCAGTAGTTCCTGAAGAAACATCACCATTCAATGCTTTCAGTTTATTGACTAGTTCAGGAAATTTTTGATAAGCTTCATATGAGCTTAATCCATCCGGAATTTCACATTGCAAGTTAGTTCTTTCAGCGAGCTTGTCATCAATAGAGTCCAAATATCCTTTCTCAACTGCAATAAAGGCTTGGCGAAGAACTTCTTTGATTTCCTCATCTGACGATTTACCAGACAGTTGACCTAGGACAATTTCTGCGGCGGTCCGTTGTAGAGCAAACGTTGCAGCCTGAAACAAACTGAAAATGTTAAGACAGTAATTTTTAAAATGAAACTGACAGATAAATGAGTTGTTTGTGATGTCACCAAGCTCTAACATTTTGTTACAGAATGACGGGTATTAAGCCAAAGTCACAATACAGCTTCACTTGTTGTATCTAGACGAGCTTTAAAAGCCTCTGATTGGTTGACATTTGAATTTGACGCACGACACTTGTTCAGAAAAAAGTGAGTGGTGTTGCATTGTGAATCCAGCTTTAAGAAGCATATCAATACTTTAAAAAAAAATCCCAAATTCAGAAAAAATCAATATTTTTTATGCAAAATTTAAATAACTTGCAGTATTTAAAAAAAAAAAAAAGTTGATGATCCATTCTTCATTTTTACCACATGTATATTGAGGTGCATAAAATGCAATATTTTGTACATATTTGAAGTTTCCACTTGTCTGTCGCTTTGTAAGACGGAGTCGAAGAAAATGACTTTTTTTATTATATCTCTTTGTAGCTTCTGCCTTCTTAAATAATATTATTTAAAAGTGGAAACTTCAAAGATGTACAAAATATTGCATTTTATGCACCTCAATATACTAGCAGGTATATTTTATGTGAGCGAAGGAAATATAATAATAAGCATACACACATACATACATACACACATAACATGACGCCATATTCCTTTACTGAATAATAAGCATTGCAATTAAAGTAAACACACACACACACACATGAGGAAGATTTGTTCAAGTTATTTTTACCTGAACTCCTTCATGGCCATCAAAAACTCCGTAGAGAAAAGTTTGGTCTTCCAATCTGCAGTGGAAACTTCTATCTTCAAACTCATGATCCTCCTGCCTGTACCCATCCTCTCGATATATCTGATTGGTTGATAGTCCAACGCCTGGAAGTTGTATAAAATGTTAGTGAAAAGTGAGTGAATTTAACAAATTCAGCAACAGATAATTTGTTGATTAATCTGGGGAAGGCTCAAATATGGTGTCTGTTTGAATTTTATTTGGACTGCATAATGCAGTTAAGTATTATGACCACAAAATTTTCACCTGCTGTGAATTTTTTGATCGGTAAGGCTTTGCTGGTATTTCTTGTCCTTTTCTTTAAATAACATATTCAAGAACCTTAGAGTTATTTTGTTATCCATGCCATGTGCCTCAATATTTTTATATGATCTTATTATAGTGAAACTACTGTACTCTATTAGGATAATTAATTTGAAAAGTAAAGGCAAGAATTGTTGATCTAGTTAAACTTGCCACATTTATGCTGCAGCAGCCAGTGATATGACGGGATACGCCTCCTTGTTGTACAGATATTACTGGCTGCTCCAGCACGGGGCAAGTTTAACTAAGGAATAAAAGCAATCAGATCAATGCATTTTCCAGGGGTAAATTAAGACTTAGGAAGATTGCAAATACAATAAATGTATCAATGTATGTTACATGTATAAATATGACTACTAGAAAACATTCTTTTACAGACAATTAGCAGAGAAAAGATTATGCTAGTAGAAGGCTCAGGCCCGTGATAAACTTTCATCTCTTTCCACCTTCAATAACAACGTGTTTGAAGACATAACAACTGGATGTCACTGAATTCGCTTTGGCCTGAGGCAAAGCAGGTAGGGGGCCTCAGGAGGAGCAATGCCTACAATGCAACTGCAAGGGTTGCAAGGAACACAGCGAAGAAAACAATGAAACAAAATATGAATAGTTGAGTTTATGACCCAGCTTTCCTCCAATTTCCTTCTCTCTGCTATACTAGACTGATAAACCTTGACCGCGACATGCAACCCCTCTATAAATCATGTCTTCATTTAAAATGACATGACGAAAGACTCCCATAAGCCTGAGCCTTCTACTAGCATAATCTTTTCTCTGCAATTAGAATATATCCCTGGCATTTTAGTCATATTACACCACGCAGCCTGGTAACGGACCCCCTTAAGACATTTTTCACTTTTAACAATTTTTATCTGCCATATTTAGGGTTCTTAAAAATTCGAAAAAATTATTAACATGTTCAATGGAATGTAGCAATTGAGTTTATCATAATTTCAGTTCCATATCAGAGCATCCCTTTGAGTAAAAAAAAAAAAAAAATTGTGTGGAGGGACATGAAAAAAAAAAAATGTTCCGGTTTTGGTCCAGGCCTGCTTTTGGACTCCTTGTAGCCAAAAAAAGTAAAAAAATAAAATTTTAACCCATTAACCAAATCAGCCTTTTCATAAAAATAACAACTGCAATACCGTGATATTTTTTTTACTAGTCAAGAAAAAATGAAAACGAACTATTTGTTAAAAACCCTGTTTTTATTTGTTTTTTATTTTTTTTGAACCAGTAAAAAAATTATCAAGGTATAGAGCTGATTTCTGTTTATGTTTACGTGAGGCGGGAGAGGGGTTTCCCTATACTAACACATTGCGAAGGGGGCGCAGGAGGGAGGGAAAAGAGAAAGTCTTGGCAGGCCAGATTATACAGTGAGCATAGGCAAAATAACGAAAAAAAATTATAAAAAATACTTTTAACAGTTTTTTTGGCGGTGAGATTTTTTTTATGAGTTCTATCGTGTACTGTTAAAGTATTATTAAAGTATTTAAACTTGATTTATTTTATTAAGTTAAGTAAAAAATTATTGCACACTTTGTTTATATGCTAGTCCGTGCATTCTGGCCCTCCTCGCGTGACGTCAGCGCAATCCCCTCTATTGCAGTTGTTATTTTCATGGAAGGGAGGGTTTGCCATGGTTAATCAGTTACAATTTTCTTTTTTTACTTTTTTTTTCCTATAAGGAGCCTAAAAGCAGGTCGGAACCAAAACAGGGCTAAAATCCATAACTGGGCTGTGCACTGTATATCATTATAAGAAGAGTTCCCTCAAAGGCTAGAGATGCCAGGAAAAAATAGGAAGGAAAGAGGCCAACAACGTGATTCATTTGAGAGAGAAGGGAGGGAGTAACCCTTCCAAATCCTTTCTTTCACTAAACCACTGTTTTTAGTCTCATAAAATACATATATCATATGATATAATTTAACATCTTTAATTGCACCTTAAGCTAAATGGGGATTTTACTGAAGGTTCTCGCATTGTAATTTAATTTATTATTACAAGATTTCATACCAGACTGACGACACACTGGTAGGTCATCTGTCCAGCTATGTGCTTCTTCGTAAGTAAGGTGGCTGGGACGAGTTGGCTCAGATCTTATCGGCATATTCTGACCTGATAGGATGAAGCCTTACACAAGATATAGATCTAACAAAACCTTGTTGTGAAATATATATTTTTTTTCAATGGAATGCAATGAATCAAATCTATATGATTCGATAACCAATGACAGCAAGATGTTAACATAACATTTTGTTTATACCTGACAGACTGTCATATATCATAGGACTTAATCGTCTTAAGATTTAACAAGTCTTAGTTATGCCGTAAGAGTATTAAGCATATTGTATACTGTTTTAGTAACTTAGAACAAAACTTCTGTACAATCAAATCATGACATTCCAATATTCATTTTGCTATTGTTACTGCAATGTACAGTACGCATACTGTACTTTAAATAAATTCCATATCTTGTAACATGTTCAATGTCATCACGGTATTAATTTTATTTGATACTGTGCAGAGTAAGTCCTTGTCTTGCCAGTTCACTGACACAATGTAATATAGAATAGCACATAGCACAGTTAATTACTAAAAACCCTGAGAATACAGTGTGATACTTTACTTTTATTTTCAATAAACACAACAAAAGTCAGCTGCTGTCATTCTGAACAGCTGAAGTAGAAAAAATGAACAATAGATGTCACTTGCTGTCTCGGAAAAAAAGGGAGGCTACACTAACATTATTTGAAATGAAAGGAATTTTTTTATGTAATTATATTATAAATTATAATCCCCCAGAGACCCTGCTCTGAACCCCCCCCCCCATTATATATAATGATCTCTGGTTATATAGATCAAAAGCTCATGGAAGCCTATAATTATAATCTAGAATGAAACCCGGAAAAAGTAAGGACATGCAGTCCGTAATTGCATGATTTTAGGAATTTTAGGCAGCTAGGTCAACGAACTTTTATTAATTAATTAACACTGGCATTTTAATTCTTGAATTCTGGCATATATGGCATAAAAATGCAGCATATATCTTAACTGTAGAAAAATCCAAGAAATCGCCCCACAATCATAAATAAATAATTTATACTTTTTTAACAATTATAAGGATATATATACACCCCTATAAGAGCTTAATACACATCAGCTCGTGGCGAGATAATGGGTATATGCATGGATATGTAAATGTATATTTAAGGTTAGGGAAAGGATGGCGGCCACAGCCTAGCTGTTACGCGTCCCAGCATTTGCTGAGGTGAGACTGAGGGAACCATGGAAAACTTCAGTCAGGACGGACACGGTACCTCTCCACTTTTTATCAATGGACCAAAGTGATGTCCAAAAGCCTGGCATGGGCCGGGAACCACACACAATAAGTGCATCACTGCACTGGATGGAAAGCGGGACGAATTTACCCCAGGGAGGGTGCAGCGTAAATTTTACTTGAAACGGTCATCCCATGCAAGTACTTAATTATAACCACGCGTGACGTGTAGCCCGACTTCAGTGATCTAACGATCGAGAACCGGTCAATGCACTAGCTAAAACTGCGCCACTCTCGACCTCTAAAATTTATAACATGTACTGTATAATGGAGTACCGACCTCAATTTTTTTTATAGGGTGCAAAAATATGCTACTCTGATTTTTTTTCAGATTTTTTAAGCACCGGGAAAAGTATTGCTAAAAAGTTTTGGCGAGGTCGGGTTCGAATCAACGTCCCTTTTGGGTCCTATCTTTTATTAAGAGAGAGCTAGGCGGCAAGAGGCGGCACTTTTTCTGCACTTTCAATATAATTTTTTAAAAATACTTCCCAGTCTCAGAAAAATCTGAAAAAATTCAGAGAAGCATATTTTTGCACCCTCCACTCTATCCATTTCTGCAATAAAAAATTTTGAGGTCGGTACTCCATTATGTAAATTTTTATTATTTTTTTAATAAACAACAAAGATTAAAGTGTTCACAATAAAAAGGAAAGTTGTTTTAAGAGTATTTATTTATTTTTAGTAAGTGCATATACAGTATTTTTTTTTTATATATATATATAATTCTTTAAGACGTTTTTAGTTCAATAATAATAAAGATACCACAGACGGTATAATTATTATGTAATACCTAAAGAAGCTATATTTTCAACTATTATTATTCCACAAAATAAAATAAAAAAAAAAAAAAAAAGAGAAAAAAAAAATACAAATCACATTATATTTGTGTTGAAATATATACATATATGTATTATTTTAAATTGTATGTAGAGCCTTTTATTTTCAGCAATCCTCATGACAAATTTTGTTAACACTGACAATATTTTTAACATTTTAAAGTCTTACCCCTTAGTTTTAATTAATATATATTTATATACTGTATATATTAATAAGTATATATGTTGCTAAAGAAAGAACAATCATTGGAGTGTATTGAATGTATAACCGTGGTAGATTTTTTTTTGTTTTTTTTTTTTTTAAGTTATCAACATTAATGGTTACATATAAATAGTGTATATAATTATTTTACATACCAAAGGTATATATTTATATTATCTGCAACAACATTAGTCACAATAATTTTACTAAAATTAATATTAATTATACACATCATTCTGATGTAAAATTATAATCCACAATCACCTGTACAAGCATTGTTTCTTTATTGTACCTCTTTTATAATTCCAAACATAAGTCTTGATTCTGTTTTACTTTAACTACATTAATTATGGACTTCATGCAGCACTAGCATGATGGACATATTCTTTTCAGCTCTACTACTCAAAACGTAGCAACGCAACGCTCTGCTATTATTTGTAAGATTCGTGCAGGTAAAAAATACTACATTTTGTTACCTGCATGTAACAAAATTAATTTCATTAATTCATTTAATTTCATTAATTCATTTAATTTCATTTCAGATATTCAAAAATGCAAATTAAAGGGTAAGAGGTAACACACCCAATGTTAAAAAAAGTCCCACACATGAAAATTATGAAACATAAAAATGTTCTCCTCTACATCCCCTATCAGTAGCTAAAATATCAGGTATACAAATTCGAGCTAGTTTTTTAGTTATGAATTTTTTAAGTTGATTAATTTAACATGGAAGTTTCAATTCTCCATGTTAAATTTCAACTTTGGAATTTCATAACTCAAAAACTAGCACGAATTTGCATGCCTGATATTTTATCTACTAACAGGGTATGTAGATCGAGGAGAACATTTTAAGATACGTTTCATAATTTTCATTCGTGGGATTTTTTTTTTTTTTTTTTTTTAACATTGAGCGTGTTACATTACACTAAAACAATTTCCTGAACTATATAGTTGTTAAAGACTTAATTAAGAAAGTTTGGTATTATCAATCATCTGCTCTTGTTAATTTAACTTGATATAACAATTGATATGAATGTGAAGGCAAGGTAAATTTACATCGGGAGCAACAAAAATAGCTATCGAGTTGTGTATTACAAAATTACATAATATTGAAGTAGGGTTTGTGTGAGGTTTTATTTCAAGCATAGCATCAACAAAATGTATTACATGTTTTAATGCTCTTTGAATGTAGGAGATTGTGGAAATAAAAAAAAATTAAATTTTGAATTTAAATAAACTCAAACAATCATAATACATACATAATTAAATTTTAGATAAAAGTAATTGTGTTGTATTATTACAAATTTAAAATTAAAGTGACTAATGAAAAGTTAAATAGATGGAAAAGTACTACATTATTAAACGTACTTTCCAATGTAATGGATTTTCTTTTTTTATTATTATTATTCTAGTGAACAAATAATTTATGCCTCATTACAATAAAATTATGTTACACAATGCTGTTCAATTTTGTATGGAAAAATAAAATTTAATTGCAACTGAAGACTTCTTGAAAGAAATCAATATTTGTTTTAATTTAAAAAAAGTTTCAGTGAATGTTTCATACAAAAGATTTGAATTATTGAGTAAAACAAACCTTCACACATAAACAATGCATATATATTGAACATTTCAATTAGAACAAGTCTTTTAAAGTGACTGATTATATACTGTATTGTATGTATTTGCATGAGGGCTAGATGATAGGATGGAGTGGGACAATCTGCCTAAAAAAATTAACTGCATAAATGAATAAGAGCATAGTAAAGTTATGGGCTGCCTTTTTTCACCCATTTTTTATGACTACAGTTATTATTTTTCTAAATAATATTGATACACATAATATTTAAGAAAAAGTAGACAGGCATGAATGAATTAAGGGTAAGGTAACGCCACCAATGTTAAAAAAAATCCCTCTCACAAAAATTCTGAAAAGAATTTAAAATGTTCTCCTCTATACCCCCTATCAGTACCTAAAATATCAGGTATACAAATACGATCTAGTTTTTGAGTTATAAATTTTTAAAGTTGACTACTTTAACATGGAGAAATGAAACTCCCATGTTAAATTGGTCAACTTTAAAAATTCATAACTCAAAAACTAGATTGTATTTGTATACCTGATATTTAAGCTACTGATAGGGGGTGTAGAGGAGAACATTTTAAATTTTTTTCAGAATTTTTGTGAGAGGGATTTTTTTTAACACCTTACCCTTAATAGCTTTTATTCTTCTACAAAACAAAATAGAAGTGTGGAGTTTATAGATTGTCCATTATAATGAAGTTGCAGTAATTTAAAAAAAGTCCAGAAATATTTCATTTATTGTTTATAAACAATACCATAAAAAAAAAATATATACATACTGCAACAGACAAGAAAAAGGCAAAAATACATATGTAAACAATTTTGATCCAATAAATTTTCATGAATATTTAAACGTGATTAATGACAATTTAAGAAACAATAATACAAAAATAACTAACAAAATACAATTAAAACCATTTTTTTTTTAATTTACTCTTGTAATTTTAATTTTTCAGCTGATGCAAATAATTTATAATACTTCTTTTTATTATTCTTTTAATAAACCTTATGACTAGATAACAAGTAAGTCTTAGGCATTATATGTGCCCTTGTGTCAGGGTTTTTACTGTCAATCACTCTATACTTCTTACAAACACTGACATAAGGCTTACGGTAGGACAAGCCTTAAAAAAAATTAAATTATAACTTTGCTTGAAACATAATCACAATAAGTTATCAACACATATAAAGAAAAACAAACGTTTTAAACTTTCTCTTTCATTTTCATTATTAATTTAATATTACTTTAGAAGAGCATCAGCCAAACAATAAAAATTATTTCAAGATAAGAGGGTAAAATTCACTACATATGTGTATGTCTTGATTTAATTAGTTTCATTTCTTTTTACTCTTTTTTTTTTTTTTTCATTTAAATATTTAATTGTTCTGAATACATGGGTATTTGCAAACACTGGGGAAAGAGTAAGATATAATAGTTAATTAATTTAAAGGGATGAAAGGAGAGAACAACACTTAACAGTAAATCCATGTACACCTTTTTCTTATATCCATTCTGTGACACACAAAAAATTGCATTAAACATTTATAACCTTAATCATAATATTTTTGTTTAATTAAATAATTTATTTTATCATTTACCTATTGTTTACTGGATAGAATTAATTTTCAAATCAAATCAATAAAAAAAGCACCAACATAGAAGTTCCCAAATTAATTAAAATGAATCCTGATCGATAACACTAAACTAAGTGCAATAAAATGAAAGATGTTACATTAATTATAATCAGTATAAATAACTGATTGATTGGTTGGTATTTTGGGGCAATTGACACATTTTGGTCATGTGTGCCCCCACTATAAATAACTGAACAGGGAGACAGAATCAGTTATTTGCATATTTCGCATAATTATAGTTTGTACAGCCTAAACCAAGGAAAATGACCAATGTTGATATATTTGTTCACACAAAAATGTATCAACACCAAGGTCATTTGTTAGAGAGGTGAATTTGCCAGAACAATAGCTGTCTCAAACTAATCAACTTTAAATGAAAAATATTTTCAATTATGTTAAAATTGGGCTGTATAAATTTATTAAATTTTTAATTATTATCATTTTTTTCCTTTCTTAATAGGTTCGACTACTTCAAGTCTTGAGGTTGAAAAAATTCTTTTATATTTTTATTATTATTTTTAATTATTAAAATTTTAATGAGACAGCCTACACTATATTTTTATGAATGGAGCCTACAAAATTAGTTAATTATAAAGGGGGGGAATGGCTTCAGCGATTATATTATTATTTTATAAAAACATCAAACTTATTACTACACAAAAAAAAATATTCATCACCCTCCGCCTCGTATACGAGATTCAGCAGTTAACTTTTAAAAGGTGCGCCAAGCAAAAGTGAGGCTAATATGATGTCAAGTAGTGTAATGCTCTGGGTGCGCCTGACGTCATAAGCCCCAGTTTAACTTTACGCGCTTTTAAATGTTAACTGCTGGAACTCGTAGAAGGTGTAGTAGGATGGTGACTATTTTTCTGGTGCAATAATAAATTTTTGACATTATTTGTAAAACAAAAAACAAAAAAAATATAAAAGCTGAAGCCATTCTTCTCCTCTAACTTGAAAAGTAAATATACCCCCTCGGCCACCTCCAGTACTATCAGTTTGTAAATGAAAAGACTAGCAACATCTTGTAATATGTTTAACATTATTAATTTAATAATTCTCCATCACTGAAAAATAAAGCTACTGAAACAACTAATTTTGTAAGCTCCTTTTATTTAAATCATGCAAGTTACCCATTTCTTTGAATCGGGAGAATTGAATAAAAAGACAGACAAGGAATTGATTACATAGTTGTTACATATCATAACATCTGAAAAGCTATTTAGTCAGGTAACAAAGTTGATTTATGGCGTTATATGAAAGTTTGAGCTAGAATTTTAGTGTGCAGCTAGTTACCCGAACAAAAAATATTGTATTGCACACAAAACAAACAATATATTACACATATCATAGATCATTTATAAATTTATAAACAATCAACAATTATTATCATATTTTGGTGTTTCAATAAATTGTAAAATTGTGATCTAACTGGGTATATTTTGGACCCAAAATCTGCATAATAATAATGAAGCTAATTATATTCCCCTTCCCCCTATACTATAAGAAACAATGAGAAACAATATACTATGCTATGCTTTTTCAACGTTTCTATGTTGGTGCCTTCAACAATTTTAAGAAAGGAAAGGTAATAATATAAAAAAATAATAATAATGATGGAAAAAATACAGACCAGCTGCATAAGCTGAACAACCATTTAAATTAAAAAAAAATATATACTAACAATATTTAAAAACAAATATTTCTCCTAATAAAAAAATGTATTATAACAACATCACTAATAATTTATAATAATAATATTATTAAATAGCACTGTTGTTATTGGTTATTCTATCCAGAGGTGTTTGAAGGTGTTTATTGTAAACCGTTTAATGTGTCATTTTAGTTTTTCTTCAGCAATCTAGCTTGCTTGGCGTTGCCTCATTGCAGACTTGTCAATGGGCTTCTACCTGAGTCGGCTCAAGGCTCATTTGGCTCCAAAGCCTACTCACTCGCTCTACCACTGGGTAGGCTGGCCACTCATCGGCTGCTGAGGCTGAGGTGGCTGTTGTTGGTTCATGCCTGTGTGAGACGGGGAACCCCTCTCAGACATACCTGCAACAAAGGAAGACCATTTGTGTCAATAGTTTCAAAAGTCACCAAGGACCAATTCAAGAAAGATGATTGTTATCAACAAAAATTTTTGGGACATTAAAATTAGTGGACATGACATATCATTTGTAGAACACAATTGAAACTGTCTGTCAGATAAACAAATCTCCAACTTTATGTAACAAAAATTTGTGTAGAATGGGTGAAAAATCCATAAGTATCCAGGAGTTAGAAGTTGAATTGTTCTGGAGCTCAAAAGGTACACATATTAATTTTAAAACTTTCATTAATTAATGAATTAATTATATTATACTGTATATACATTATGGTTTAAAATTAACTTTTACTAAGTAGTTAATCTAAGTCTTCAATACTTCACATGGCATTTACAAGACCATGTACAAGACATTACCTCTCAAGAAGAAAATACAACCTCATGAAGTTTTCGTTAAGTTAGTGTGTGGCCAAGAATTTGCATCAATTCATTATCTCAACTTGATAGCATTGGAAGGTATTGTGACAACAGCTTGGCCATATCTTATGTACTTTAGAGTAATAGAACTAAAAAGGGCTTACATTACATTAGTTTCATGTAATGCATTACATAAAAACTCGTTATTACTAAACTTGTTACTAACAGTAAGTAAAACTCGATTTTGAGTAAAGGAGATCTCAGTCCCATCAAACATAATTAACATTGCATAGTGTAGGAAAAACTTGATATAATATTATAAGGTGAAACTAATTTTCTGGGTCTCCATAATGACAAGTTTTTACTGTAATTAGCCTTACAACTTTGAAATTTATTCTCAAGTTATGAAGGTAAATTTTTTTATGTCATGTATTTCTATTAAATGATAATTTTTCATTGTTATCAACAAAATATATACACTAATGATGCTGTGAGATAAGAGATACTGTGTAACCTCTCTCATTTAAAAACCAACTAAAGATATTCACAATTAATGATTTGCAGTTTCCCCTCTCTCTCCTTACATTAGTTTTGGTTCATTTCACGCAGAGTATTTTTGAGAACAAAATAACAAATAAATGTTTGATGTATGGAACTTACCAGGTGTATAAGTTATTTTATCTGCAGGGTTAAGTGAGGTTGCTTCAGAAGGATAGGACGGTGGTGGCATAGCAAACACCGTATTTCCCGTGGGTAGACCCTGACCCATGGGCATGGGCTGGGAGGTCACTGCAGGGTCAAAGTTTACATCTCCGGCGGTTCCCGTTGTGTTGTGATCCTCTCCATCACTGTAGTCTTCCTGCACACACACATACAAATACGGGACAAGTTAGCTGGTTATTTAACCAAGTTCTAACAAGCACGCAACACGAGATGGCATACAGGTATGATGGCTGTTGAAATATACAAAATATATCAATTATTAAAAAAATAAAAAAGGTAACTACAAGATTATTAAAATTTTATTAAAATTCTTCTTAATGCATGTGTTACTAAATTCTACTCACTCTCTCCTAAATTGTGACCATGCTTTTTTTTTTTTTTTTTGCTTGTTATTTAAAGCATTTGTAGATGATTAAAGCTAAATCACTTAACACTTAACAATTTAACATAAAAAATTTAATTAAACTAATAATAATAATTAATAATAATAATCATAATAATAATAAACATGGATCGAGCTCAGTTAAAAAAAATGTTCAAGTCAACTCCTTGCTAAGCCTAATGGCACTTATAATTACATACATACATAACATGATGCCATATCCCTTTACGGGGTAAACCAGCAGCATTACAGCATTATTACCTCGGCCGTCTACAAATTGCCCTCCAAAGCACTCAATTCTTGCATACTCCACTTGCTTCAGAAATACTCGTAACACTCTTTTGCCTTCTGCACTCTCTATTACACTGCGTACTTTTAACACTCGTATTCTTCAGACATTCTGCAATCACATCCAACCAAACCTTTTTTGGTCTACCTAATCCTTTCATGCCTTGTAACATCTACTTTTAAACACCTGTTTTGCAATTCGTTCATCACCCATTCTCTCAACATGTCCAAACCAACGTAGTGTACTTCGTTCATACTTGTCAATTACGCTTTTTTTTACTCCACACTCATTCATCACCCATGTGTTTCTCACTCTATTCATCCTAGTTTTACCACACATATTCCTTAAAAAAACTCATACCAACTGCATTCAACTTACTCCTATGCTTTGTTTGACACACCCATACTTCAGACCCATACATCAAAGTTGGTATTAGGACAGAGTTATACACAGCTAGCTTAGCCGTATTAGACAACAGCTCAGTGCGACACAACCCTGCCATACTACCTACAATCCTCCTGCCAGCACTTACTCTCCTATCAATCTCTCCATCTACACTTCCGTCCTCCCGAAACAATCTTCCCAAATATACAAATTCTTTCACCCGTTCCAGCTGTTCTCCTTTTAGGTCAATTCCTTTTGCCTCGGTGTTATCTGTACTACCAAACACCATTACTTTTGTCTTACTCACATTGATTTTCAGATCCATACGACTAGTATTCACTTCCAAAAGGTTTAACCTTCTTTGCAAATCATCTTCACTATCAGCTAACACCAGTGCATCATCTGCATACAACAGCAACCATAACATTATCGTACCCACACTAATTCCATTTTCTTCTTTACCAGCCAATCTTACACACTTATCCATAAACACATTAAACAGCCATGGCGACATCACACAACCCTGTCTCACTCCTCGCTTCACTTCAAACCATTTGCTCAATCCACCATTCACCCTCACACACACTTTACTTCCTTCATACATAGATTTTACTGCATTCAGCAATTCATCATTTACACCATACTCGAACAACACTTTCCACAGCATACTTCTATTCACCTTATCATACGCCTTTTTTAAATCTACAAATGCGACAAACAACCTTTAATTATAATTATAACTATAATTATAATTATTAATTATAATTAAATTTAATGTGCTTTGGACTGAAGAAAAGAAGAAGGCGGTAGGGGAGAAAAAGTGTGCATATTTTGAAAGCGATTGCAGCTAAGAGTAAGGGTGAAAGATGAGAGTTGTATAAACAAAGAAAAGAGAGAGCTGTGGCAAAAATAAGGTTGAAAAGAGCAGAGATAATGTAATTGAAGGGAAAATGAAAAAGGATTTTAAGGGCAGTAAAAAATTGTATTGAAAGATGGTGAATGTTGTTAGGAAAGGAAGTGTGGTGTAAAAAACTCAAAGGGTAAGATTGTATGGGACGAGTGCGAGGGCAGAAAACGTTGGTGGAAGTTTTTCATGGACCTGTTTGAGGATGTAGATGACGAGGTAAATGAGACCGGCAATGGGTTGGAGAATTTGAATGAGGTGGGTGCACCAGAGGAGAATGGTGTTGAGGAAGGTATGAAACAATTACAAGGAGTTGTGAGCAAATTGAAGAATGGAAAATTTGCAAGTGTACGGTGTGACGAAAGAAAATGTTGAAGTATGGAAGTCTGTGGTTAAGGGTAAGAAAACAAGGTAACATGAACAATCGTTTGTTGTAGTCCCATTTGATTAACATGTAAACCTTAGCAACCTCATAATAATTCTGAATTTTTTTTGAGAGACAGTTCTTAGCACCAAAAAAATGTGGACAAAATTTCAAAACAATCGGACGATTCAATTTTTTTAAATGAATTTTTTAAATTTTCAATATAGAGCTTTCCCATGAAGACCTAAACTAAAAAATTAATTTAAAAAAATTGGATCGTCCGATTGTTTTGAAATTTTTTCCATATTTTTTGGTGCCAAGAACTGTCTCTCAAAAAAAAAATCAGAATCATTTTGAGGTTGCTAAGGTTTACATGTTAATCAAATGGGACTACAACAATCGATTGTTCGTGTTATCTTACCCTTAATGAAGCATTTTCTAGAGGTATTTAATAAGTGTGCGAAAGTGCCAGAGGATTGAAAGTGTGCTATAATTGTGTCATCTTTTAAGGGAAAAGGTAATTAGAATGAATACAAAAACCATAGAGAAATTAGTTTATTAAAGGCCTTATGAACCTTTGCACAATATTAAGTACACGGTAAGCTTTGCTTCAGTATGATTCGGCTGCATATTTTTTTTTTGTTTCAGCAGCACAAATATCAGAGATAATAGCCGATGAAAAAGCACCTGTGACGTCACTCACGCTCATTTAGCGGCGACAATATTGGGAAATCCCTGCAAAAGATAGGTCCACTCCCGCCGCAACCACGGCCACAATTTGACTTCTGTAATTTTGAAACTTTACCAGGGCAGTCTTGATAGTATTTTTCAAATAGCCTGAAAGATTTTTTTTTATGACATTCATACAAACTGAGTTATTGCGGTAGAAAAGAGTAGCGAAAATGTTGTATAGGAAAACAATGTTAAATTTTTGGCTTATCTTGCTACCGCAATAACTCAGTCTGTACACATGCCACCAAAAAAAAATTCTTTCAATCTATTTGACAAATACTATCAGGACTGCCCTGGTAAAGTTTCAAAATTCCAAAAGTAAAATTGTGGCCGTGGTTGCAGCGGGAGTGAACCTATCTTTTGCAGGGAGTTCTCTATATTGTCGCTCTGAATGAGCGTGAGTGACTTCACAGGTTCCTTTTCATCGGCCTTTATCTCTGATATTTGTGCTACTGAAACAAAAAAAATTATGCAGCTGAATCACACTGAAGCAAAGCTAACCGTGTACTTAATACTGTGAAAAGGTTCATAAGGCCTTTAAGTATACCAGGAAAATTGTATGGTAGATGGGTGATCCAAAGAGTGCAAAGAGTTACACAGAAAAATATCTGTTAAGTGCAATGAGGGTTCATGCCTGGTAGAGGCTGCACAGATCAGCTTTTTACTGTGCTACAGTTGATTGAGAAGTATTTGGCTGTGTGTCCATTTGTGGACGGAAGAGGTTATAATACTGCTGGTTTACCCCGCAAGGGATTTAGCGTCATGTTATATAAATATATAAATTATATTACTAGAGAATGCAAAATAAATTTCATAAAGTAATTTTAAATACAGTACATACTAACAAGCATTGTATTTAAATATTGAAATGCATATTACTATGTTGTGCTATAAGGTTCATTGTGAAATTAGCAGCTGATTTGTGTAAAACTGAGTAAGGTAAGACTTTGGCAAGATTGAAAATAATTTACACCGATGAATTTTTATATGCACACATAATAGATGCACAAATTACAACATTATATGACTTTAACAATAATAATAGCAGATAATTATTTTCTATTTGAATTATCACAATTTTACTTTACATTTTCATCCTGAGGATTTTCAATCAATCAAGGGAGTGTTTACCAATACCCTTTTTCTTGTGCTCTACATCTACTACCCTTCCTTAAAATGGCTGAAAAGGTAGGGTGCATCATATGCACCCTACTTATTTAGCAGCCATATTGGAGGGGAGGAAAAGCTCGAGTAGGGTGAGCAGTATTAACTGTAATTTTTGTGCATCTTAAATAGCTACATACATATCTAAAATGGAAAAGGGTTACTTCGATATCATCCTCAAACCATGCTTTGTTAACCATACAAAAGATGATAACCAAAATAAAGCTGCAGACATGAATTCTGTCAGAAAATTTTATTAAATTTATCCAGGTGATTGGTCAAGTCAGCTGATACGTATGTGACACATGAGCACAATATTTTATTCGTCTTTTTTACAAATACCTGCAAAATATAACCTAAATAAATAAAAAAGTATGTTAACATTTGTTGCCTGGCAACATGAAGAGAGAAGAGAAGGAATCCTGTCTCTATTGCTTACTAAAAGAGAGATAGCTTAAACGCCAAAATGTGGGCATAAGAAAAGGAGGCATTAGTTGATTTGTTTTCAAGCACACCAGCTCAAATACTTACTTTGCACCGCCTGCAGGAGTAAAGTAAAATTACCTGTTTTCCCAACTGGTAAAAGTAGGGTTTGACTTGAGTTTATGCAAGAGATCAAAATTAAATCTAGCGAGTGATACTTCCCACGAAAGGAGTTACATACCTGTTTCGTTGTAGGTTGATGGGTGACCACACTTTCAGGTGCTGGAGGTGGATCCCTCTATAACAGATCAGCCTCTACTGAGTACTAGCGGCAGCAATCAAAAAGGCTACGCCTTAAAAAAAAAGTAAACAATTAAAACAAGGATTGGAGAAATTAAATTAAAAATATATTTGTTGAAAAAGGATGGTTTTTGGAAATTTGGAAATAAATAAAATAATTAATTCATGGACTAAATATAAAGATCACTTTGTAAATTTGCCATGCTAATATGAAGAATTTTAGACGTTTAATTTTATGTCTCAGATGTGCAAATATGAGGATTGTAGCCACAAACGTTATTGCATTATTTTTTTTATTAAAGCAATTAGTTTTACAGCCATAATATTATAATCTCAATAATCTTTAATTAAAAAAAAAATATATAATTGGTGTATTTATTCAAATTGTTAAAATCTCTTTCATATTAGTTGAATCATTTAGTACCTGTCATAAATGTACTATTTTTTTTTTTTTTTTTTTTTTTTTTTTTTTTTTACATGCATTATACACCTGATGCCCCATAAATTAAGTAAAGTGCGTAAGGTGGTTATGCTGACACAAAATTATTGTTATAAAAAGAATATAAATAATTTATGAAGTCTATGCTCGAGATGATTTTTTTTAAGCACTTTTATGTACTTTTGAAGTAACTGAAAATAAATTTGGAATAAATTATTTAGATACAAATTTGTATCACCTGGCATGTTTGCAAGTAAACACCAGGCTCTCTTACTATTTTCTCTCTAAAACAGGCAGGAATGGCAGAGGCAGGATTAAAAACTAAGAATTTAGCAGCAAATAAGAATAATGATAATAATAAAAAAAAAATGTATATAACAAATCTATTAAAAAAAATGCATAAAATTAGTTACAATCGTGCATTGAATAAAAAGCAACAAAAACTTATGAAGCAAAAGCATTTTGAGTATGCTCACAAACATGAGGAATATATTTAAGGTTTATTGTAGTCATATAAAAACGTGTCCTACAGGAAACTAGTTAGTGAATACTTAACTAAATTTTACATTAGTCAAGTTAAGAGGATGTCACTCATATTAGATCTATCAAAAAAACACAACAAATTGCATTTCTACAGTCCTTGATTTAATAAAAAAGTGCAACTTTATTTTTAGTCATCTAGATATGTATTTTAATTTAAGGTACTTACGTAAGTTATGGTAATTAAAATTACCAAAAGGAAAAAAAAAAAAAAAAAAAAAAAAAAAATAGCTGTGGGGAAAAAATCTGTCTGTTTAATATTAAAATTGAAAATTTGTAAGCTAATAAAGAAGAATGCTTGCAAATTAAAAAATCCTGTTTATAAAAGACTAAATTATTACTTTTCCGTTACCTAGAAGATTGCACTTCAATAAATATTTCATGAGAAATCTAAGAGTTGTTTGCAGTTTATGTTTAAGGAGGGGAGGTACAATGGAAGGTCTCTATCGCGGGAGTGTAAGGTGGTAGTCCAAATACTGTTGGCAGCATAACAGCAATGATAAATAAAGAAAGTTATACTTTTTTTGGTGGTGTGATTTTTTTCAATTATATCTATCATATTTTATCTCACAAATTTTTGAAACTCAATTTATTTTGTACATTAAAATAGAAAAAAATATATATACTATATACATATCGTGTTCATATACTAGTCTGTGCATTTTGTCCCACCTCAGCACAGCTTAATTAAAGGGGCATGAGGTCAGCTCAATTACTCTATAGTTGAGAACACACTGGATTGAATACTTGACAAATATTGTACTTAATTCTCCTCGTGCATTTTGTACGTCTATTTGAATTGATAAAGATGTATTTAAATGTTAAATATAAAATGATAAAAATGTATTCCTCTAAATGTATTACAATTTCTCAAAATACGCAGTTAAAAGATGGAATTGTTTTTTATGCTGTAAGTGTGGGTCCTATATGTTTAGTTTCAATGGTCAATCACCCATGAAAATGCCATATTCTATTCCTTACAACCTCTTCAACAAGCATGTTTAAACAAATTGCATTTTTTTTTTTCATGTTTTTTTTTTTTTTTAAATAGGCAAAATTCCACACATAAAGCATAAAGCTGGTCTCCTCTTTTGAATGAAACATGCTTATATATAAATTATATAATTATATATTATATTATATAATATATTATTATATATTATATATTATATATAATATTATATATATTATATATATATATATATATATATTTATATATATATATATATATATATATATATATATATATATATATATATATATACATATATATTATTTAAATTTTTGCATCAGCCATAAATGAACATAATTAAAAAAATAATAATTTCTTAGCAAGGACATTCCAAAGAGAAAACAAGCCAACACATTGGCCGGTGGCAAGCAAGCACACCAAAAAAATGTCTAAGTCCTGGAGATGAACAGAGACACAGCAAGAGAGAGAAAGAGAGAGCTAGAAGAGAGGAGACACAAGCAAGTCGAGCCAGATGTTTACTTACCGAGCGGTTTGATGAGTGGTCGTCTGGCCTTGCACCACATATTATATATAAATCTGCACGCTCGAACACCCAAACAAGCTAGGTACTGTCACACCAATTAATCAGTCAAACAGTCAATCATATATCACAAAATATGCATATAAAATCAAATCACCTTAAGTCAGCTCGCTCACCAAAGGTAAGTAATAAGAACCCAAAATATATACATGAGTCTTTTATTAACATTTGATCAGCAACTTCTGAAATAAACTTTTGCTCATTTTATATCCATGAACACAGACCCAATAATTGTTTGAAATACTCTAGGTTGGTTTTTGAACAGAATTTAATACTATATCATCAACAGAAAATTAAAACGTTAATACTACTGAAACTTCATAATACTGGTAAGAGGTAAGGTGACTAGGAGAAATTATCATCACAAATATTAAAGCATACAATTTTAGAAACAAAATCCACCTAAAGCAATTAATTACCTTTTATTACCTCCTGATGTGCAACCACAAATACACCAGTGAATTAAGTGATACATTTTTTTAAAAACAATGATAAAAACATTTTTTTTTTTAAAATTTTAAATAGCAATTATCTTGTTATTTACAAATGTAGCTTGTGCAGTCCATATGATGTTTGTAAAAGCATAACTGCACAGTTAATTCTGATTTAAAGAATAGCAAAATATTGATAAGTAGGGAACTGAAATGCTAGTAGAAGGCTCAGGTCCATGTTAAATTTTTGTTTCTCGCCACCTTCAATTACAACATATGTTAGAAGACATGACTACTGGATGTCTCCAAAGTCGCTTTAGCCTGAGGCAAAAACACGAGAGGCAAGACAGTGGAGGGGGCTCAGGAGGAGGAGCAATGCCTGTAAAGCACCTACAAGGGCTGCGAGGAACACGGCGAAAAAAAAAAATAAAAAAATTATGAATGGTTGAGTTTATGACCCAGGCCCTCCACCTATCCCCTCCTCTCTGCTACTAGACTGATAAATTTTGACCGCGACATGCAAGACCTCTCTATAAGTCGTATCTTCAATTAAAATGACATGACGAAAGACTCCCATAAGCCTGAGCCTTCTACTAGCATATCAGTTCCCTGATGTAAGGTTCATTCTGCTTCTTGATTCAAAATGAACCGTGCATTTATAAACAGACCAATTAGTGCATCCAATGGCACAATTTTACACAGAGAAACTAGGATAAAACTAGGGCACATCTGGTAAATTACGGGCAGCCCAAGTTTTACCTTCTGTGAGAAGTGGAAGAAGAACAAGACGGAATTAATTTATTGATAACTTGTAAGTTTTGAAATTCAACAGTCATTTATAAAATTAAAAGGTAAATATAAATTATAAAAACAATATGTACACTGTTTTGTTGTTCAGAAATATAAAACACATTGTTTCTTATTTTTTCTTTTTTTTTTAAGTCCTAAGAAAAAGCTGATAAAGAAAATCTGAACTCAAAGTTTTGGTCACTGTGCTTTATGGGGAAAAAATATAAAGTATTCCCCCCCCCCCCCGGGGAATAGGGCCTAAATGTCTCCTGGGTGTGATCCCACATTCCTACATTTACAATTTATAAGCATTTAAAAATAGTCTGGGTATCCGGTATAGTTAAAAAAAATTTGAAAAATTAAAGTAACTTAATTTTGTATGTACCTTTTAAAGGTATACAGGCCTCAAATTACAAATTAGATAGTCACCAAGTGGGTTTAGAGTAAATAATCAACATTCGCATCATTTTTTTCCACGCGTGATGCATCCGTGCGAAGTCGCAGTTCAAAGTAAGAAATTTAGTCCTTGATGACGTCATAAAGTCCTTGATGACGTCACAACTCAATGCTAATCAGTGCTAGCTGTGAGTTGTGACGTCAGCAAGGACTTTCTTTGTAGCGCGACTTCGCACAGTCGCATCGCGCGCATGTAAAAATAATACGAATGTTGATTATAAACTTGAGCAACACTTAATGTCTGTCTAATTTGTAATTTGAGGCATGTATCCCTTTAACTATTTATTTAGTTATGCAATAAAAAATCAGGTAGGTACATAGCACGATGCATGCAGACTTTTAGAAAATCATAACAAAGAATCTGCAGGGCAATTTTTTACCTTAAAGCCAATTTCATAAAACACTGGCATATTTCAGTTATGATCAATATTGCATTTTTTTTTTTTTTCTTTTAAGTATTCAATCACACATCTATTTATTAACTTCTTTACAATTTTATTTTTAGGTGATTCTTTTATATCCAAGATGTTTTTAAACATAAAGTCTAATGTTAATTGACGCTCTGCTTTTCTTTCTGGAGTTTTCAACATGTAAGTACGACAAATTGATTTTTTCTTTTTAATTCAGGAGTGAGCATGATAAACTACTTTTCTTTTAATAACAATAAGGAAAAAATCTATTTTGGTGATTTATTAAATTATATCAAGTTAAGATGAAGTTGAGTACTGCTGCAAGCAACAAAGAAAGACGGCTTCTAACTTACGTGCAGTGTGTGATAGTCTCCAGAGTCCTCTGGAGGCCGTGGCTTGCACTTGCCGCAGCAGAAGTTGAAAAAACAACAACAGCAACAGCAGCAGAAGTAGCAGCAAGTCACCACACCACAGAATGCGATGAGTGCCTGTAACAGAGCAGCCATTAACATAGAATACATTTACTTCTTCTGACAAGAAAAAAAATAATAATAATGTCTCTGTCACTGTTCACAATGGCATATACAATGGCTACATATAAGGTAGCGCCACAAGATTGTTGGGCTGTCTGCTTACAGGATAATGTCCTGATGTTTACTATCCCTCCTGAAGAGCAACCTTATGCTCTAAAGCATTGAAAAAAAAAAAAAATAGAAAATGAAAACAAAAATTAATTATAAATTAAAGATGGCAATTAATACATTTACATCATTATCATATCATATGTTAGTTTATAAAGAATACACCAGTTAATTAATTATTTATTTATTTATTGGTTTATTTATTTATTTATTTATTTATTTATTTATTTATTTATTTATTTATTTATTTATTTATTCATTCATTTTTTTCAATGCTTTAGAGCGTATGGTTGCTCTACAGGAGGGGAGGTAAACATCAGAACGTTATCCTGTAAGCAGGCAACCCCCCAGCAAGTTCGTGGCACTACCCAATAATTACTTCAAACTTCAAAGAAAACACATTAAAAAGTGTTGATTAAAAAATTAATTCCTTCAAACCAAGCTATTTTATCTTCATGCTGAGATATTAATGGTTTGTTAATGCTGTATAACTACAAATCAAACTTGGCCAATATTAAGCCTTCCTTTACATTCTTGGGGTTAAATTTATATTTAATTATTTAGGAATACTTGTACAGATGAAAAGAATTAATACTGAAAATAAATACTCAAGGAATTGTTTAAATATTATATTGTTAATCTACACAAAATTTCATTTAATTCTCAAGAATCTTTTCTTAGCAATAAAAATTTTATGGCATGAGGAGTAATTTTCTCATAGTATAATATAAAATGAACATTAAATTGAAAAAAAGTGGAATGCAGATATTAAAGACAACATTCAAACAGCATGAACAACTCTTGACACCCTGCTTAGTGTGTGAGTGTATTCACATAGTCAAATCTATAGATAAGCAGTGAAATGTAACTAAATTAAAATGCCTAGACTGTGCTCCCGAAAAGTTAGTAAATTTGAATCTCTTTATGTATTGGAGCAGCAGTGCAATTTAGTCGTGGGAAATTTCAATTGGTACAATGATAGTTATTCAAGAGGCAGCACGTTACTACGCACCTTGCACCAGCCAGAAGTCACGAGGAAGTATGCGTTGACATTCTCCTCACCAAACTGCTCGGCAATGTAGAGGCCGAGCGAGCCATAGTTATCGTAGATGTTCCTCTTGGTGAGGTCACTCAGGATACTGTGGGCGCGGTTCACCTCCTTGAACTGAACAAACAAATATTGTACCAACGGGACCACAGAAAATGCCTATTTGTGTAAATGATATCAACAATGATGTGTATTGCATCTGTGAAATTGAAAGATCAAAGGTCATTCGATACTGCCTTCTCTTATCACTCATACCTTGATGCAAAACGACTTTTATGATGTCACCAATAAGGCCTGGGTATAGACATTTTTTGTGGTACCGTCGGTACTCTTACTTAGTTACTGACTGGTAAGTTGATGTTAATGTTAAAGGCTGTCCACAACAGTGAATAGTGAATATTAGTTACAGTGTTTAGTATTAAGTATTAAACCTAATTTTCTTCCTGGTCCAGAATCATCATAGTAATAATGGTACCTTGACCTACTTTCTTATATATGTCATGGATCTTTAGGTCTCACCCTATAATTCCTGTTCCTCCCCTTTGTGAACCTGTCAGCTTTCAGGGGGTAATTCCAAATCCTCCCTCTCCTCTGCTGCGCCCTGATTGGCTCGCCGTAAGCTCGTCGTAGTACTGGTCATAAAGATGAGAGTTGGTCATCTTGATGCACGGCCATGATGCAATACATCATGTGCACGGCCTTAAAACTAGTACTAATCCTAAACCGAATATGGACTACAAGCTGGTAATACGCATACATATATTCTAACTTTATGAGTGTAACTAAAATTGTGATTAATCACGCTTGTGGACCAGCATTTTAAATAAATTTGGAAACGGGGGCCCATTAAAAAAAAAAAAAAAAACTAAGAAGCAGAAAATATTGGAACACAAAAATTAACTTTTAAAGTACTTCCTTGCCAAAACAAAGGATTCCTAAATAGTCATGGAAGAGAAGGTTCACATTGCTTACTTACTGTATGACCTGCCTGGTCTTCAATTATACATTAGTATGGTTATTGGTTTGGGACTGCAATTCAAGAAGAGTCTTGACATCAAAGGTTTGTAGTTTCAGTCACATGCATAACAATCACCAACCTTCATCTTTTATGCATCAAAGTTATAACAAGTTATTGAGCACAGAAAAGAGGGAAGGATACAAAATTACCCACTTAAGTTGTAAATAGTAAATAGAAGAAAAGGGAATCAGCAGAGATACAATGTATAAGAACGAAGTAAGTATATATATTGTTGTGACAATACAATATCATTTGGTCAAGAACAGTACAGTATACCGTATGTACTTATGCTTACACATGTTTGTGGACCAGGCTAGGAGTGTCTTAAATTTAGTGCATTCACTAACGGAGTATTTTTTTAAAATGGCGGAAAATATTGCATTGTGTAGGATATTTCCAATAATATATGTTGTTGCTTAGAATTCTGTGGCATGAGATGAGCTTAAAACTAAAATTACTGTATTTTTTTACTGTAATTAGTATATTTAATACTGTACATTTTGGTTAGCTGAAATTTTTAGTGAAGTGAAGTCATTGGTGAGTTTGTGTGGCCTTTACTGCTTGCTATTGGTGATTATCATGGCATTCGATGCATTCCTCCTCTCTTCCTCTCCCCCCCCCCCTCCTACTTCCCAAAATATTCAATGTTATTTTATTTGTTATTATTAATTTTGTAGTGTTTTTCAGATACTGTTTTTTACTCAAAGTCTCTGCAGTCCCCATTCTAGTCTTCCATTTTATTTGACACATATATTTCTCAAAAACTGTAATAAATATTGCCTTACTCTTTTCACCTATAATAAATTTATTATGTAAGGGAGGTTTTCTTAATTTTTCAGAGTGATTTATCATCTACTTAATAATAGTGACATTAATCCTTAAATATGCATCCCTTTATGAGAACAACAAACAATCTATTCAGTCCAGTTATCCAGCAAGCTTAAGAACATGGTGTCTATATGTAGCTGCCAGGATATTCATTTATACATATTACACAAATATCTCTATGGAAGCATGGATATTGATTCTTAACAAAATAATATTTTAATTTATTCACAGAGGATTTTAACTATTTCTATGTAATAAATAATTACAAAACATGGCTGAGACCATAGTAATTTCTTGATTTCAAGTTAAAGGATAAATATTAACTAATCTTGCCTTCCATAGTTCACTGATTGTTTGTCTATAAATAGGAGTGCATTGTATGACGACACTCACTCACACAACTCGCTCTCCACTATGATTATGTACTTAACTTCTCTTCTGTATGATTGCTAAGTGTGTATTACATCCTAGCTTTATAATAAACACTTTTTCTACGTTAATTCATGGGTGTTATCAATTATGTTAACCTACCCCAGTAAGGCAGGTTACAGTATCAGTGCTCTCGCAAAGGTAGGGCATTATTGACATCATTCAAATTGATTGCTTATATTTGAATTTATTGGCTTACTTTCTCTGCAGCCTCAGGATTATTTGGATTCTTGTCAGGATGGAACTTGAGAGCAAGCTTGCGGTATGTCTTCTTGATGTCATCTGCAGTGGCTGTCTTGGGCAGGTCCAGAACCAGATACAGAGAGTCTCCAGATGTTCTGTAACAAACCAACATATCGATTGTCACAAACCACTTTAGACACTAGCAACACACAATAATTGATGACATAAGGAACCAAGAGATGGCTCTGTAAGCTGAAATTCTGGCTGTTTGTAACGAGGCTGAGGAAATTTTTACTTTTTAATGCTGCCATAAAGTTGGCAGCAAACCTGGTGGTACTAGCTAAACTATGTGCATGCATCGAGGCCCTGTTACATGATTTAACATTGTAAAATCATGAAAATATTCTGAAAGCAGCCACAGCATAATTTTACAATATTGACAACACCATAAATAGTTGTCCCCTACCTTCAGACAAATATTAAAAAATATTTCAACTTTATAAGTAATTTCTTTCATATAAATTTTGTAATTTTTGTGATTCTCCCATGGATGCTACAGGTATTGCCGTATCCTCGATGCAAAGAGCCAAAATTTCTGCTTGCAACACCATCTATTGGTCCTTTATGTACTCAAAAGCATTGGGAGAATCACAAAAAGAACAAAATTTATATGAAAGACATCACTTATAAAGTTGAAAGCATATTTTTACTACTTCTCTGAAGTTATTACAGTATATAGTAACAGAGTAACCATTTATGGTGTTGTCAATTCTATAAATTTATGCTTTGGCTGGGGTAAGAGCATTTACATGATTTTGCAATGTTAATGCAACATGGTCTTGTTAGAGCACATAGTTTGAAATCTTACCACTTGGTTTTCTGTTAACTTTATGACAACAATTAAACCTGTCAATAATATATAAGAAGTATAAGAACAATTTCGAAGAAAACTCAACTTGAGCAAATTTTAGCACCTATTAATCCTGAAGTAATTGTGCTAGTAGAACATTGAATTTTGGAAAATGAAATTGAAAATTTTAAAATACAGGTTTATAAACTTAATTATAACTTCATTTGCTCGTATTAGATCTGCTCATGGTGGTGTCATTGATTCTAGTTAAAGATACTCATACAGGTAATATAATTACAATTTCAGATACTAATGAATCTGTATTTGAAGCTGCATGTTTATCATTAAAAATTAATACTAAAAAATTAATCATTCTAGCAGTTTACAGGTCACCAAAAGGTGACTTAGATACATTTTTTGAGACATTAGAAAATGACATATAATAAAATTAGTAAACAGAAAGGATAAAAATTCTTCTATCCTAGTATGTGGAGACATGAATATAAATCTTTTTAAGGGTGGGGGGGTAGGCTCAAACAAGACGTTTTGATAGTGTTCGTACATTTCAATTTTTTTCTTGGAAAGTTTTCATCTGATCGTTTTGAAACCAACTCCATACCTGCACTATATTATTAGCTATCTACTGTAAAAATCCGATTGAATTATAAACTCAAGTTTCTGAGATTAACTGTCCAGAACAACTCTGTAATTGAGTTACAAAAATTGCTCAAAAGATGGCGCTTCAGAAATTTGTTGGCAGTTTTTCTGGGTTATAATTGAATGAAACTTATTAAATTTTTTTACATTGGTTAGCGGCTCTTTTACTCTAGGACCTCAGATAGTTTCATAATAATTACTGCAAAACAAACGGAAATAATTATTTACTTCCTAGACAATTCCAATAGATGGCAGTTACGGCCCCCCGCCCACCGTTAATGATTCTAGAGTAAAGGAAACTTTAATAAACCTGTGTAGTTCATATAACCTGGAAATATTAAATCAGCATGCAACTAGAGTCACTTTTGATCATCTAAATAGTGCTACATTAATTGACCATACATTCACTGATATTTTAAACAATGAATGTAAATATGATAACAAATCATCACGCTCTTTTAATTCAGCTCTTGGATTTTAATAATAAAAAGAATATTATGTACTTATTATAAATTTAAACGGATTTTCAGTCAAGATAATATTAAAACATTTAAAGATATGCTACGCAAGGAATCATGGACTGTTTGATGATAATGATGTGAATTATAAATACAATACATATAATACTTTTTATCAAATTTATTTTTACTATTTTGATACTGTATATGTTTTCCATATAAAAAATTAAAATTAATACTGCTAAAAGAAAATTTAAACCGTCACCTGAACTAATAAGAGGTGATTATCTAAGGCAATTCCATAGACATTTAAGCTATTATCCTAATGCACAACAAAAATTAGATTATAATTTATTAAAAAAAGAGCACGACAAAAAAATAGAAATAGAACATAAAAATAACAATAATAATATGCTATAACATTCAAATAATATTTCAAAGACAGCATGGCATATTGTAAAGTGTAATACAGGTAGAGTAACTCATAACATGTTACATGTCCTAAACTAAAAATTAATAATATTATAATTGAGCAGCCATATGATGTAGCCAATACTCTGAATCAAAGTTTTTAATTATCCGCAGCCAGGTTCAGTAGCCAGTTCGATGGAACCAGCTCCTCGTCAGGGTCAATCGAACTGGCTACTGAACCTTCTATTGTAAATAAACTTTCTTTCGTATCCAATGCCATGATACAAATTGTCATAAAGTTTTCCTTATCCATTCTATTTTTTTCAGGCTACGTGAGAAAAGTTATCGTTGAGAAAGGAAAATCTAAAGACTCTGCCAAATTGAAGACAAGGAAGAGGTTCGTGACCAAAGTACAGACGGAGAAGATTGGAACAGAAGTCAAAGGCAAGAAAAAGAAGACGAATGATTAATTTGTAGTTCCTTGTGTGGCTAAAAGGTCGAGTCCATTAATCATAATTCGTATGAACATGATAACACACAATTTTAATTGATTTGAAAAGTTGCTCAATTTTTAAATTTTTCAAACCTTCATAATGTGGCAAAGAGTATGTATAGGCCTAGCTACTCATTTATGTTCAAATTTACAGTGATTTGTAAATTATTAATTAATGTTCATTACATTTAAAATCAATAATTTGTGTGTCATCAAAAATGCAATAATTGATAACTATTGGCATAATTTTTATGTATTTATAATATGCTAGATATGTGCCAAACAAACAATTGAATTTTTGTTTTAAATATTCACACATTATTGTAATTTTCTTTATATCATTAAACCTATTCACAATAAATATTTGTTTTTGTACATATTTTTTATTATTATTTCTATTTTTACCCTTCAAAATTGCCTTTCAAAATTATCCTTCAAAATTTAAAGGGTTTGGTCCTTCAAAAATTGGAAGGACGCGTCCGTGGATTTTTGGCCCAAGGTTCTTGAAAGACGCGTCATTCCAAATTTTTAAAGACAAGTCTTTAAAAAAAATTGAAGGATTATGTATTTCTAGTAGTGACGTACGTAGTGACCTTAAGCCCGACTCCTTACTATCAAAATAAGTTCAGGTCATCAGGCCTAGGCAAGGTTTAAAGTTGGATCTCATCTACGCAATGCAATAGAGTATCGACCTCAAAAAAATTTATTGTAAAAATCTAAATCTAATGCAACGTCGTGCCACTCTGTTTTGTTTGTTTTTTCAGATTTTTTTAAACCGGGAAGTATTTCTAAAAAGTTTTGACGAGGTCGGGTTTGAACTCACGCCCCTTTTAGGTCCTATCCTTTTATTAAGAGAGGCGTCACTTTCTCTGTACTTTCAATGTTTTTTTTAAAAAATAGTTCCCGCACTCCAAAAAATCTGAAAAAAAAAAAAAAAAAAATTAGAGTAGCATAACTTTTCTGCAGTAAAATTTTGTGTAGATATTCCATTATTACCGTAACATATTTAAAAAAAAGAAAAGAAATTAATAAATTTTAAAATATAGCACATCTTTAATTTAAATACAATTATTTTCTTTGAATCATGGGACACACTGTTTTGTAAGCAATGAAACATAAATTTGTTATACTTCATGCACCTATAAATGTTTTTTGTAGGGAGTATTGTAAAGTAATTTACAAAAAAATATCTTAACTACATATATAAGACATATATATATATATATATATATATATATATATATATATATATATATATATATATATATATATATATATATATAATATATAATATATATATATATATATATATATATATATATATATATATATATATATATATATATATATATATATATATATATATATATATATATACAGTACTAGCTGTATACATATATGTTTTGACAAGATATGCTAAAACTATAATCCGCTACTACGATGATATTTTCTTGGTTAGTTCACTTCTAAATGCGACTTTCAGTGTAAGGGTCACCCGGTCATGAAAAGTGTTCATTGTATATAATAGATTAAAGGACTGCCAAACATTGCGCGCAAATTCCTCAGCCAATAATGTGACCAGCACCTTGCAGCAATGCATTATTTTTTTGAAATATCATATAATTGCTTTAAATTTATGAATATTATGTACGCGTATGTACGCGTTCCGTGTAAACTTCTACATATATTGCAGTCTACAGTTCTACAGATAGCGGTGTGTATTAGTTGTGAGCGGTCGGCTACATAAGTTGAGGTTCACCGGCCATCAAAATAAAAATTATCGTTTTCAGAGTAGGAAATAAATATATCTGATTCGGTCATGTACATAAATAAAGTGTACATGTTAATGCCGCGAGTCTCGGTAAACCGAGTACGAATGCGAATCCATAAATCGAAATTTGCAGACGCCGGAGAGGTTCACGCCATCGCTCGGTACGTACGTAGAACACTATTATTTATTTATTTGTCATATTATTTTTATCATATCATTTGGAGAGGGATATGGTCTTGGTTTATAATGGTTATACCCCTTAAAGGGGGTGTGACTTTTCAAAATTAAAAATTCACCAAAAAATCTTCTTTCCAAAAATGTAAATTTCACTTTCCTCCGACTCCCCGTTCCTTCCATACCGCCCGGTCAAAAGTCTACTATGACGTCACATTACTTAAGGTCGCGCGCAAGAAAGCAAGCAAGCAAGTGGCGGCGAGCGCTAAAATCCACGTTTTCGCGTCTTTAAGCCCGCCTAGCAGCCGACAGCAAAGAGATAAAAATTATCCGCCACGGGATGATTTTATCTAAAGAACATTCTGCGTTTGTATCCGCTTTCGGCATTTCTTCATTTTAATTAGGAAATTAAATATCACGATGCAAACTCAAATTTTTTACAGATTTCTTTTGTCAACTGACTTCAAACACATAAAATATTTTATCAAGCATCTAATAACTTTATTGTAGACACACGTATTGGATTGACATATTATATATGTACAGTACATACGACTCATATTATGTATATGGTATTTCAACAGTATTTTAATTACCTATGATTATAGCCGCAGCCTTACATTATATAAATTTATATATAATTATAAAATCACGGCAAACACGCAACTAAAACTGTCATCATTTTGTGCATTATCGCTATTTAATTACTTTCTTCGACGTTTGCATTTAAGTTATATAAATATGCAGCATATAGTGATTATTCGATATTACCATTATTAATTATTAATACAATATACTTTAAATTATTATATTTTTTATAATAATCACGAAATAATTGTTAATAATTATAATTAATCTTCAACTTAGAGGCTGCCCCATGCATAATATCACACCAGTTCTGCTTTTAATTCTTGTTGTTAATATTCAGTGTCATTGTAATATATATGTATTTATATATAATATATAAAGGTGTTTCCGGTCCAAATGTATAGATGGAAACTTTGTTTCCCTTTGAGTTAAAATAATATAACATAAAAGCTTGAATCACGGATAAAATACCCTTTGATAAAATACCCTCGGATATAATACCCAGACAAAATACCCTAGGACAAAATATCCTTGGACAAAATACCCTCGGACAATTAACCCTTGGACAAAATACCCTTAGACAATTAACCCTTGGACAAAATACCCTTAGACAATTAACCCTTGGACAAAATACCCTCGGACAAAATACCCTGGGATAAAATACCCTTGGACAAAATACCCTTGGACAATTTACCCACAGATAAAATACCCTTGGACAAAATACCCTTAGACAAAATACCCTTGGACAAAATACCCTTGGACAAAATACCCTCAGACAAAATATCCTTGGATGAAACACCCTTGGACAAAATACCCTTAGACGAAATACCCTTGGACAAAATACCCTCGGATAAAATACCCATCACTTTGAGGTTGGAAAAAATTTCAGTTTCAATTCAGGGCGAGAAATTCACATTTTTGAAAATACTGGAATATTTCATTTGCAATACATTCATAAACTAGCTCATTCAAAGAATAATCATCGTTTTGAATAATATATAATAGATATATGAATCTCAATTCCAAAACGCTTGGGTAAAAATGCATGTCCCCACTCGTGTTCAGTTCGTTCATATATAGCCGTCTCACTCAAATATCTTTTAATATACTATACACATCAATGCTCGTTTTTTCCTAACGGGGCCGGCTCCGTAGTCTGGTCTTTTTGTCAAAATTATATAACTAAAAGTTCGGTAAGAAAGAAGTATATGATTTTTTTCCCCGGTGTCTCAATATTTTTAAGTCACTAATATGCATTAAGAAGTTATAAAGGCTTTTTAACACAACTAAATACTTTTTAAGATAATTTTATTATGTACCATGTGTACATGTAATTCTATATCTTCAAAAATATAAAATTTCTTCTCATCATTAAAAATGTGAATTAAATATAATTTTTTCTGGTAAATAATGATTTTGTACAATAAAATAACAAATAAATAACTGAAATAGCAATACGTATTTTACTATCATGCTTTGTGCTGGTTGTTACCCGTGACAACATAAATTTTAAAACCATTATGAACATTTAATTTTATAGCTGGTTTCCATGAGTAAGTTTATAGAACATTCTACTGCAAAAAGCAATGTATCTCTTGTCGACCTTACAATGTAACATTATGTTAATACGTAAAAAATTGGGTGGGGAAGCAATGTTTTCTTCTATTCATGAGGTGACGATTTTTTATTCTTACTTTTTGTTTTGTTTTTGCTCTTTATTAAAAAATAATGAAAAAAATGCATTCATACATTCATTGTAAAATAATTATACCATAATGATTATGCGATGTTTTATTTAGTCTCTCCTGTTCATTTACATTTACCTATTCCCCCCCCCCCCCAAAGTCCTTTTTGCCTGGGTTGGCTCAAATTTATTGCACCCAAATTAACCTACATTAAGGGTAAGATAACACGAACAATCGATTGTTGTAGTCCCATTTGATTAACATGTAAACCTTAGCAACCTCATAATGATTCTGAATGTTTTTTGAGAGACAGTTCTTGGCACCAAAAAAAAATATGGAAAATATTTCAAAACAAACGGACGATCCAATTTTTTTAAATTATTTTCTTAGTTTAGGTCTCCATGGGAAAGCCCTATACTAAAAATTAAAAAAATTCGTTTAAAAAAATTGGATCGTCCGATTGTTTTGAAATTTTTTCCATATTTTTTTGGTGCCAAAAACTGTCTCTAAAAAAAAATTCAGAATTATTATGAGGTTGCTAAGATTTACATGTTAATCAAATGGGACTACAACAATCGATTCTTCGTGTTATCTTACCCTTAAAAAAATAACATGATAAATGATAAAATAATTAAAAGGTGCTAAATATTTAATTATTATACTCTACAACTAAACGTATAAAAAAATAAATTATGCTGTGAAAGTATCATGCGCAGGATTCAGTGAAATTTATTTTACCTTTTTCATGGGCAATTCGCAATAACATATTATAAATTATAGAAATTATAATCATAAATTTATGATTATAATTATTGGTACTGTTGAAATCCGAAATATCATATATTTTTAATTTTGGTTGGTTGGTTGGTTTTGGGGCAATTGACACATTATATTTTTAATTTTATTATATCAATAGGAAACTTTTTATGCAACATAAAAATTATTGTACCCTGTCCCTTTAATAATAATAATATTAATACTGTACTGTACAGTGTATATACAATACATGTGTGCAAAATGTTTGCATGATGTACGTAGGTATAATTTTTATCATTCTACGAAATACCTAAGATGCTGTTATATATTATAATATATGGTAAATTGTCTGAGGGTATTCTGTCCAAGAGTGTTTCGTCTAAGGGTATTTTGTCCGAGGGTATTTCGTCCAAGGGTATTTTGTCCATGGGTATTTTGTCTGAGGGTATTTTATCTGAGGGTATTTTGTCCAAGGGTATTTTGTCCTAGGGTATTTTGTCCAAGGGTATTTTGTCCTAGGGTAAATTATCCAAGGGTATTTTGTCCTAGGGTATTTTGTCCAAGGGTATTTTATCCCAGGGTATTTTGTCCAAGGGTATTTTGTCCTAGGGTTAATTGTCCAAGGGTATTTTGTCCTAGGGTAAATTATCCAAGGGTATTTTGTCCTAGGGTAAATTGTCTGAGGGTATTTTGTCCTAGGGTATTTTGTCTGGGTATTATATCTGAGGGTATTTTATCAAAGGGTATTTTCTCCGTTTACCAAAAGCTTTATTTATATTCAGAGCTCAAAGTAAGAATACTAATAATATTAGGGTTTCTGTAATTTAATTCTAGTACGTAATTCCAGCGTAATTCTAGCACAGCAGAGCAGACTCGGGCACCAGAATATTTACCGCGATTCAATCGACGGGGATCATCTGGCAGCAAGTTGGTTCAAACATATAAGGCTTTATATATATTTTCTTGAACTCATTACGCTTGCATATACGGAAATTTATAAAAAAAAATTATGTGATTTAATTAACTAAAAGTGCAGTGATAACAATCTCAGAGACAACGTGCAACTCCAAGTACTTGGAGGCGACGGTATTGAATGCTGATGCGAAACAAATTTTCACAACACTGAACTGAAAAAATCTCCCTACATTCTTGCTCCCTTATGTGTGCGGCCGGAACTGTCCGCTGACACTGAAGGCCAGAGTAAGCCCACGTGTCTATAAAGAAACAAAACTTAATTGCAATTATAAATAATTATATATTTTTGCCTCAAAATCGAATTAAAAATTTGTTCATTATTTGTATTTATAATAATATGTAAAATCTAAAATCATTGAACCGATTGAACGTACAGTACTATACTATATTATATTTCGTCTAAATAACAATTAACATTATATAATATAGTATTTGCATATATTATATGGTATTTGTATGGTATTACTATATTATAATGTTAACTGTTATTTAGTCTTAGATGTTATTTAGTCGTAGACTATATAAATATATAATATATAGTATATATAGTACTGTACGTTCAATCGGTTCAATGATTTTAGATTTTACATATTATTATAAATACAAATAATGAACAAATTTTTAATTCGATTTTGAGGCAAAAATACATAATTATTTATAATTGCAAAGTTTTGTTTCTTTATAGACACGTGGGCTAGCTTACTCTGGCTTTCAGTGTCAGCGGACAGTTCCGGCCGCACACATAAGGGAGCAAGAATGTAGGGAGATTTTTTCAGTTCAGTTTTGAAAAAATTTGTTTTGCATCAGCATTCAATAACTTCGCCTCCTCCACGTTATCTCTCAGATTGTTATCACTGCACCTTTAGTTAATTGAATCACATAATTATTTATAAATTTCCGTATATGCATAATAGCAAGCGTATAATGAGTGCAATAAAAGATATATATAATGCCTTATATGTATGTTAGACTAAATATAATAATTTAAAGTATATTGTATTAATAATTAATAATGGTAATATCGAATAATCACTATATATGCTGCATATTTATATAACTTAAATACAAATGTCGAAGAAAGTAAATAAATAGCGATCATGCACAAAATAATAACAGTTTTTGTTGCGTGTTTGCCGTGATTTTATAATTATATAATGTAAGGCTGCGGCTAAAATCATAGGTAATTAAAATACTGTTGAAATACCATATACATAATATAAATCGCATGCACTGTACTTATATAATATGTCAATCCAATACGTGTGTCTACAATAAAGTTATTAGATGCTTGATAAAATATTTTATGTGTTTGAAGTCAGTTGACAAAAGAAATCTGTAAAAAATTTGAGTTTGCATCGTGATATTTAATTTCCTAATTAAAATGAAGAAATGCCGAAAGCGGATACAAACGCAGAATGTTCTTTAGATAAAATCATCCCGTGGCGGATAATTTTTATCTCTTTGCTGTCGGCTGCTAGGCGGGCTTAAAGACGCGAAAACGTGGATTTTAGCGCTCGCCGCCACTTGCTTGCTTGCTTTCTTGCGCGCGACCTTAAGTAATGTGACGTCATAGTAGACTTTTGACCGGGCGGTATGGAAGGAACGGGGAGTCGGAGGAAAGTGAAATTTACATTTTTGGAAAGAAGATTTTTTGGTGAATTTTTAATTTTGAAAAGTCACACCCCCTTTAAGATTGTTACGTAGTAATTGTATTTAACGAGCAAAGGATATTCATTATGATATCAATGATATCATACCTATATAAAGATTAGTTAAAAAACATTGTAACTATATATGCGGCATATATTATACGGGAATTTCATGTTTACGTTTTGGGTAGCATAGAGATGCTCAAAGCCGCCCAAAGATCTTCAGGATGTAGGCAAAAAAACCTAAAATCCCATGCTGTGCGTGTTAACCTAATTCACAACATCTCTTTTTTAATAAAATAGTTTTGGTCACCAAATATTTTTTTTTCAATAGCATTGGGCATCTTGTCACCATTTATGAAAGAAAATTCTACGAAAAATGATGCGAATAGCCAGAAGAAATTAATTTCGAGACCAACTTTAACATTGCATGCACGTATCTGCATGCTATGCCGCTGACAATGTTTTGCCTACACAATCGTGACGTATGGTGAAAGACCCGTTGCGCATATCCTGGCTATTTTATGATTACTGTGTTTCATAATTTAACATTAGACATGCATGGAACCGAGCAAATACCATGTCTTAAATGCAGGCGCGGATTCAGCCCCTCCCCCCCCCCCTGAAGTTTTGGATTTAACATGGGCAACATAGGCAATCCCCCCCACACAATTTTTTTTAACATTAATTAGCCTTATGAAGAGCCCCCCCCCACAATTTTTTTTAACATTAATTAGCCTTATGAAGAGCCCCTCCCCCATAAAAAAATAGAAAGTTCTGGATCCGCGCCTGCGTAAATGTATATTAATTTTAATTTGTTAAATTCAATTAATTATTCTTGAAGACTCTATGAAACGCAATTGAAATTTGACATTTACTAATTTACTATCATAAATAATTATAAAAGTAAGGTATGTAAACGAGGTTTGTTACGATAGTAAAGCATTTTATTACCCGGCCTATGTAATAAACATATTACGTAATACGTTAAACTGAAATGAGAAACCAAACTATAAAAATATATCTACCGGAATATTTCCACTCGACCATTTTCATGTATTATATACGCCAAGATCGAGTATATTTATCACTTCACTATATATTAGACCTGTCATATGCGCATATTTTTATATGTTTATTTATTTTTGTTCGTAAGCTTCATTGAAGATGAAAAAAGGTGTGTCCCTTAATTAAGCTTATAATAATACAAAACAAGAAATGTGCACGTACTGTACAGTGTATTGTATAATGATAACAGTGTAAAAATAAAAAAATAAACTATTAACAATACAAACAATAGTTGTATTTTTTGTTGTAAACCCGATCTCGATCGACCTTATGTCCACATATGTACGTAAGGAATAAAGGAAATAGCTGAGAGCAGAAAATCTACTGTATACACACGGTACAGCCCAGGATTTAGCAGATCTAAATGGTGATTCACGACATATCAAAATCAACAAGTAGAAATTTAATATTCCAATAAGATTAAACAACGTTTTGTTGATCTTGCGAGCTATAACTCACACCAAAGGGGAGAACTTTATATAATATGCTTTGCTCACACGTCGCGCGCGTGGTCAATACAAGTCAAGATCTGATTCTGCTGTTAGGATAACGCGCGCGTGCTCCCCTATTATAATAATACTGCGCTTTTGCTGCTCTCGCACGCTGCTTTACCTGAAATAGCATTATTATAATTTATTATAACTTGCAGCTTTAAATGGGGCACAGTGACAGCGCGCGTTGTATTACTGTCGAACCCGCGAGTTGTGTTATTAGATTATGTTCTCGCCTAAACAATGTGAGTGAGACTTATAGTACACAATCGTTGCTGGATACCTGATGCGTTAATTCGTACTGTACCGGCAGGAGCTCAAGAAATTACGGGGTTTTCACCATACGTCACAAAACAATATGACGTCATGATTGTGTAGGCAAAACATTGTCAGCGGCATAGCAGATACGTGTTAAAGTTAGTCTCGAAATTAATTTCTCCTGGCTATTTGCATCATATTTGTCGTAGAATTTTCTTTCATAAATGGTGCATGACAAGAAGAACCAATGCTATAATATTGAAAAAAAATATTTGGCGACCAAAACTATTATTAAAAAAGAGATGTTGTGAAACTTGTGAACACGCGCAACATAAGATTTTAGAATTTTCTGCCTACATCCCGAAGTTCTTCGGGCGGCTTCGGGCAACTCCGTGCTACCCAAAACGTAAAAATGAAAGGTATAAAGGCCCGTATGTGTAGACATTTCTTGATCCCCCGTCGGTACGTAAATGCGCGTCTCTGCTTGAGTATAAAGATGGTGCTAAATGGAATAGCTGCACATTATGTAATTTAATGGTAAAAATATTCAAACATAAACATATATGAAAAACTAATTCATAATTTAAAAAAATATATTTATCCATTCTCTCCTACAATCAAAACATCACAATATATTTTTGTTGGGGTTAATATGACACGTCAATTGGCAATATAACAGCCGAGGGGTTGACAGGTTGACACTACAAAATGAAAAATCCTGACGTTATCGATACACTTTGCTACTTTATTTTTATTTCTTGGTACAGTAGCTTATTGTTGTAGCTTACTTAGAGATAAAAATAAATAAAACTGGAACGAGTTTTCGAGACAGGATTTAATATTATTTCATTTCAAATCTGCGTGTCGAAACAAATATATATATTATATATCTGTCGTGTCAGTTTTGTGAAAACTGAGGTAAAGGCCCGACAACAACATTGGCCTTATAGGACGGAAACCAAAATTGGGTTGTGAGAAATTTGCCAGCTTCAATTTGCTCAAACCATAAGTGATTAAGTTTTAAAACTATGGATTTTTTAAAATTCATTTTGATCGATTCCGTCATACAGAAATATCCATTGACTACGAAATAACTTAATTTAATCTTTAAAAATTAATTTCAAGATGTGCATATTTAATAGAATTCAATTTGTATAATATATATATAATATAAATATTTTAAAATTTTAAAAAATCCATAGTTTTAAAACTTAATCACTTATGGTTTGAGCAAATTGAAGCTGGCAAATTTTTCACAGCCCAATTTTGGTTTCCGTTCTATAAGGCCAATGTTGCTGTCGGGCCTTTACCTCAGTTTTCACAAAACTGACACGACAGATCCTCTTCAAAAATTGGCATGCAAAACCTATTGATGGTGCACTCAGAAAATATTTAAAGCAAATATCCTAAAAAGCAACACATTTACTGTGTTGTTTTTGTACCTCAAAGGAAAAATCCTTAAATCTTACACACACGGGAGTTTAGAGTTCAACACATCAAGATGTTTAAATTTTTACACATTTAGTGTGTTGGATTCTAAATTTTTGAGCGTAAGATCCAACACCCCTTGAGCGTAAAGTTCTACACAGAACTGCTTAAAATGTTACACACTTGGTGTAAGATTCTACGCCCCAAGAGTGTAGGCTGCTAAGCTTTTTGTGTGTAGCTTTCTACGCACCTAGTGTTTAGTTTTCTAAGCTTTTGTGCGTAGCTTTCTACGCACCTGCAGTGTAGGATTTTATGATTTTATATATATTATAATAGTATTATACTATAGCCATGTCTCTTAACTTTTCGAAGACTTATAAGTGTATACGATAGCATATTGAATATTATAAATTAAAATACATCTCCTAATTTTTGGCTGCCTAATTATTATTCGAATTATTATTTATTCCTCTTATATTTATGATTTTTTTCCGTATTTTTTAAAACAGCTTCTATCCTCTTAAGTATCCTAAAATTAAAAAATAGTTATAATAAATTATACTATGATAATTGTGTATTTGCTTAAAAAAAGGTGGTTTCATGGATAAAATATAATTAAAATTTACATTTTTTTTTATTAATGCACTTTTTTTTTTATTACTTAAGAACACAGATATCACATGAGTAAAAAAAATGATGATGCAAGTAACAAAAAAGTAGATTATATTAAACAAAAACTTTTTATGCAGTTCTATAGTTTAATAGAAAGACAAATTTCGTACGTACTTTAATAACCATTTGTAGGTGTAAATATATATTAATATATTTTAGACAATATTTCTTGAAACACTCATTAATACAACGGCACATAAATTGATGCTGAAAGCATTCTTGCATATATTACACTCAAATACTCGAGTTTTTATTGAGTTTTCAGTGCACACAATGTTATGCCATGGCGACTCCCCGGCTTCTTGCCCGCCTAAACGAACGTTTAATCAAATCTACAGTTTCAATACACTGCTACACACTCGCACACCTCACACACTATTGTCGCATTATCTAAAACTCGATTACAACATGCACTTACTTTCACAAGTAATATATTACAAAATTTAAACTATCACGAAACGAAAACCTCATCAAATCCAGATATTGATGAACTAACACACAAGCGAGCAAACACACAGCAAAGAACTTCAGATCTAACGGTCGCAAATTCCTGTCTCTGATGACGCTGCGCGCATCCTTTGCGCAGATGTGTAACTGTGTAACTGTGTAGGACTTTAAACTGAAACAAAGTGTGTAAGGTTTTAAGCACTACTGTGTTGATTCTTATACGTTTTATTCTAAAAACCAGCTTAACACATTTCGTGTGTTGCTGCTTAAGTTGCATGTGTAGGATTTTAAAAGAAGGTGTGTAAGATTTTAAGCACCAATGTGTTGATTCTAATACGTTTTATTCTTAAGTCCATCTTAACACATTTCGTGTGTTGTTGTTTAAGATGCATGTGTAGGAAGTTAACTAGCTTGGTGTGTAAAACAACTTTTTAAACAGTTTTGTTGCTTAACTTTTACTCACCAAAGGTGTTGAGTTTTAAGAACATAGTTTTACCTCTCTCGTTACACTCTTGTATACTGACTTTTTACACACTTTCATCTTAAAATCTTACACACCTTGGGTGTACCCATACATCTTACACACTTAATGTGTAGACTACTACTCATTGAAATCTTAACTTTTAATACCTTTGTGTTAGTTCTTACACATTTTGAAAACGCAACACACAATGCGTAAATTCTAACACTTTTTGCTTAAGATCTAACACTTTTTACGTGGGATTTTTAAGCAAAAAGTGTACAACCCGTCTTTACACATGTAAGTGTGTTGGGACTTTTCTGCGTGTGAGTTCAAAGTTCTCTGAAGGTCTTGTTGGATTCAAGGGGGCCGATTCTGAGATCTCAATCAATCAACTGAGATTTATCCTTAAATATAAATTATAAATAAAACTGACAAGACAGATCCACTTCAAAAATTAGCATGCAACCTATAAAGTTTTCTGCAAGTCTTAATAGTTAATTGCATTCAAGGGAGCGGATTCCGAGATCTCAATCAACTGAGATTGAACTGATCATGGAGAAAATAGACCTATATATTATCCTTGGAACTGGTCAACTGACAATCAACTAGCTGAGATTCAGCCTTAAGTAAAAATTAGATTCTGGCTTCCATCAGCAGCGATAACTGAAATTATCACATTAAATATGTAATAATACGTGAAAAATAGTTGAATTGTGTTTTCCAGGCGACTGAAAAAATCTACTTGCGTTGTTATGTCAGACGACCATTGATTTATTATTCGACTGATTATGAAACACACGACTTAATTACGTAAATTGAAGCAGGAATATTAACTGATTATACAGTACATCAATAACAATATCTCACGACAGTTATTAGAGTTGACTGAATAGCGTGAAAGTTACCCCTGCCCAAGTTCCCTGTATGCTAGTATAGGGATCTTGATGCCCCTGCCTAGTTAGTCAAAGCGCCAAGACATAATATTTACTAATTTTTTTTTAGCACCCAGTCTACGTACTTATCACGAAAAAAGTTCAAGTTCACCATTCACCATGTAATCACCTCCATACTGTGTCATGGCAACTCCTACAAACAAAGCAAGGGCAGCCAGATAGCGTTCGTTCTGTCCCGAGGTGTACATTTCGTCATAAGAGAACACCTGATACAATACTGTAATACAAAATTTTATATCTATAACCACAAATGAATCAATTTAAAGATTCCCACGGTGCAATAAATAACACACAAGCTGTACTATATAACACGTGACATCATACTACCTGGGTATTATAGGTATTACAGTAAATCACTAAAAAATAAGTACGGGGTAAATTAAAATAGTAAAAACAATCATCTAGATCGTGTTCAGCATGTCAAAACTTGAATGAAAATATATAGGAATCAATGCCTCTGTAACGAATTACAATTTAAAAAGTAAAACTGACAAGAATATTATATAATAAGGGGCATTCACAAATCCTTAAGGCCACATTTAAGGTTCAATAATTTAATTAAGGCCAGAAAATTTGCGTTTAAAAAGCTTGTCTAAAATCGGGCTTTACAAATTTGGCCTTACATAACTAAAACTGGAATTAAGGCCACATTTTTTAAGGCTTGATTTTACCATTCTTTATTATAATATGATTTTACTTAGTCAATTGTGAATTATTTTTGGAGAATATACTGCATACAGACAAACGTTATAAGATAAGAAGCATGGTCTAAAATAGCACAAGAAAAAGGGCATATTGAACCTTTTAAAATATCGTAACAACATGAAAAACAACTTTCAGTGAGAGATAATATTTATTTTCTTTGCTGGGTGAATGTAAGCATTTTATGGATGGACTTTGGTTATTTATTTGTTATTATTTTTCCCTCCAAACTATGTATTTTTAACCCAATGAACAAGTATTACTGTATAATTATTACCGCAACTTCGAGTAAAAAAAAAAATTAAGAAATGGTAAATCCTATAATCTTTTAAACTTAATTCCAATGTTAGTTATAAATGCTTTAGATAGTGCAATTTCTATAGATATTATATGTTTGTATATTATATATGATCAATAGGGTGCAGCCCTTTTGCGCCGCGGTCAAAATTTCTTGAAAAAGGTACAGGTCTTTTGCGCCGCGATTAGTATACAGTAGGTCTTTTGCGCCCCTGCACAGCAGGGTGCAAACAGGATGATTGCGCCTCCCGGTTTTGAGGCTGTGACTAAGGTTTAACATAAACATACTTGAAACCTCTTTTCTAGCTGAACCATGCTATCTCATTGCGATAAATTTAATACAACAATTAATATTAGAGTACAATGCAGTATATATTATATTAAGCGTAACTATATTTAATTTTATTTACTCAATAAATAATCTTTGTAAGAAATCCACGGAAGAGGTTAAAAATTATTTTATGTAATATAGTGATAATATACGTTCCTGTATATAATCTATACTTAAACCAAAAATGTCAAATGCTATGGTAAAATTCAATGGTAATTCAGTCACTAATACTTGCTTTTAGAAGTATGCACATGAATTTAAATTTATTCTAAATTTATAAAGATATTCTTTTAAAACCATTCATAAAAACAATTATTAAACATGTTAACAATTAAAGATTAAGAAGCTCACTGCTTTAACAGATTACTATAATAATAAGGCTTGTCGCACTCGCAGACAGAATCGCATGATTTCGCAGCGTATGATAAAAAAAAGAACCTATGTGATCAGCTGTGCGCGCGCACACTGCAGCTTCGTATTGTATGCTGTCGTATGGTAAGAAATTTAGAACCGCGCGGTTCTATATAATGAGAAACCTACGATCGTAGAACTAAAAGTCTGTGTGCGACCCCCCTAAAACATATTAAATTACATGATACAGTAAATAATATTTTTTATAGTTGTATACTATATCATTAAATATATTTATACACGATTTAAAAAAATATGTATAATAGTAAATAGATAGCTAACTTTTGCAAGTATCGGCTGACTTCTGATATTTTGCTTCAATTATAAAGGCTTTTATTTTTTAGTGATATTTTTTTTCTCAGCACCTTTTTTAATTAAGTTGTATGCAAAAAATAAATAAATAAAAATAAAAAATAAAAGCTCTATATAATTATAGAAAAGAGCAATACAGAGTGTATCGACCTCTTTTTTTTTTTTTTTTTTTTTTTTGCAAAACAAATAGAGTTTATTAGAGGGTGCACAATTATGCCACTCTGATTTTTTCCAGATTTTTTATTTAGAGGCTGGGAAGTATTGCTAAAAAGTTGTGCCGAGGTCAGGTTTGAACCCACGCTCTTTTTGTTTGTATCCTTTTATTAAAGGCGTCAAGAGGCGCATTACTCTCTCAGTGCTTTCAATAACATTTTGAAAATAGTTCCCGGACTCTTAAAAAAAGCAGGAAAAAATCAGAGTTGCATAAAAATTTGCACCCTCCATTCATTTCTGCAATAAAAAATTATGAGGTTGGCACTCTATTGTGATTTGTTTGATTTGTTGCGAAAATTAAAACACTGAACTGTGATACCAGCTGAGATACCTATTCGCTTCAGCTAAAATGTAGTATTTTGAATGCAAACAGAAATATATATACAGTATAAAGAATAAATCAAAGCTAAATCAGAGAACTTCAATATAAAATCTCTGGTTTTATGAATAGATTTCTCAATAAATTTTACAGTACATAATTATATATAACAAAGTTATATTATTATAAATAATATTATGATAAATTAATAAAACTTTATGCCATGAGATGACGTGTTAAGCTAGAAAAGAGGTTTCTAATATGTTTATGTTAAACTCCAGTCGCAGCCTTAAAACCGGGCGGCGCAATCGTCCTGTTTGCACCCAGCTGTGTGCAATGCAGGGGCGCAAAAGACCTGTTTACTTGACTGTGTTGGGGCGCAAAAGACCTGCTGTTTACTTGACTGCGTTGGGGCGCAAAAGACCGGTCATTAAGGGAAATCGGCGCAAACGTCCTGCAACGGATGAAATATCATACATTACAGAACTGCATGCATGAAATTAAAATCACGGAACTCGATTTCTGATCCATACAATAGCTACAATGGCAGTATACATTATTGTACAGTTTTCTGGTATATAACGATTTTCTGAATGAAGCTTCACCGAATCTGAGTCTCACAAAACTACAGCATAACAATTAAGATACCGCCTGATGTAATAAAAACAAAAAATAACAATTAACTTTTTGCGGTGGCTGTATGTATGACTCTATCAAAATCTCAAACAAAAACATTAATATTGGCGATAAAAGTTTATTTATTTATTATTATATTTTTTCGAAAAACAGACTACAGGTTAGGTAATCCGATTATAAAGAATACACAATAGTTCATACAAATAAATTCTTAATTAAAAAAAACACGTACAAAAATTATTATATAACTAAAAAAAATCTTGGTAATAATTAAGCATACATTTGAGTTATTTACACATCCTTGCAATTTCTTGCGAAGATTGATGGAAAATGTCATTAAGCTCGTATTTACTGTACGTACAGCTCATTGCAAAACGATATTGAACTCTGAAAATTATAAAAGCATATATAATTTATCAATATTAATTCTTAATTGGATTTGGTATGTAGATATGTTAATTTTAACAAGAAAAATAGCTCTTATCAAATCTTATTATGAATCTGGTAATTTTTTAATTATTAACTCGGCAAAATCCTAATTCTCCTATGTATATTAGTCTTTTATTAAACACAGAAAGTGTACATATTAACAGCACTAGAAACATACATTATAGAAAAACATTACAATAGAACACATAAAACATACATACAAAACATATATAATAGTTACAGAATAATAGAACAATAGAAAATGATAATAAAACAATATAAAATAAAATAACAGATGATACTAACAGCCTGTTACATCATAATAATAATATATCATATATATAATCACATATATATAAGACAAAATATGACATAGAAAATAGATAGAATAAAAAAAAAAAACTTATTGCTTCATTGCTATTCAAAATCTATAGACTATATGAAATCTCCCCTGGCATAATCGCTAATAGGCTTAATTCTAGATTTACAGATATTTAAATGATATTGGCTACAATATTCATTACATAATTTACATACACAAGATTGTTCAGCTTTATGATAACCAGAAGATTTACAAATTAGATAGTGGAAGCCGTGAACAGCCTGGCGAGTTAAAACATTTCTAACATTGGATCTATCCAATTGGGGCAGACACCAATATTTACATGTCATAGCATCAGTGCTGTAAAACTCAGGATTAATATCCTGAGCTTTTTGATTCCTGACAGCTATAAAATTGGAATATTGATCTGTCGTTGGAAGTCTAAACATTTCTTTGATTTCTGTAATAAAATAATTGGAATCTATCAGTTTATAGGCCAGTCTAGTTTCGGTAAATTTTGACAGACACAGTAATCTTTTAACAAACATGGCTTTTACTGATTCTAATTTATCAAAATCGGATACAGATAAATGAGGCCATACAATTTCAATACCATAAGTAGCCACAGGGGCGACTTTTAAATTGAATAGTTTGAGCCCTGTTTTGACGGATAGACCAGACAGCCCTGAGATAGTGTACATAACAGTGATAGCGTTCTTACATCTTTCTGTTATATGTTTAGAAAAAGAAAGCCCTGTCATTTGAAGTATTATGCCAAGATATTTAAATGAATTTAGAAATTCAATCTTTTGACCGTCACAATAAATTTCATCGTTTTTGCATAACGGTCCGCCTCTTCTAAACTTAACAACCTTGGTTTTCTCTGTGTTAATTTCTAGACCATTTGTTTTGGCCCAGATGGATAGATTATTTAGCGCTTTTTGTAGCTTGACTTTGCTCTTTGAAATAATAGCAAGATCATCTGCATATAAATTTAGTACGACTTGATCATTTTCATTTTCACAGTTTATATCTTTTGTAATCTCAGTTATATCTGCAGTAAAAAGATTGAAAAGAAGAGAGCTGCTCGGGTCTCCTTGCAAAACTCCGTTAGATTGAATAATATTACTAGAACATGATAAGCGATCTTGAACACATACATAATTGATATTTAGAATAACAGCTAAGATATTCAAAATTTCAGAAGGAATTACTTTAAATGACTTCAGCTTTTCAATGAGCAAATTCCTATTGACCGAATCAAAAGCTTTTCTGAAGTCTACAAAAACAATATATAAATGACCCTTTGGCTTCTCCAATGCTAGTTTAATTTGATTATATACTGTGGATACAGCTTGTATTGTGGAACGTCCTGGCATAAAGCCGTATTGCTCTTTTGGAATAAGATAGTGGGTGGAATCAAAAAGCCTGTTTGCAATTAATCTCGAGAAGAGTTTGTACATGGTATATGTCATCACTACACATCACCCCGAATAAAGACGAATTTATTATTACTTTAAAGTCGATCTAAATAATTTATATTACACATGCAGTGCAGCAGTAGGTTGCTCGTCTTTCAACCTATATTACAGGAGTAAACCTAAAAATCGCTCTGTTTTATGGTATTTCATTTCATTTATTGAATCCAATACAGTTTTCCCATATTTGGTTAAGTGTAGTACATCTCCAGCCTCACAGAACATAATTAACACACAATTAATTAAACATAATTAATTACACAGATATAAAGTATACATTACACATAGATTGTTTTGTTTATTAGCGCATTAAACATAATATTAAATTATTCTACTGTTGTTGAATTATTCAATATCTATAAATCAGAATCTAAAGACGGAAGATGCGATGTTTTGATCATACATTTAAATATATCACGCATTCTATGAGGTGGGTCATTATATAATAATTAATGCTCTAACTTAATTCTATATATTTAGAAGTTATATCATTCTATATATTTTATTGATAGATCGTCACTTTGGTTGTTTACAAGTAAGCATGCAAGCAGTGTTGAACTGTACCCTATATGTCTGTCAGTTTACTGTATACTTGGAATTCTAGAGAAACACATGCATGCAGTGCGAGAAAATAAAAGCAAGCAAAGCGACAAGCGTGCAGTAGGGAAACATATACAAGGAGAAGGCGCGCACGGGCCGCAGGGGGAGCGAGGGGAACCACAGAAAATCAATAAGTGCGCGCGAGTGCCCTAGTAAAGGTTGTGCAGCCCTCATTAAAAAAGAAAAAAAAAAAAAAAAAGAGAGAATACTTCAAGACTTTTTGGAGACAACGTTATAGAAAATGCGTGCCTTATCATATGACCATGGGTGTATAGTTATAATTATTTCAAAGTCATTCATGATATTCAAGGTTTTACAATTGATTAAAGACGGTTACTCTAGGATATATAAAATAAAAAGAAAAGTAACGGGATTCATTTTCCTGCATAAGAAAGGCCAGAGCATTTTTGTTTTTGTTTTTTACAATATTTGTCGTCGGTTTAACTACATATACAAAAAAATGTTGGTGATAAGAAACAAAGAAAAGAATGATCTAATACTCTTAAAATAAGAGTCCACTTTTGCCTCGCCTGCCTGCATTGACGTAGTTAATCAAACAACTGATAAGTGATGAAATATTATTTCTTTTACATTACCGGTTGGTTGTCATCGTCCTATCCTACTTGACTAACAATTTATGACTAAATCTGCTGTCTAATAAAAGTAGGTGAAGTAAATCTAATATAATAATAACATTTACGTATGTATATTTTTTTTCCTACTATATACACATACATGTACTGTATATAAGAAATTGAATCGTTTAAAGCTAATATTTATTTAGTATTAGAAAATACAGAACAAAACTGTTGTTTACGTACAGTACAGTACGTACTACATTTACCCACTATGCAATAAAAACCAGTAATTAATTTGCAGTTCAGTACGTATGTACTGTACGTATTGACTGCGGACAAAATTACGATCTCCTTAAAAAGTCCTAAATCACCCCTAAAGTCCTACGGTACTATTATGAATATCGGAGTAATGTTCAAAGAATTACATCAAGTAAAACGCTTTTCATTCTTCTTATTTAATTATAAATCAATACTGTACACTGTATGTGGAACTGTGTACTGTACACATAATTTATGTAGTCAGTCATAATTCACCATATATAAGAAAAAAGTAGTTACAAGCTACCACATACAGTTGATAATTAAGTTACTCGACAGTATGTACCTAATGAAACTATTTACGTGTTGACTTTAAATAGTCAACATCGGGATAATCAATAATTATTGCAGTTATAGCATCTGCATTTTTTTAAAGTGCAGCAATTAAAATAACAACAGTTATAATAAAATCTGACACTAATTTTCAATAATTACCGTTAACTCCCACACAATAGTTTATTTGACTGCTAAATTTACTGTTAACCATAATTTTAGCACTCTTTTTTGTTACTCACACTCACTCGCCTAATTTCCTAGCCAAAACTAAAAAAAAAAAAGAAAATACAAACACAAACACAATCAATTTTCTTTCTATTTATTTGCCTACCGGTAAATTAACCTTCCTTGCCTACCTTCACAATAATCAATGTGAAAAATGTGAAAATTTTAGTCATCTCCTAACTGTTTTACGTGAAAGAGGATCACAACTGATTGAATTGAAAACAATTTAGTCCTTCATGATCAACAGAACTCTGAAGGTAATTATTAAATCGAATACTGTACGATGAAATGCGCGGGAATTCTCCGAGGAGAGTCAATAGCTAAAATCTAAAATCAAGCTAATATACTGTAGTATCAAATTTAAAACGTCTTTCGATTTAATTTGAATGTTGTATTGATCGTGTATTTTCATTTTTAATTATATATGATATAATAGCTATTATATCATATTATACTGTATATATTAATATATTACATGATATATATTATACTGTACATACATAATTGGTAGCTTCCTTGCTTTTTCTATTTTGCTTTTAAAACAAGAAAAATGAGGATATTTGCCATTTTTATTTGTAATTTTTGATTGCCATCTATTTGAGATTGATATAATTATATTGTGCATATCGACATACAGTATAATATAAATTTCGTAATTTTTGTAATGTTTGATGTTACGTTTTACGTACAGGAAAGATGAATGAAGCTAAGTACTGTACAGCATTAATTTTTCAGATTTTCACAGAGTAATGCAATAATTTATTTCTACATAATAAAACTACGAAGTGCATAATATATTATTATGTACATATAGTAGGTTTACAATTATGCATACCTATCGATACCGGTAGGTGAATCATTAACCAAGAGCGCATGACAGAGGCTACATGCAAAGATATGACATTTCAAATTTAAGAATTGTGCCTTTCAACAAAGCCTTAACTTGTACATGTGTGTTTCCTCGATAGAAGCATAAAATATAATGCATACGCAAAGTGTCCGCTAAAATTACACACTCGAATTTTGAGTCTGTATTTAAGGTAGAGATAATGCGGATCAGCTGGCTCAATGCTAAAAAAATCCCATTCATAAAAATTATGAAAAAAAATTAAAATGTTCTCCTCTACCTCCCCTATCAGTAGGTAAAATATCAGGTATACTAGCATATAGCTAGTTTTCGAGTTATTAATTTTTGAAGTTGACCAATTTAACATGGAAGTTCCATTTCTCCATGTTAAATTAGTAAACTTTAAAAATTAATAACTCGAAAACTAGCTCGTTTTTGTATACCTGATATTTTACCTACTGATAGAAGATGTAGTGGAGAACATTTTAATTTTTTTTCATAATTTTTATGAATGGGATTTTTTTAGCATTGGGCCAGCTGTTCCGTATTATCTCTACCTTAATGGCATAAAATTATAAGAAAAAAATGAACAGAACTATCCACAGCAAAAATTTCCCCTTTTTAGCAGATGGCCGTGGTAACTATACGTTTTGTACGAATAATGCGTCCGGCTGTTGGTCAGAAAAGTTTTTCGGGGCTACGGATGTTATAATAATACAGTGCATTAGCAAATATGTACAGCAGACATTTGTACAATACGAATTAATACACAATACAGGAGGTCCACAATCCACAATGCATCACACAAGATCTGATGCAGGTGATTGAAATTGCCCTACAAACAATGCAACAATAAGTCTTTATTAGCCAACTCAGAGATGGTGTAAAACTATGGTTATGGAACCAATTGATTTATAGATAGCAATATCTAGGGTGTGCAATCGAGGCTTATATACACAACTCTACATAATATAGCCATCATATTATAACAGAATTATGCAGAAGAGTCATAAGACCCAACAAACGATAGAGATTGTCCGCATTGACGGAAATCTTGACACAAATTAAATTGCATTTTAAGACACTTAAAAGTAATATTTTACTTACGACAACTTTCTTCTATCCATGTTTAGTAGTTAAATTAACAGTTCATTAATATCTGAATAAATTAAAAGGTCCAAATTAACTAAAACTCTAGTTGTTAACACCGATTCATCTCCAGCTGACACACACACAGACCCAAGCACCGAAGTACCGAACCAAAATTTTTGAGTCTTTTCAGTAAACTACAGATGATTTGTTCTAATAATGCGCAGAAATTTCTAAAATCAAGTAAAAAAAGTACTGTGCGCACCAATGGAACTACTCTGAGAATATAACAACTCAAACACAATCTGTCAATACCAGAGGGCAGCACGTATCAGAGAAACCACGGCACCACGGAACGAATTTTTTTTTTTTTTAATAAGGTGGTAAATTGTAATGCTGCTGAATACTGTGGGTTCTTTTATTCTTATAATAATATATTATACATGTCATAATTATGTATTATTTTTAATTGAAAACGCGTACATCAACCTTTTATAAGCTATCTAGTACCATTTTTAATATAAAAAATATTTAAAAGAATAAAAGAGCACAATTAATATATAGAGTAGATGCAATGTCCTGCGGAAGATGGCAGTGTATTGTCTTATATATCGATATTGCATATGCATAATATGACATTCAAATCTTCGGGCCTGGAACATTATTTATGTTGATGTTGTCAGTATTAATACTATTAATTATAAAATAGATGGCAACAGAACGAACCAAAATAAGATATTAATGAGTCTGCACTACGCGGGCTTCATTTCAATTTTAGTTTTTATATACAAAAAAATAATTTTAACGAACGTACAGAGGTCTTAAAATTTATAATTACTCGAAATTGTTTACAGTAAAAAGTTCGATCTGTCCTCCTGCAATAAATTATGATATAATTAAGCGACATCAAAGCGATACAATTTTTTTATACAGAATTTATTTTTAAAATTTTTTGTAGATCATGTTCAATTAGAAAAGCAATTTTTTTTTTTTTTATAAGGATACACCCCTAAGAGCTTACAGCTCGCGGCGGGGTATTGGGTAGGGATAAGGTAGGGAATGGATAGTGGCCACGGCCTGCATGCTTACGCGTCCCAGCATTTGCTGAGGTGAGACTGAGGGAACCGTGGAAAACCTCAGTCAGGACGGACATATATACCTCTACTTTTTCTCAATGGACCAAAGCGATGTCCAAAGCCTGGGGAACCACACACAAGTGCATCACTGCACTGGGTGGAAAGCGAGACGAATTTACCCCAGGGAGGGAGCAGCGTATTTTTTACTTGAAACGGTCACCCATCCAAGTACTAACCACGCTCGACGTAGCCTGACTTCGGTGATCTAACGAGAACCGGTCAATGCACTGCGCGCGCCACGCTCGACCTTCAAGCAATTTTGCATGCAGAAATAAGTTAATTCGATCTTTTATTAAAAAAAAATCAAAACAACAGGCGCGGATCCAAGGGGGGGGGCGATGGGGGCCAAAAGGTCCCAAAATACATTGAAGGTATTACCACCCCTCACCCATCGCCCCCCTCCCACTCCAAAATTTAACATTGCGGGATAGGGCCCCCCCCCCCCCCCCCAAAGCCGCGGGCTGGATCCGCCCCTGCAAAACAAAAAAACAATAAATCAATTTTCATTGCATCTTGTGTGGTATATATATAATATATAAATAAATATATATAAATTAACGGACGAAATTGTCGAAATTGAATGGTGTAAATATACTGTAAAATTAATTAAGCCAGCTAGACGGCATATATAAGAGGCTTATATTTATTTCGATCACCCAAAATACAAATATTATATACATTACATATAATATAGTTTTAATAATGGGTGCGAATTACAACAAACAACAAAGCACCATCATGCAATGGCACTATTTAACTAACAAGTGGCTGCAATCCTTTATATAACGACTTTAAAAAAAATCATTAGTTGTAAGCTTGTGTCAAAATAAATTTATATAATCATACTAAACTTATTTTACAAATATAGTGTTTCTTTAAAACACTAGAACACTGTGATTCAATTCAGAACAGTTCTTGATAGGACCCGCGCGGAAGCCGATTCCAGCACTCATCCACGGCTCTTAATTATCACAAAGCCATTTTTGTAACGATCAATTCGAGCTTTTGGTGGATTGAGCAGAACCGCCCCGTCTTGCCCTCTCATATAATATGGGGCGTCCTTTGACTATAACAGAATTGGAGAATTTTGAATCAAATTGGCCAGTTTGACATTTATTAAAGAATTTTAGGTCCATAACCTCAATATAATCTTTAATATTGACTATATTTGTTTTAGTGCAGTCAGGTCAGTCAGATATTAATTTATATAGCTTATTTTATAAATATATACTATGGTATTGCATGATGAAAAATTGTATACTGTTTGTCAGTTCCTGTTATTTCGTATAATTATGCTCCCGAAACATTGAGGCGGTGGAGAAGAATAATGTATGACCATGTAAGTATACGTTTATTAAAATCTTTTTTAGTATAGTTAAATATATATTATATAATAATATATATAATATAGCGCGGATTCATAAAAAATATAAAGGGGGGGGGGGAGGCTTCACCTATAATAAAAAAATAAGTAGAGGAAATGCGTATACATTTATAGTGCAATCTCAAATTTCGGGTGAAACTGCCCCCCCCCCCCTTCTTCTGGATCCGTGCCTCAGTGGTCAGTCAGGTGTCTTGAGGTCTTGTCCTCATGCATGTTGGTTTTGGCGTAATGTGCGCATGATTGAAAAATTGAAATGTACATTTTTAAGTATAATACGGGTCTTTCACCATACGTCATAAAATAATATCATGACGTTACGATTTTGTAGGCAAAACATTATCAGCGGCATAGCAGATACGTGCTGAAGTTGGTCTTGAAATTCATTTTTCTCTTAGTTATTCCCACTATTTTTCTTATAATTTTCTTTCATAAGTGTTGACAGGACGAACCAATTAATGCTATTGAAGAAAAATATTTGGTGACCATAGCTATTAAAAAATAAAAACTAACATTAAAAAAGGGATGTTGTGAGTTTCGTTAAGGTAGAAATAACGCCGAATAGCTGTTCGACGTACTCCCCTTTGATTAACAGGTATAAACCTTAGCAAATTCACAAAAATTCTGAAATTTTTTTAAAGGGAGATATTAGTGCCATAGAAACATCTCCGTACTCTCCAAAACGTAAACATGAAACTCCCGTATAGGGTTATAGTAATTATTATATGGGAACAAAAAACAAAAAACAAAAAAACGGGAAAAAAACAGTAAATCTACACATTCTAATTTCAAATGGGCTTAAAATTGTCACTGTTATATTATACTGTATACTCCGGAAGTCTCCGGAAAGGCCCTGCATTTTCATTCATATGCAATGCACCACAATAATCTAATCATGGACAATATGCGAACATGCAAATGCGAACATATTTTTTTATTGTGTAAATTAGTAATTAATTACATTTTGATTTCTCCTTCATCTCCGCATCCCCCCACCCCCAGTTATAATTTAAAAAAAAAATGTTATGTTTATGTTACTTGCCGCAGCACATGCATTTTATCTGACTGATCATTATTATTGATGTAGTATGCGAGTCTGTTTTTTTTATCATATTACATAATAATTACAGTCCATCTAAGTAATAATTACTTTTAATAAATTCAAAGAAAATTTATTAAAAGTATAATGTGTCAAAAAGACCATATCAACTATAATAAACAAAACTATCCTGAATTGTGCAAAAAATATGCAATAACAACATTTAAATACAGACGCGATATGAGCGATATCTTTTTTCTTAAGAAGTTAATCGATGGAAAATTAGACTGTCCTGAAATTCTAGCTGAGCTCAGTCTAAATGTACCAGCGAGACAAAACAGATCATCTCATCTTTTCTACATACCAAACCCAAGAATTGATATTGATAAATATTGTTTTATTTCCAGAGTTCAATCATTTTGCAATGAACTGTACAGTAAATACCAGCTTGACATTTTCCATCAATCTTCGCAAGAAATTGCAAGGATATGTAAATAATTCAAATGCATGTTTAATTATGTAATATAAATATAATGTATTATATGTTACCAAGATTTTAGTTATATAATAATTTTTGTACGTGTGTATTTTAACTAAGAATTTGTATGAACTATTGTATTCTTTATAATTGGTTATCTAACCTGTAGTCTGTTTTCTGAATAAATATAATAAATAAATTAATTATTCTGAAACTATAAAGTATTGAAACTGTGACAAAGAGGCGAAACTGCTAGGTCTGTAAGAGTCACTCATTCCTTGGCGAATATTTAGCCAAATAAACTACCAATCCAACTCAACAGGATTAGGTGCATTGTGTGCAGTCAAGTCCGCTGAGTTCCATAACCCTCCTTGGCTAGCTCTAATGCTAAGATGGAAGGCAATGAACCTAAAGTCATTGGTATTTTGTATATAATTATTATATTATAGAGGCTTTTGAGGCAAAGAGTGCTAATTTTTCGATGTTTCCACAATCTGAATTAAACTATATTCAGTATAATACAATTATTTTGTCTTTAAAAGAGGAGACCCCTTGGGGGGGGGGGGGGGGGGTAGGAGATGTTTCAATTAAATAGCTTCTTTCACTGAGAAAATTTCCAAAATTCTAATATGAATTATTTATAACAAATTTCCACTCGAACACTGAAGCATTTTTATAATTATTATCCCATATAGTAGACTTTATTATTGTTATTATTGAAAGCTAATTAATAATTAAGCAATAATTAATTTTAAAAAATTAAATATTCTATAAGAAACTACTGTATACTATTAAATAATAAAGATTGTCACATTATAATAATATATTATAATATAATACACTGCATCATAAAATAAACTAGCTGTTAGTAAATATTATAGCTTTCTCGTGCAAAGGGTTTTAATTCATACTGAATGGATTTTATTTCACTTTTCGGACTTTTACCTTTGCCAGTGTACGCTAAGTCATCGCAATATACTACATACAGAAGGATTACATCGAACACCGGCAAAGGTAAAAAGTCCAAAAAGTGAAATATAAAATAATAAACTGTGTTATCCATTATTATTTATTCAGGTACCTTGAAAAACGTAAAGAGGATAATATAACCCTGTAATAAAAGTTTAAGGGAAATAAAACTTTTTTCTTACCTTTTTTATGAAAACACTTTATTCGTATATTTAGATGCACCTGTTAAGATAATTTTGTAGAACCATTTAAAAGCCGGACAGGATAAAATTACATTATACATCACAGTCACATCATAAATTACATATATTTCACATTGTTTACCATTAAAAATATATATCATATTTAAATATTATAACTATTATAAGTTAATTTTTTTACAAGTTAGTTGTTATTTTTTGACACATTATACACACTTAATGTTAATTTTTATGTTACTTATTCTTGGACTTATTATTTTAGGGGGGGGGGGGTGTTATTTATAACGTCCAGAGCGTGGACTGGAATGTTTGTAATTGTATGGCATGTAGGATAAAAGTATCATCAAAATTATAGTGGAAAAGTTTATAACTATTAATTTTCTTTTGCTTAAAGTTGAAAAATTCACATTTTTATGAAAATTTTAATAACTTGTTAAAAAACAAAACAAAAAATCATGATAATGGAAGTATTTTAAATCGTAAATTAAATATGTAAAAAATCCACTGTTTTTAATTGCCATGAACTGTTTTATTTAGTCTGCTAGTTCCAAATTACACTTCTTCAATTTCTAAGAAGGTTTGTCGTTCACTTGCTTATCAATATAAAAAATGAAGAAGTCCAGTTTGAACCTAGCTAGTTATCATATTCCAACAGGTTAAATTCCATCAGATTTCATAAGATTCCTTCAGGTTATATCAGATTAGATCGAGTCCCATCAGGTTCCATAAGGTTTTCATCGAGTTGCCGCGAGTCCGTAAGAAGTTACACAAATGAGATGAGGAGATTCGATCGTTATGAAAGTCTTTCGATGACTTAAGATTTTACAACCACAGTGAGGATTTAAAGAAATGTGATGGACAGTGTGATTTGAAGATAAATAAATAAGCAAAAGAATAAGAAAAAATGAATAATTTGAATCTCTTGCCTAACAAGAAGTGTATGCAGTATTTTTGTAAAAGAAATATTTTGTTAAAAATAACAATCCTACCATGCATCATCGCTGAATATTTTTAAAAAATATTTTTAATTTTTAAAATACGTAAGACATTTTTGTATCATTATTCTATCTTTCTTTTTTTTTTAATATATATTTTTTATATATCAATACAACATCAAATTATGACAAATAATTTATATTTATTAACTGAATTATGTTTGAACATTAATATTGCATTACAATTTACACATAACAGGCAAGAAAGTGCATTTTAATAGACGACCACAGAAGGTGCTCTGTCTCATGATAACTTAATAAATATTAAATAAATCATAGTTTAGATCTCACAATATCCATTCAGTGCATTGGTTTCAAACATACAAATTTAAACATATTTTTCCAAAATATTTACGGTCTAATTTTATACCAACTGTAACTAGTCACTGAAGTCTCAAAATTCTTAATATCAATACTTGAAGCACCTTCTAAAGATTTGATAGTCATTTACTTCATGAACAAGTTGTTATTATATTTTTAGTATGATTATATTATATATTTTTTTTCTCATAAGACATCAATATTTTTTTAACATAAAACATATTATGCAACACTAAATACAACCAAACATATAATATTTATATATATTTATCGTAAAAATTGTTTTTACTTTTATCTTGACAGTATACATGACCATATGGGTAGTATAATTATATAGATTTGAATATTATGTAATAGAGGATATAAGATGGGGGCAGGGAGGGTTTAAGTTTTACTATCTTGCTCTGTTCTTCCTTTCCTTCAATAGAGTATCGACCTAAAAATTTTTTATTGCAAAAATGAATAGAGGGTGTAAAGTAATGTCAATTCGATTTTTTTTTCCAGATTTTTTAGGGCCCGGGAAGTATTGCTAAAAAGTTTTGCCGAGATCGGGTTTGAACCCATGCCTCTTTTAGGTTCTATCCTTTTACTAAGAGAGACGTCAAGAGTCGTCACTTTCTTTGTACCTTCAATAACTTTTGAAAAATAGTTCCCGGACTCTAAAAAATCTGAATATTTTAAAATCAGATAACTTTGCACCTTCTATCCAATTCTGCAATAAAAGAATTTGAGGTCGATCCTCCATTTCTTCACACCTAATTTCAAAACATGATAACTTACTCTACATCAGAAAAATATTTTGAAAGATTACTCTACTACAAGAAATATTCAGCTACTTGTCCATATACATATATATATACATATATATATATATATATATATATATATATATATATATATATATATATACATATACATATATATATATATATATATATTACAATATTCATTATTTACATATATTATATTGGAAATTTTATATTATAATATACTTATACATAATTATAACATGCTAATACAATATTTTGAAAAACTAAACAAAGCGTTTTGATTTTCCCATAGCAATTTACATATTTATTACTGGCTATAATAATTTATTTTTGTTAAAGCGTTGAGGTAGAGGGAGAATAATAGAAGACACTTAAGTCCATAGCAAAAATTAAAACATTTTCTTCTTTTCTGTGCGTTGTTATCTTTAGGTTGCTTTTCATTTTTTTTTTTATTTTTATTTTTTTTTTTTTTTGTAAAATATAAATATACTAATTGTATTGTATTTAAAAAAAAATATGCATTAATGGATGAGAAAAGATAATTATTACTTAAGCTAAAATTAACAAAAAAAGGATATAAAACATAAAAAAAGTGAAAAATTATTTATGGTTTTTGTCAGGGAAAGCTCGTTAACTCCTCTCATTTACATTAATAAGTGTACAAAATATTACAGCATTATTATATAATTATACATCATTCCATAATATATTATATACAGTTATATAATTTTTTAATAATAACATTAATTATAGTTTTTTCATGCCCTTACACAAAATATAATTATGAACATGAGTATAATAACTTTTTGATATGGAAACAATTTCAATATCCTTCATGAATAGATGCGTGTGATTGAAACTGCACTTTTTTCAACTAAACATGGATGTACACCTCAAAACAAAAATTTCGTGTTACATCTGACTGATTTATGGACGTTGTAAATTCAGTACTGTGGGGATTAATGATTTGAAATTTTGGGAATTTGATAGAAATGATTGCTAAAATCCATTACCAAGTTAAGAATTGAAGTTCACCATCAAGCATGAAACATGCGCAGTGAGCGTGACACGTACCGTCCAGAGTACAGCTGGGTTAACGAAAACTTTGTCTGTAAGTGTACACTCTAGACAGTATTGTACAAACTTTACCTCGTAGTTTTGATTGTGAACGAACTTGAACTTGTGTGTACATCTTACTTGTCCTAATATTGCAAATCTTGAGAGGTTGCAAATCAGGCACGAGTATCGTTCACGCTGGCCCGAGGTGTACTTTTATAGAATACTTTTACAAAGAGATCTAAAACTAAAAACGTACGTATATATCGTATTTACAACAGCTTGTTTCGCCATTCTTTAATATCGTAAATTGCAGATTGAGGATGAAAAAGTTTATCTTCACAAATGTTTGCAATTTGACCGTAACAACGATCTGATACAAAGAGGAAGGATTTCGTCGAACAACGTTTCTACTCATTGCAGTCTCCGCTGATGAGTCGATAGATAAATTTTACTGTAGATAAATAAAATAAAACTTACTTTTTTTAACAAAGTTTACGTCCAAATAATTAATATTCTTATTCAAAATTATGTATGCTTAATATTTTATTTTTAAAACATAATATATTAATTATTATATTAACATTAACTTCATTTAATGTTAAAATGATTTTAATTTATTATTTTGTTCATGTTAAAATAATTAAGATAAATATTTTAAATGTATAAGTAATTAAGTATAAGATATATATAGAACTACATAGGCTTTAGTGCTAGAGGGCGTTGTAAAAAGTAGGCCTATATTTTTAATTAATTCAATGCTGTTTAGAAATTATGTCTTGCACACATCATGTGAAGTAATGAGTGCAATGACAAGTAATTTAGATTTTTTTCGGAAGTACGTTTGCCGGGCTGTGATTTTATGTACGCACCTCCCCCCCCCCTCCCCTCCCCATCTCCCTATCATATCTTTCTTTCTTCCTCTCTCCGCCTCTCGTTTGCTGGCTGGTTTAGATGATTAGATCCATGTCTGCACTCTTGCCCGGCGCTGCTCGTGTCAGGAGCCGCCGCTCCCAGAGGCCTGATCTGCTGCCCCTCCTGCCGCACCTCCTCCAGTTCTCCATTTAGCACCGCCCCCGCCGCCACGGAACGTGTAGTACTGAGGACCCGTCACACGACTGTTCCCGTTGGTTGCACCCCCGCCAACTACCCCTGCGGCACCACTTTCATTAACAGCCAGCTGAAGAGGGATGTGTACTGAACCTGTAACATTTTATTGATGCATTGGTAGGAATAAAATAAATCGTACATCTTTACGTTTCTCACATGAATGTTTATTAAATAACAAATAATATATCTTTGATTGCAGAGACGTACGTATATACTATAATTCACATTTAACTTGGGTTTCGTCGTGTTTTTAACGTTTTCAGTTATTGGTGTGCTCTTAAATTTGCAACGAAGAATTTCACGGTCAGTCAAGCCGAAGGACACCCGAGAGCGTTTCCGACGAAAACCAAGTTAAATATGAACGTTAATTAGTATAGTCTAACTTTAGACCTAGGATTAACCCATGACTTACTTGTTAGTTAGGCATTTGCTAACTTAGCAGCCTGCAGTTGCGTCTCTCCAAGCAATCAGTTGAGTGTTATATACGTAAACATGTGAAAAGCACGAATAGTAAAAATAATTATTATTTTAGGTTGTAAAATAATACATATATACAACAATTAGCCCAAATTTGAAAACTTTAGTCCATTCTATATTTAAATGAATGCATAGACAGACATTTCGTCAATATCATTACTACAACTAATTAAAATTCACTGACTAATTAAAACATCACAAAAGAAAACGCATTTCATGCATGCATTTTCCCATGCATGTAGAAAAAGTGTTTCACAATGTGCACTTAAAAATATATATATAGTTACGTCACATCATTCAGGTCAGGAAGGATTTACTGTTAGTGTGGATTTTAAGCTAACATTTTTAGTACATTAGTGTTGAGTTTAGTCTCGCATTTTGCATGGTACTAAAATTTGTTGTTTCTTGTATGAACCTTTTGAAATGCAGCACTCGGATTTACTATCATGTGCTGAATTTCAAACTGTTCACATTTCTTTTTACCAAGGACTTGCACTTTACAGTACATTATGTATTATAAATATAATGTAAGATATATAAGATATATATGTAATATATATATATATATAATAGATGGTGTCATACACAGAAGACACAACTGTTATAATTTCTCCTACCATTTTGAGGTCATATATCAGGATGTATATAAATATCCTGTACAAACTTGCGTGAAAATTTCGTTAAGCCATGATAAACAATTATTATAATTAATAATATAAGATTTCTGTAGTAATTGCATGGTTTACAGAATCGTCTAAATTATCTTAGTTGTTGACTTTTGTAAATATATCGTCCCTCGTTAGGAATAATGAGCTATCTGCTATTTCAGGATTTTCTGAGTGAGTTTTAATTATTCTCTGCAAAATAGTGTTTTTCCTGATGTGTGGAAAAAAGCTTTAGTGAAAGCTCTGGCTAAAATATCAAATGCAAAACTTCCATCAGATTTTAGACCTATTAGTTTATTATGTGTTTTAGCAAAGGCCTTGGAAAAAATTGTATTTGAACAAATTTGTAATTTTGTTGAAAATAATCATTTAATTGATAAATTTCAGTCGGGGTTTCGTAAAAAACATAGCACATGTTCAGCATTGTTACGTATTACAGAAGATTTTAAGACTGCAATTAATAATAAGGAAGTCACTATACTTGTTTTACTTGATTATACGAAAGCTTTTGACTCAGTTATTCACAAAATATTACTTGCAAAATTACGTAGTTTAAATTTCTCTGAAAGTGTTGTGCAATGGTTTGATTCTTATCTGCGTAACAGAGCTCAATGTGTTATGGGTGATAATGAAATGAGATCGGAGTGGATTAAATTAAATCAATCAGTTCCACAAGGTAGCGTTTTAGCGCCACTTTTGTTTTCATTGTATACAAATGACATTGCCAAAGTCTTGAAATTTTGTAAGTATCATAGATATGCAGATGATAAGCAAATTTATATCCGCACTAAAATTGAGGATTTTAATAAGACTATTAAATTAATTAATGCTGATCTGAAATCTATTAGTGAATGGTCTATTGGTCACGGACTTGAGTTAAATGCATCTAAAACGCAAGCAATTGTAATTGGATCTGAACATGCTCATCAAATTTTGTCTACAATGAACCTTGATAAGCCTGTATTAAATGACTGTGAGATTCCATTTTCAAACACTGTTAAAAACCTTGGCTTAATTTTTGATAACACACTCTCGTGGAAACCTCATGTTTCAAGTGTTAGTAAGAAAGTCTTTGCAACACTAAATCAATTGTATAAGTTTCGTGCCAATACTCCTGTTGAAACACGTATAAGACTTGTTAATACATTAATTTTACCTATTATTGATTATTGCGATGTTGTTTATTGTGATATTACTCAGGAAGTTGAATATAAGATTGAAAAATTAATTAATAATTGTATTAGATATATTTATGACCTTCGCAAATATGATCATGTATCTGAGTATTATCAACGTTTGTCGTGGCCGAGAATCAGCATTAGGCGTGACTACCATTTGTTGTGTTTTGTGTTTAAGATCTTACATGGTGATCAACCTGAATATCTTAGTGATTTGTTTACATTAATGAGAAATGTCCATAATAGAGCTACAAGGTCGCATGCGTATTACTTGCAAGCTCCTAAAGCTAGTGGTGATTCATTCAGTGTCAAAGGTACTCGATTGTGGAACAAACTTCCTGCTGATATGTGTTGCATAGAATCATTAAATGTTTTTAAAACAAGTTTGCTAAAAAGTATGTTATAGATTTATACAATATGTATTAAATTTTAAATGTAAAACTGATTGGCGTATTTTTGATATTTTTTATTCTTGTGATTTGAATTAATTTTTATATATTGTGATGTATTTAGAAGCAATTTTTTCTGTATATTATAAAAACATCAATAACTATTATATAATTATCTTATCTAATGTCTCAGTTATTGTAATGTATTGTATTTTATGATGTTTTGGGTTTAGTTGATAGGACTGTCTAGTCCTGACTACGCCTTTTTTATAAATAAAGCCCTTTATTATTATTATTATTATTATTTTATTTCAGGTGAGCGCAATTATGAGCTGCAAAATAAAGCTGATAATTGCGCTCATCTGAAATAGCAGACAGCTCATTATTGCAACGAAATCATGGTAAGCAGATAGCTCATTATTCCGGACGACGGACGATATGCTTAATACAATCTTACATGCATGAGGACTGTTTCTATAAGATGTTTCTTTTAAATAAGATATTTCGATGTTCTGCGTACCGATGTTGCGTGACGAAAAAGTTAACTATATAGCAATAGCGCGCTGCTATAATATACATGATGATATGTGTACTAGAATATACAAATCGACTGGGGAATCAAATTGTAAGCAATTCTCATGCATATAAAACATACTGTAATGCAATTCAATATACCTCATGGAATTTCATTCGCTTGTTTATATTATCTAGAGATTAAAATTAAATATGTTATTGTTTTCCGGTAATTTATAATTATTAAAATATGATGCCCATCATGCAGTGATCGAACTATGGAACTTTTATGTTTCAAGTCTCAGGGGTAATAAATAGAAATTAAGCCAATGGAAAAAAATTCCCACCTCATCTATAATGATACATGCATAGGTATACCATTATTGTATTTATTAATTCACATGCAGAAATACTATTATAAGGTTATAATAGAGTATTGACCTCAATTTTTTTTATTGCAGAAATGGATAGAGAGGGGGCAAAGTTATGCTATCCTAATTTTTTCCAGATTTTTTACAGCCCGGGAACTATTTTTAAAAAATTATTGAAAGTTCTTTTTGTGACGTCACGAGACGCCGCTCCTTAAGAAAAAGATAGGACTTGTCGCCGCGCGACGTCACAAAAGGAAATTTCAATAATTTTTTAAAAATACTTCCCGGGCTCTAAAAAATCTGAAAAAAATCAGGTTGGCATAACTTTTCACCCTCTATCCATTTCTGCAATAAAAAAAAATTGAGGTCAATACTCCATTTATTATAATCCCATTTCAACATATTTTTTTCTTTTGTTAAAATTAAATATATTCTTTATAATCTTCATAAATAGTGAAAGCTCTTGGAAAATTCCTAACATTCTGAAATATATTTTTTATTTTTATTTTTTTATTATATTTCCCACATATTATGTAAGGTGGGAAATATAATAAATAAATAAAAAAAATGATTATATTTCAAATGTTTGGAATTCTCCAGGAGCTTTCACCATACAGAATATATATTTAATTTTAACTATCTTAACTATTTAATTATGAATAATAAAGCAGACAAAGATATGAAATATTTCACGCTGATAAAAAAACATTCCTATAGTTATATTACCAGACATCTAAATAAAACCATATATTATACTCCGCCTAATTTACATAATATATATAATTTCAAGTTAATTGAAAATAGTACCATGTATGTACGCGTATATATAAAGCAATGTAATCAGTTTTATATATTTCTTTAAATTTTATTATATCCTATGAATTAGAATTCTGAAAGACATTATACATCAAAATTTAAGGATAATAAGATAAGATAATAATAATAATAATAATAATAATAATAAAGATAATAATAATATTAATAATAATATAATAATTGAATTTTATTTTGCGATTAGTGTTTTATTAAAAACATTGAAACAAAAATTAAAGTGATGTGAAACACAAATAATACATTAAATAAAATTGATTGACGTTTTCACCAATCCAAATAAAAGCAACATAATAATGCAATATTTATAACTTTATAATTTATAACATCACAAAGAGTATAATTATAATTATTATATCCTAAGTTATAGTTATTCAAATTTTTCTTTATAAATATTAAACAATCAAATTATAATAATTTGTAAAAGGAAGATATGTCAAACTTTTATTTATTTATGTAATATATATACATACTAACTTGACGTGAACACAATGTATGATTTATGCAAGCAACAAAAGTTCAAAATAAATAAATAAATACAATCAAATTCACATGCAATTTTTTTTCCAATTGTCCAAATAAATAAATTTAATGCAACATTTTAATCATGCATGGTCGCACATCCGTTCTTACATGCTATCATGCTAGGAAAGCAGCTTGCTTGCAGAGTTAGGTATAACTGTGATTGCCTGGATGGTCACCATTGCGGACGATGCGGCACTGCGTCTCTGGTGACCCAGAACAGCTGTAGCGACTGGTGACCACTTCGCGCCTCGTCAGCGGCTCCCGTGGTACCGACACGAATGGACAGCACGAGAAGAACTGCTTGAAGCCGCGACGGAACCTGAGGGAACAAAACAACGTCAAGAAGAATGTCGATCCTTTACAGATAGATGTCAGCACTATGTATTTATTATTTAACGTAATTTTTTTTTTAGCTTTTTAACTGAACCCTAGTACAGGGTACTGGCCACATTTAAGTGACTGAATTGAATTTAACCTCCCGGCTTTTCGTAGACCCTACTTTTGTGGGTCCCTTCCAAACCGGGGCGGCCATGGCCTATAAGCAATCCATCCCAGCATTCGCCTGGTTGTGACTGAGGAAACCATGGAAACCTTAGTCAGGATGGTCGGCAATTGATGGAGGATGCCATCAATCACCTCCCGGATGCACGAGTGGGTGTTCTTTAGCAACCGCTACTTGTGAAAAGTTTTGCGGTGCATGGCTGGGATCGAACTCACGACCATTCGATTACGAATCAGAGGTGTATACCACTGCGTCAAGTGCCCGTAAATTACATAGTTCCGATTTTATTAAGCCTGCAATCTTAAGTGGAAATCATTAGAAAATGCGTCACTTCCGGAAAATTTCAGGCGTAAACTCTGGCTTTTTAGACTGTATACTAGTATAGGGAGCTTGAACGGAACATATGCGCGAGAGTGATCTTGGGAAAACGTGAACTTCTGAAATTTTAGTCCACCCTCTGGCTATAAGACACGGATATACGTCTAATAGTGTCTTGAGATTATATGGGATACGTATCTCTTCATTATAACTGTCATGAGACCACCACATTGTAAGCTACTATAAAATTGTCAACATACGTAACTAAAGAACAGAAGAAGAGCTACCTTAGTGTCATAAAATTTTTTATATCAAATAATAAACTTTAATACAGAAGCTAAATATAGCAGCTATAGTGAGTAAAAGTATGAAGAGCATGCTAATATAATGTAAAAAAATATCAATAAAAATCAAACTTATACGATATATGATTAAAAAAAAAAAAAAAAAAAAAAAAAAAGGAATAAAATTTGCATGAAGATAATTTTATGTTTTATTTATTTTATAGTTAGTTAGATTTAATGTTTGAAAAGATTTATTAGCTTTGAAGATATTTTCAGTACAGAGTACAAAATTAATTACCATGAATCGAGTAATTTGATGATTTTTTTTTATATGTAAAAGTAAATTAATGCCTCGAATTCTGTTTTATCTATAGTGTAATCATATAAAATACATTTTATTATTAAATTCGTTGGCGCAATAACTAAACAACAATAATAAAAAATATTGTATACAAATTTTAATATTTATACTTATAGTGTTATAAATTAATTAACAACTATTTTTTAACAACATATGACAAGTCAAAATGGTTTGCTAGAAATTTTATCTTAACCAAGTTTAAAAAGAAATTTAAAAAAAATAATAATAATAAATATAACAATAAAAAATGCCACGATTGTAGTAGCAAATACAGAATCGATGTTGATTATATTTAGATGTTTATTACATCAAATTAAAGCTTAAATCTGTAAACTTTTAAAAAGTGACAAGGAAATTAATGTAGTTTAATAATTCTTTTTTTAGTCACTAGATGACGCAAAAAGTGTAGTACTAAGAGGGGAAAAATATACCAATGCACGCTTTTTTGCCGTTATAAAATTTAATAGTACTACACAGCAAAAAGTATAGAAACTTAAAAAAACTTCTTCACACAACCTAAAAAATACAATTAATGTTAAATGAAACTATTAATTAATACTTTTACAAAAGAATTATACGCTCACTTGTCAGGTCTTGATTGATGTTTTGACACAGAAAGAAATGATCACATCCAATTTGTTGCAATACCTGCAGTACACTTTAAGACAGCAAGTATTACTTGCACAGAGTGCATACCTTACATTCAAGCATGCAAGTGAACTCTAAACAATGACCAACCGTCATGGCATTTTTTATTGCATTTTTGGATAGAGGACCTCGAGTTATGTATTGTCAATTTTTTAATTTTTGTTAGCAGCCTCAAAATCGAGAGGAAGTAAACTGTGACGTCATAGTCATGCAACGTCTTTCCCTATGCGCTTGTGTTAAAATTTGCGTGACTGTGACGTCACAAGATTTTGCAGTCAGATTTTAAGGATGTTAGAGTTTAAAAAAAGCTTAGAAATATATTGACAATACATAACTCGATAAACTCGAGGACCTCTATGCAATAAAAAAATCATGAATCATGTCCATTCATATCCCGCGTATCTGCGAACTTAAATTAACTAAAATTTTGGTAGCGAGATTTAAAAGCTCACCTTGAATTCATCCAGCAGTAAATGATCGGATTGTACATGGAGTTGGACATTGCAAGCCAGTAGATAGCGAGGTAAACCTCTTGGATGTACGACGAGTTGGTTATTTCCGGCAGGTGTGACGTCACGATGAAGTACACATGGAATGGAAGCCAGCACACCACGAAGATCATCACCACCACCATCATCATTTTCACCACCTGTCAAATGGAAAAATCATTATTTTCACCAACTATCACAATGTTATTAGAATAATTATTTTCACCACATTATTATATAGCACATGGGAGAGAAAACAAAAAAAATAAAGTATCACACGTATTTACACCGATAGCAGTTTTTTTGGAGGGAATAAACCATTGAAGATAACCAGGTTTGGCACTATAACCACGGTTAACGCCAGTCCAACTCAATAAGTTAGATAAAAACCTGGTTTTATTCCTTCATGAATCACGGTGATTATATTATTAAATGTTGTATTTTTTACATTTTTACCAGATTAACAAAGACTCCCATATACGAATAGACTTAAAATATCATCATATTATTTAATTACTTAACTGATCCACATATAACACCGTTGTACAAAATACTGTATTATTTTTTATCTTTATTTAACATAATTAATATAATGTATGTTAGTTTAATTTATATAACATAATTATCTCATCATTTTTGCACACATACTTATATTATGAAACCAATTAAAGCTAGTAATAACTAATGTCCTTAAGCATTAATTCCCCTCTCCTCTTTTATTCATCATCTAATGACATAAAATTTGTAGAAATTAAGAATAAATTTGTCGCAATAGCAAATTTGTATACAATTTTGACATTTGTTTCTATAGCATTAATTAAATTTTAGCAATTTTTTTTTAATTTTTTTTTTTTTCTACATTTGATGTACGTCTTCATAAAACCAAGCTTTCAATAGCAAAGAATTTCATGCATTGAGACAGAGAAGGTAAAAATCTCTATATAGCCCTTCGTTTTCAAGCATTCTCTTTCATATGAGAAGTTAGGTACTTGAACCTGCCGTCTATACTTACGAGAATAAAGCTTGAAGACATGTTCAGATTTATTGCTCGAGTTGGCTGCATTACGATATTATAGCAACATTTTCTTCTACAACACAAGGTTTTAATTTTGAAGTTTTTAAAGCCTGAGTGACTGATGACAGATACAGTATTTCTAACAGTGCTCAACTCTCTTCAGCCTAAAGGAACAAAACTGAGCAAAAATTATAATGATTGAAGTCATGATTTTCTTTCTAAAGATATTATTGACGATAGTTTTCTGTGGTTTCCCATCGTCACTAGTGTCACTACAGTATAATCAGGCGGTGAATACCGGGGCAGTAACTATACTGTATAAGATGAGTCCACATCAGCCACCTCCTTTCCGATCCTAATAACCTTATATTCATCGAGTCACCTGGCTTACTCCTCTCATCCTTAGGGTATTGTCTGGAACCCGAGAGTATATGAACTCCGGCCTTTGTCCTGTAGGTTATAATCTTGAGTATACAAGTTAGACATGGGTTAATTAGATATTATACGGGATATAGTAATTTAAAAAATATATACATTAAAATACAATTTAATTATATATAATTGAAAACATAAATAACACCTAAACTGGATTCACCTTGTGTTTCTATTACCTGTCCCAAAAATTCAAATGTGCACATTTTTTGCCCTCAGAAATTCATGCCCCCCCCCCCGTGTTGTCCCGCGGTATAAATTAAAGAAGATATATTTTTTTAGGTGCTCTCAAATCGTATTAGTTTGTTCAAATGTAGAATATTTATTAATCCATATAAAGCGTGCATGAAATATGAACAGATGAGTGTTTATTCATTTTTATATAAATATAAACTTGGCTTATATATAGTACAGATACATCTGCTGTATCAGCAGTTGTCAATGCTGAGAATATTTTATTTACAATAATTTATGCATCTGGCCAAAAAGATTTCATTCGTTACTAATTTGCACATCGGCAGCAACAGCTGTTGATCGCTTCAATTAAAATTATCTTTATAATTAGAATACAGCAACGAGACACTCTCGTTTTACCTGGATCACTAGAGCACACATTAGTTACTGATCATGACGTCACACAAATCAACATTTTGATTGTTGTTATATAAAACACGACGTATACAACTACACACTTAACTTTTAGATGCTGAATTTGTTTCAGTACACCATGTCAGTACATAATTGCTCTAATTTCATTTTACATCCAACGCTTTTGACCAATAATCTACTTAATCCAAGTTTAAATTTGGTACTGAAAAAAAAAGAGCAAAAAAAAAATGACTTTCTCAGTACCAAATTTGTACTTATTGTTAGATGAAGTACTTTATTGATCAAAAGTGCTGGATGACATAATAAGTACTGAAACCAATTCAGCATCTAAAACTGGTAAATATTTTTTTTTTTTTACAAAATTTTACACATAATGTCCAGCCAACATTCTAATATAATCTTAGCAGTTAGTGCATAAATATGCGTGGTGTTATATTAATTTCAAGCTCCAACATTTCATCAACGCTGTTGTTAAAAATGATTTCAATTATATAATTTTCTGGTTAGCAAGAAAATGAAATTAAATAATTTACATGTATAAAATTATAATATTTATGTAATCTTCGGGACAGTATGAACTATAATATCTTACTTGCAGGAGCTGCAGATTTTCAAAATTTTAGGTGTAACGTTTTTAAAAGGAGCAGGGTTTAAATTGGTGTTGTCCCAGCATGAGTGAGGTTATATACCACGAAATATACACTCGTTTCTCTAGTATAAAACATCATCGATATCAACAGTATAACAAAGATTGTTATGCAATTTTACAGTATTTTCTATTATTATATATGTATGTATGTATGAGTATATGTATTATATATATGACCAAGGTAATAAGATAGGTAATAAAATATTATAAAAATAAAATTTATTTTGAAGATCGATCAGAGTGACATTATACCTTCGATCCGCGCGGAATTAATAAATTAATTAATTATATGCACCATAAAGAACCTAGATAGCCTGAGGATTCTGAAAAGAGAGCCGCGTGCAAGCTATGTATCACAGAGTTAAAGGCGTAAAGAATGGAACAGAGTACTTGGTCATGCAACTAGTAAGGCAGCTAGTCGTACTTATATTTACTACAACTGTACACCTCTGGAAAAACTTTTTACTATCATTTTTTATTTGTGTGCGAGGGCATATGCCACGTATTCCATCCATGGAGACGAGGTGAATTTGAATCTTTTAGGAACGTAAGTATGCATTTTATCATTTGTCACGGTGGTATCGTTCTACCTTAAGATAATTTATAAACTCTTTTTTTTTTTTTTTTTTTTTTTTTTTAATGTATAACATGAAATGTCACTTCTAAAAGTAACACTAAACATAATTATTATTTGTATAAAAACCTCCTAGAAATATGTCAGCCATGTTTATGTTTTTAAAATAATTAATAATAGCAACAAAGTCATTCACTTTTTCCTGTGCTCTAAGAACTATACAGTTGGACTTCAGGAAGGGAATAAGGGAGGGAGGAATATCAGATAACGTGGGTCATCCTGTAAGCAGGCAAACCAACCATCTCATGCAAGTGCTTTATTGTTTTTCTCGTGTCTATTGTAATTTTAATTTAATTTCTTGCAGAGGAAGACAGACAGAGAAGAGACAGAAGCAGGGACTGAGAAGAGGTATTTTAAGATACACGATATTAATTTATTTATGTTTCACAAATACTTTATATTTCAATTTATTTTCTTTTTCATCAAATTCCGTTATATATTGAAAATTAAAAAATGAAGCAAATAAAAATGTTCAATAACAGTCCAAACAATAGCTTTGTATTTTCTTTTATTCCTCTCATTTTTCCCCCCTTTTTAAGGACTTTTAAAATAAAGTTAGATGTTATGAGAAGATATTCAAGTTTGATATTTGGAATTTGGAACAGACTAAACAATGATATTGTAAGCATCTTTTTTATTTTCATAAAGGAATTTTGTTAAAGTTTAAAAGATTCTTGTTATATTGTTGGAGTTTGTTTGCAGCTATCAAGTTCAATATATCATCGTTTACTTTATAACAGAGAAATCACGTCAAGTGGCTGCAGCATGCAACAGAGCGAATTGTAACACGTGTCCAATATCGCTGCTAACTCGCAAGCAAGCCAATCGAGCAGTATCGATTGTTTTCTTGTTATAAGACTTTGAGCTCGTAACAAATTGCAATTAGATGGAGTCGGTTTTCAACTAACAAGACAGGGAAGACTGTATGTTTCATTTTTATAAAACAACAATTTAGCTTAGGCGGATTCAGATGGCGACAACGGCGATGCGACGCGATTTTGTCACACAAGCTGTGAAATCCTATGCGGAAGCGAATTCGCCATTGCGGTGGCGAATATCGCGTTAACAGCAAATGCGCTTCGTGTCGCAGGTTGGAAATCGCCATGTGAATCCGCATTTGAATTTTATTTAATATTTTTGTGTTATTTACGCAATTTAACGTACGGATTTTGAAGAGGTAATGTAATGGAATTAATTGTCAACGTGCGTATTATAATGCTTTTTATTTCTTGATTTCTTGACCTCAAAAATTTGTATTGCAAAAATGGATAGAGGGTGCAAAGTTAGGCCAATATCATTTTTTTTTTTTTTTTTTTTTTTTTTTTTTTTTTTTTTTTTTGAGCCCGGGAACTAGTTCTAAAAGTTTTGCCGAGGTCAGGTTTGAACCACGCCACTTTTAGGTCCTATATCTTTTTATTAAGAGAGGTATCAAGAGGCATCACTCTCTCTGTAATTTCAATAATTTTTTAAGAATAGACTCTAAAAATATGAAAAAAAAATCAGAGTATCATAACCTTGCACCCTTTATTCATTTCTGCAATAAAAATTTTTGAGGTCGATACTCCATTATAACAAATAAAACGCTTTGCGGTGTGTTAAAAAAAAATAATGCCTCCAACGGTTTCCAAATGGAGGTGAAATGTGCTGTGACTTTGCTATCATGTCAATAAGATTTAGTGAGCAAACACATAATGTAGCAAACAATTTGCCAGCACATTGAGTTTTACCTCGTGGTCACAAGTGCGTAACTTTCCAGCTCTTCGTTCTTTGTCCCAATGTAACTTATTTAAAACATACTTTTTTTTATTAAAAACGATGCATTAATATATGTGGGAAAAAAAGTTGTGTATATATAGAAAAGTACAACATTGAAACACGCAGCTAATTTAATCTCTGCCCATGATCCTTTGTAGAAAAAGAGACGAAGCAATTCGCTGGCAATGTTGTAACACGTTATCGTATGCGTATATACCACCACCACTTGCGTAAGTCCTGGAGATGAGTTTGAGGCGGCTCCTTTGAGAAACTGTGACCTCAAAGACTTCTCCTGATTAAATTCAAGATGATGTTAATGCTCATTGGCGCGAAAAACTCAAACCAAGATTATTCAATGGAAGTTTAAGTTTTAATATTGCAAGCTTATAGTAACTGAAATTGAGTTTAAAGTTAAAATTAAGATTGCGTGACGATAGAAGGAATATTTTATTTCTTTTTTGAGTAGCAAAAAGAAATAAAAAAATATGTTAGTAATTTTGGTAAAGTTCTAACCAAGTCTTTGAGAAAAAAATTTAAATTTCCTAGCCTCTCGTTGAATTCGATTATACGAAAATTAATTGAAAATGTTAACTCAATAGACTACCGGTATTTCATGAAAATAAGAAGAAAGAACACTATCTTGTTCACCAACGTTGCCACTTTAATGTTAGAAAATCACTTTTGTCATGTTGTATTATAAAGGGTACGTACTTCAAGAAAAAATATCATGTAGACTCATACTAGTGCTTAGTTGCTTACACTTTCGGGCTGCAAGTGACATTTAAAAAAAAAACTTTTCTAGTCTAATTAAGTAATATGATTATTATGAACACTATCAATGTTGTGTGCGTACACAATGTTACACAATCAATATTGTGTGCGTATAAGATGGATCGAACTATATAAACATTTTTTTTTTATTCATCTTGTATATTATAACAATACATGCCACAATAATTTATAATTATATTAATTTATATTAATCATTCATCCACTCAAGTTAATTAATTTAATTGCAGTTTTATTTTGTTTTTAAAATGCATACTCTCCCTACTCATACGCGGCGCGTACTATATCTCTCCGCTCATACAGTCAAATTTAAGTAATATTCCCGCCGGAAGTAGCCGGAAGTTAGAGGTTCCTGAAAGTCTTGTTCATGTCTGAGTCTTGAAAATTTACATACATGTTAGCACTATTCTTACGAACCTGTAGTCAAAATTTCAAAAGATAAATGCGAATTGGAAGGTCAAAAACCTCTCACTTCCGGGTATTTCTGGTGGGAATATCAAATTAATTTGACTGTACGTCTGCTGACAGACATTTGGAGGCCGGTCAGTCAGGCACAGAGAGCATGGCTTTTAAACAATTCTGGCCGCAGGTGGGGCGGGAAAAGGAGGACCGAGAAGGGGAATTTTGAAAAAAAAATATATATATATATATAATAAAATTTTTAACCCCCTGAAAAAAAAATACATGGCAAATAAGCCATGTACTCTTTTTCAAGAGGGGCTTTCGCACCCGATATTTGGAAATACATGTTCGTAATTTTTTCACTCACCGGGCGTGCAAAAATACAAAACATGCATTCCCAGAAACAGTGCGAAAGCCCAGTCAAGAAATTAGCTGGAAAAATTAATAAATGTCAATCGTCAATCAATTTGTAGAATTTAAATTATTTTCAATTTTTGTAATTTAAAAAAAAATGTATACATATTAAAAAATATTGAGTTTACCGTCCATTACTTTTATGTCATTGATGAAAGTTTTCAATTTAAGTATAAAATCGATTACGTTTTTGTTTTGTTTGTTCTTTTCCAAAATATTTTGTATTTCATGCTGACGTACAGTTCACAACAAGAACTGAAAAAATTATTCCCTATTTTAAGAACTTTAATGTAATATTTCAAAATTTTACCTAACTACTACGACCATGACGGCGATGAAATGACCCGACCCTCCTTGTGATCTGTTTGCCTCGAGCAGGTGAGTCATGCACAGAAAATCCTACAATGGACAAAATGATTATTATGTATTTTTGGATAGAGGACATTGGGACATTGTCAATATTAAAAAAAAAAAAAAAAATCTAGCACATTTAAAATCGTGTTGCAAAACACTGTGACGTCTGGTCATGCAAATATTTAACACGCAAGCAGAGGGAAAGACGTTGCATGACTATGACGTCAGAGCGTCTTTCCCCTCGATTTTAACAGTTTACTAGTTTTTAGAGTGAGATTTTATAGGGTTAGTTTAAAAAAAAATCTGACATTAAGTTAACTCAAGTTACTCTATCCGAATATATATTATATACAATAAGAAAAATAAGAAAACTCATGCAGGTGTCCATTGCAACCATATTTTGTTCCAACAAAATTCAGTGTTGTAAGAAGTTTCCTAAATATTGACATAACAAAATTAAAAATGAATGACATTCCGGTTTTGAACAGTATCAATTATTTAGATTAATTAATATTAATATTTTGTAGTAAAAATATATAATATATGAATATGATTTTAAATTAATATGTCACAAATGGAACAATATTTATTTATATTTTCATTAAATTTGAGTATACATATATGTTAATTGTTGCTGTAATTGTAATTGCTAATTATAGAGAGCTTATAAAAAATCTCTGGTGCTGCACTAGAAAGTTATAAAAGCATATTTATAATAACTATAATTTTTAGAGCATTAATGGGAATTATTTTGTTCATCATTGTTTTAATAATCTCAGGTCCAAAATCACGATATAAAACCACAGTTTTGAAACTTCTGTACCTCTATGTAATAATACTAATAATAGGCCAGGCCCACGTGATGTCACTGCAACGCATATTGCATACTTTACAGGAGCCTGCCGTGCCATATTGTTGTGTTGCATCAGCAGCGTATAAGGGTAGAAAAATATCGAAAAAAATTAAATATAAATTATATACGGCAATTATTACATTTATATTGTTTCCATATCATCTGCTAGTTTATAAAGAATGCACAAACTACATTTTCGTGTCCTTAAGGGTAAGATAACACGGATCAGCTGACCCAATGCTAAAAAAATAAAAATCCCACACATGAAAATCATGAAAGAAAATTAAAAGGTTCAAATATGTTCCCCTATCAAATATCAGGTATACAAATTCGAGCTAGTTTTTGAGTTATGAATTTTTAAAGTTGACTACTTTAGCATGGAAAACTTAAACTTCCAACTTAAACTTAAGCATACGGTATGACAACAGTAGGGAAAAGGAGGGGAGTTAAACAATAAGTGAGCGTTATCCTGTAAGGAGGCAACCCAACAATCTCGTGGCGCTGCCCTATATTCTATAATACCTTTGCCCTAAAATTAGAAGTGATTAATTAAAAGTCTCTGCAAATTGCAAATGTATACAACGTCTTTGCTGCAGGCACACTTTCATTTATTGAATCTTTGTACTTTCACCGACATGGTCTCAACTCTTGTGACCTGCAGTGGGTGGTGTCCCGCTCTCCGGGGCTTTGCGGTGAACGCCTGAGGACACTGCTCTGAACTTACAATTGTATACCCAAGCTGGTCATTTCTATGTCTGGGCTGAACAAGAATCGACGAGTATACTTAATTCAAATGAAAATATTCTCTCCGCCGACCATGTTAAAGCATTCGGACATTTTTATTTTACTGTTACCTTGGTATATATAAATTAATTTATATTTATAGTAACTGATATAACAATGTAAATGAAGCTTTTGATTTAATTAAGGTGCATTTTTAAAAAGAAGAATGAACGTGTACAATACTGCTCACCGGGGCTTCGCAGCGAGCAGCCGAAGCCACCCGCCTTTTGCCACCAGCGGCATGGTAGGCACAACTTCAGCCCCATCCATTTTCACTATTTTCAGGGTTAGTTGCTGAAATTCTTCAATTTTTTTAAAAATCAAAAATTTTATTTCATATATTTTTAACACAAAGTACACACATAGAACATGTGGTATCATGCATGAGTAAGATATACTTCATTTAAAACAAAGCATGTATAAACACACAAAAAACAACAAACAAGCAAATATGCAGCAAAGCACAATTACATCAGTCAAAATATAGCATTCATCTGTACTATAAAAACAGTACTTATATAATATTGAGAAATAATTTTACAGCGTTTTTAAATTCTATAATCTATAATAATATATTTGTGGATATCTTTAAGTAATTAACACAGGAGTTTATTGTACACTATAATATTAATATACGAGCACATAGACCCTTTGTCCATAATTAAGTTTTAGTCTACTTTTCGGAGGTATTAGTATATATAGTTGTACACTATAATATTAATATACGAGCACATATACCCTTTGTCCATAATTAAGTTTTAGTCTACTTTTCGGAGGTATTAGTATATATAGTTGTACACTATAATATTAATATACGAGCACATAGACCCTTTGTCCATAATTAAGTTTTAGTCTACTTTTCGGAGGTATTAGTATATATAGTTGTACACTATAATATTAATATACGAGCACATATACCCTTTGTCCATAATTAAGTTTTAGTCTACTTTTCGGAGGTATTAGTATATATAGTTGTACACTATAATATTAATATACGAGCACATAGACCCTTTGTCCATAATTAAGTTTTAGTCTACTTTTCGGAGGTATTAGTATATATAGTACTATTTAAATTTCTATAGTATTATGATAACGGTCTTTCTCCTTATATAAGAATGACTCCTGACAAAACAAATAACACATGCACTCTAAAATATATAAAATATCAGGATATCATGAGATTGAAAATGTTTTATTATTTTCACTCCTAATTCTTGCGCTAATAGTATAATAGAATAATATGTGCTGTTGCATGTAAAAATAAATAAATTAATTAAAAATATATAACTCCATGTTTTTGCTGAATAACCTAACCTCAAGGTGACATGTTTTATATTTTACAAGGATACACCCCTATGAGTTTGAAGCGCAAGGCCCCCATTTTTTCACCAACCTCGCATATTGTGATATGGATTTTTGATATTTACTATAAACCATGATTGAGCTGTTAAAATTACCATTATCTAAAAAGCTATTGAAAGTGAAAATAAAATCTCTTAACAAAATGACACAAATTATTTTTCAAATACTTGACTTTATATAAAAGAATTTTTTTTTTCATCATATAATATTTATCTAAATGAGAACATTTTCTCTGTCCTGTTTTCTTAATGGAATTACATTTTAGAAGCAGCTATAAGGGAACATAATGGACAATTGGCATACGCGACTTTAACAATGTAAGGTTCTATAATTAAGTCTTGTCTAACGTACTCATAAGAGCTCAATTGTGTGCACTAAAATGTGTCTACGTGCTCTATATTATAGCCTCCAGCTCGAAGCTATAGAGTAAGTTTCAATGTTATAAACCGCAAATTTCTTGAGATGACACAGAATAATAAGGTATATTCTATTGACAAGTATTGTAGATATATAATGTGCTATTGTAAGGCATCTCTGTCTCTCATTTTAAGAACACGAATCACCATCAGCATGTCATCATGCATCGAGAATTTATATAAACTTGTATAATAATTAGATTAATTACTTTGTGTATATACATTTATGTTTAAAATTAATTAACATACATGCAATGAAAATTTAAAAACAATATGAGTGTGTGATTGTATTTTTAATTAATGTTGGTGATTGCATTAAATTTCATTTTAGTTTGAATTATTATATTATTTCAATATTAATTATTATGATATCATATTGTGATATGCATAATTTATCAAATTCAACTATAAATTAAGTGTTTTTAACTGTACTGTAACACTGTAACTACCTCATAGTTGAGGGTTAAAATGGTTAAATGGAATAAAAATGGATAATTAGTACTCTTGAAGTAAATTCTGTAAGTTAATATTAAATAATTTAAAATTAATTTTTCGTATATGTAAGAAATCCAACTAATGATCAATTCAGTCAAATTAATTTGAAAATCTCTCCGGAAGTTGCCGGAAGTGTGAAGTTTGTGGCTCCTGCAATTCAGTTATGAAATTTTGCAATGGAGTTATAAGTCAGAAGACAAGAACTGACCTATGCGTGAAATTGCAATGCTGAAATACGAATAGAAGGCCAGAAACTCTAACTTTCCGACTTCTTTCGGATTGAATATTTTACATATAAATGTGACTACAGCATAGTGATGTAGTCCTAAAGACCTAAAGTTTTCAGAAGGGGTACATTTTGACCCTAAAGTATACGCTAATGACGTCAGCGTATACAGCCGTATACCTTCCTTATTTATACCTAAATACATATATTTTTTTCAGAGAATATACGCTGTCAATCAGAAGGTGTACATACGGCGTATACCCGCGTATACTCTCGCCTATACTACTGCTACAGCATTTATTAATGTCTTAATTTCACCAATAAATTGATAAAAAAAAATATAATAATAATAATAAACAAGAAAACAAAACAAATAATAAAATCAATCTAAAATGTACCATCTTGGGATAAAATGCAGTTTGTTGCGATTTTCTTTTCTTCTGAATAAAAATGTTTTACAAATTTTCAGTGGTATTATACATGATATAAAGCTAAAATAATATAATTGTATAATTTTTTTTAAAAGAATACTTTAAAAATGTTTTAATTATTTTTATGTCAATTACAGTAATTAAATAACATTTATAAAATTACTCATATTAAAATTAAATTTAGTACTTTTGTATGTTACGACTATTATTTTATGATGAGATGAGCACGAGGGAATGTATATGAACGTTCGTGAGTGCTTTTGTGTTATTGCATAAGTACAGAGATTGCGGGAGTATAGAGGGAGACAGTCAACATTTCTTGCTTATATACTATATATATTATATATATATATACCTGTAACCTGTATACTTTGTACTTATATACCAACATTATATATGTATAACGTCGTAAGTAGAAAACAAGAACCGTCTTTACCCCACTCTCTTACGCCAACTCTTAGCTGGAGTCACTTCTTGGCATGGTACACCCCAAGACATCATGAACTTTACCCCTGCTTTGTTTGCGAAAGTTGCTATATATACGCAGTCTATAGAAGCGTGGTGATCTTTAACTTTTTTAGTTTACTGGTTGCTTTATTTAGCTCTCTGGAAATTGCAAATCTGCTTGTTTTTGTCCGTTCCAGTTTAAACAAATGAGGTAAAGTTTATGTCGTCCAGACGAGTGAACACCAATTTTTTTCTCAATGTTCCGTCATTGCTGTGTGAGATGAAGTACTAAACACAATGAAAGAAGGTATTTATATGTGTATAATTATGTGTTGTAATGAAAGTATATATATGCACATTACATTTCATGATATAACATCTTGCAGTTTCTATTAGGAAATACGTGGTAAGGCACGTGCATTCAGTCAAGTGTAATTTCACTTTAGGTCAAGTGTGTGTTGACCTGTTAACGTTAAATCGTACAAGTTAAAATTAAACAATGTTGAGTTAGTTTTTAGTAAATAACAGAGCAGCTACATTATCGCTGAAAGCTGCTTTACTTTTATTGTTAAATTAATTAATTGTCCATACACTTTTGAGATTATATCCACAAGATAAAAAAATGTGCATTCTGGCAGGATTTTAAAATTCAAAAATTGAAAAACTTTAATTTCAGTTCCATCAGATACTTTACCAAAAATATTAAAATTTACTGTATGTCAGATAAATTCATTATCATAACTTTTTTCTCAGAGTAGGGACAAATTCTACCCAATTTCAAGTCGATTATTTCATTATTGTAATGTTTCATTTAAATAAAACACTTTTTATCGTCAGCGTGAGCCAGATTTTGCTGTCTACTGAGAAATATACATTATCATGATTGGAGTAGAGGGAGGGTTCTTGCAATCCAAGCTGCATCATTACTTTGTTTGTAACTTACCCCAAGCTCCTTTGAGTACTGTACCCTTAGCATCATGTATCCAGGACGCAACATAGAAAAATATTTCCTTACATATTCATGTACAGTTCAGTCAAAAAAGATTAAGACATTTGACACGCGTGAGTGTAGTAAAGTGAGCACCGTTAGTTCACTCGCTTAGCTTATGCGACAACACCATTGGAGTTAGGTGAGGTGACAGTCGTCTCCTCCACTTCCTCCGAGTCCACCTGGCCACAATAATAGGCAGCGTTGCCAATCAATATGGCGAGTGAGCTATTGGTCTGACTGAGTGTCTCATTCCTTTTTACATTAACTGTACATTAATTTTCACTCTCATCAACTATACTTTGTATGACCAAATGCATCAGTGCGCAGTTTTGCCATCGAGTATTAAGTATACTTATTTTCCCATTTCGTCTCTGATCTGTAACTATAACTAACATTTTGTCTTGTATATCAGTACCGTATTAGCAACAATTGTAACTACAACTCATGAAATATATTCTTTTTTTAAATAATTTTTATTATACATTTTAATATACAACGCTGTTAAATGATCACATGACAGTAAATAAAATTAGCTATAATAGTATTTTCATATTTTAGAAGAAAGTTATAAATCAATAAATATTCTATATATTATATAATACATGTCAACTTTTACATTGTTGACAAAACAATAAAATATTTTCTTTCAGGTGTATGCTAATGACTGACTTACGTGTCTGCCATGAGTGACAACATGCCACACAGGCATCAAATGAAAAGGCGGGACGAAAGAGCCTCTTAACTTTTTTGGTGGATATCTCAAAGTCAAACAAATGTGCTCTCGAAATATTTACACTCCGACTTTAGTTTGAGGTGAAACGTAAAGAGAAGCTTATATACTACAGGCGGTCTGTTGAATTTAGTCCTTTCCTCATGGCACTTCTATTATAAAACTTAAATTTTATGGAACAAAGTTATATAAAAGAGCATCGTAAAGTGTGAATGACGATCTAAAATCTTCAATGGGATCACCATTTTGAACTGGCTGACAAAGATCAAGAAAATTTCTTTTATAAACAGAAGAGGGGTCTCTTTATATACTGGATGAAGATCGAATTTCGCAGGCTATTTTTCAATAAAATTATGCAGTTTATAAACATTATAGACTGACATCATCTGCACGCAAGTGTAGAAAGGACGAGCGATTTATTGGATTGCTTGAGTTTGATTGGTGAATTATTAAGGTCGTAAACGTTGTTAAATAGAATAAATGAAACCACAACAAGACATTACAGTTTATTTTGTATTAGCAACTAAGTATTATATAAACTCGCAATTTTCCGAGTAAATTTATGAGAAGAGAGTTTTAAAGTTTTTAATTTAGACTTCACGTTTTTAATTTTTACATTCTCAAATATGTGCATTCGATGTACACACCAAGAACTTTGTCTTTACCCTGTTCGATCTGGGTATTAAGGGTAAGGTAACATGCCTTATGTTTAAAATATTTCCACACATGAAAATTATGAAAAATATCTTAAAATGTCCTCCTCTACACCCCCTATATCAGCAGCTAAAATATCAGCTTAAAATTCGCTCTAGTTTTTGAGATATTAATTTTTAAAGTTGACTAACTTAACACGGAAGTTCCACTTCTCCATGTTAAATTAGTTAGCTTTAAAAATTCATAACTCAAAAACTAGAACGAATTTGTACATACCTGATATTTTAGCTATTGATAGGGAATGAACATCAGGACAGTATTTTAAGGTATGTTTCATAATTTTCATGTGTGGAAATATTTTAAACATTAGGCGTCTTACCTTACCCTTAATTATCATGAAGCTCATGAATGTGGAGACGTGCATGGTGGTGAACTTAAACTCTTTCAGTCTACTGACTCTACTGGATTGACATGAGTATAATTAATAATTATAAACTATTCTTACCTAACTCAAAATTAAAAATCTGCTTTTCTCTGTCTCTTGGAGCAAAAGTCAAAAGTCTATCTCAAGTCAAGCAAGTACTACATTTCAGGCAAGAGAAAAACACCGAGGTGTCATTTATTTATACAAATTGAATGGGTGAGAGGAAGTTGAATTATTCATCCACCTTTAATTATTTTTTTGTCTCTATGGATCTATTCACAACTCGGAGAGTATTACAGAAATACTGAGGTTAAATTAGCTACAAAAAATCTACGTATTTTAATTAATTATTATCATAGACTAATGATGAGATTGAGATAAACAAAATATAGACGGATGCACCTGACGATGTTTTTATCGTCGTAAAGTTTTCAAATAATTTTGACGCCCAGCTGTGATCTAAATTAATTGTGATATAATAAAAATAGTATACTTCTAGCTGTGATAATGTATACTATAAAACAGTATAATTGCTATGATGATTTTAAGTAATTTAATTAGTACACTTTTAATAAACTTTTCTTAAGATAATAATTATATATTAAAATAAAAAATATAGTGTATATAGTTAGCTTTAGTTACATTAATAAGAATTATACAAATTTTACTATATAAATATTAATTTAGGACACTTAAAATAATATAATATAATAATAATTGTTAATTGATTAATTGTGACATAAATTATAATTAATTATACTCACACGTCGTTTGGAACGGATGTTCTCGAGTTGTCGTTGGGTGCACTCGCCGATACTCTGGCTGCCCCAAAGTTCCACTCCGACCCTCGCGTACGTGTAGGTCATGGAGATGATGGGCAGGAAGTACGTCAGTACCATGAAGAACACGTTGTACCTGCAGCAACAAAAAATTATGAACAAAAATTCCAATTATTATGAAAAATAATACACAATGGAGTATCAATCTCAACATTTCTTGTTGCAGAAATGGATAGAAGGTGCAAAGTTATGCTACGTACTCTGTCTGATTTTTTTTTTTTTTCAGAATTTTTAGAGTCCGGGAACTATTTTTAAAAAAATTATTGAAAGTATAACAGAGAAAGTGATGCTTCTAGACGCCTCTCTTAAAGGTGAACTGAAGGGATTGCTTTTTTTTCCCTTTAGGGAACCTTATATTACCTATCCTATCCATCTGCACTAATTTTTCCATGGCAGATACTTATTGTGCTGCTGTAGCACAATTAGTGAAAAAGTGAAGTTGTGACGTATCAGCGACGGTTGGTTGACTTAAAACTCGCCGCGGTGAAAAAACACCGCGGCTCGCGATCGCCACTCTCTCGGCAGTTTCCGCGGTCGCTCGTGTGTTTTTTCACCGCGGCGAGTTTTAAGTCAACCAACCGTCGCTGATACGTCACAACTTCACTTTTTCACTAATTGTCCTACAGCAGCACAATAAGTATCTGCCATGGAAAAATTAGTGCAGATGGATAGGATAGGTAATATAAGGTTCCCTAAAGGGAAAAAAAAGCAATCCCTTCAGTTCACCTTTAATAAAAGGATAGGACTTAAAGAGGGCATGGATTCAAACTCGACCTCGGCAAAACTTTTTACCAATATTTTTACCGGATTCTCTAAAAAGTCTGTAAAAAATCATACAGAGTGCAGTCTGCAGTGCACCCTCTATTCATTTTTGCAATAAATTTATTTTGAGGTTGATACTCTATTTACTATTTACAGTAGGATTCTTTTTTATTACACAAATTAATAGATCATAGAAAGTTATTTAGATTTTTCTGATTTCGATAACTATTTTTAAATTATTATTTAATGTTTCCCACACCCTCTAGGCCCATTTAATTACCTGAAGTCCGGACTCAATCCAAATACATTTGTATGTATGACAAAATTTCCATCAATATTGCTGACAAATAAATATTTGTATATATATGATATATATCTTAATTTTAAAAAACATGTTGCATATATTAATAAAAAGGTTGGAAGCAAAATCAGCTATTTAGCAAGGATAGGTAATTTTTTAAGTCCGTGGACAAAAGCATTAATTTACAAAACAATTATTTCACCTCATTTTGAGTACTGTTCTACAATTTTATGGGACAGTAATGAAGAAAATATTAAAAAATTGCAACTGTTACAAAATAAGGCAATGCGGTTAATACTTAGATGTAATAAATTAACTCCTATTAATTTAATGTTGGACACAATGTGCTGGATGTCAATCAAACAAAGGTTGGCATTAAATGTGTTAGTTTTTGTTCGCCGAATTGTAAACAAGAGAGTGCCAAACTACCTGTGTAATGATATAATGTACCACAATGAAGTTCATCAACACAACACAAGAACTGCCGGCAATATTCGCATCGGGAAACAGAAAAATAGATTTTATCAAAAATCTATTATGGTTAGTGGATTCAAACTGTTTAATAGTTTACCAAGATATGTGAAAAACATCGTAGATAGCAAACAATTTAAAAGAGAATGTGTTTTATTTGTTAAAAAAATGTTTTTAAAAAAGAAATATACAAACTGATTTTGTGACAATAGGAGGAAATGATGAAAATTGTAATATTATCATAAATATTTTATTATAATATAAAAGGTGGATGTTCCTGAAATATGTGAAAAATGTATGATATGTTATGCAAAAAATATGTATGTACTAGCATTTTGCTAAATAAAGAATTTTACTTACTTACATATATATATATATTGAATAAATTTGATAACATGGGAATAGGAGTTTCGAGTCGTAATCTATTAGATTCATATCTAACTAACAGACAACAATATGTTGAATTAAATTCAAATTCTAACGGCCAAAATATTACATATAAATCAGACAAATTACCGATTACACTTGGAATTCCTCAAGGAGGAAAAATGTCAGCCACATTGTTTAATACAGGAACAAATGACTTATCAGATCATGTCAAGAATGCGGTATTAGTAAAGTATGCTGATGATATTACAGCTATAATCACAGCAGAAGCCGAAGATGAATTAATTCGTAAGATTAAACTTACTATTGAAGAGGTACATACATGGTGTACAAATAATAAGCTAATATTAAATTCAACTAAAACCGAATACATCCAATTTCATTCCCCTAGACAAATCCCTTTGAATAGTTATTTGTTGCAATTAGCCGGGAAAACAATTAAAAGAGCAGAGTCTGTTAAGTTTCTTGGTCTACACATTAATGAAAGTTTGGATTGGTCTTTACATGTAAATGCGATTTGTAAGAAGATAAATTCGGCCAATTTTATGTTATATACAATCAGGAATCATGTATCTCATGAAACCTTGCTAACCATATATTATGCGTATGTTTATCCACATTTGGCATATGGCATAATAAATTGGGGATGTAAATCGGAACTATTGAATCGATGTTTTGTTTTGCAAAAGAGAGCACTTAGAACGATTTTAAGAATACCAAAAGGACAGTCGTGTGTTTCACATTTTAAGGCTAATAAAATGTTAACTGTCCCTTGCATTTATATTTTAAATTGTGCCTCATTCAAAAAAAATCATCCAAATTTTTATGTTCAGAATGATGGCTATCATGACTATAATACTAGGAATAAATCGAATGTAGTTACTGAAAGACATAACACACAATTTTTCAAAAACTGTGCAATGTATCAAACAGCAAAATTTTATGAATTTTTACCAGCATGTTTGAAAGAAATAAAAACCAGTAAACTTTTTCGCACAAAATTAAAGAATGTATTGATCAATAAAGAGTTTTACTCTATTAAAGCTTTTGAGAGTAATAAAATGTCTGAAAAAGTATTATCAGGATTATAAAATAAACAAAATTATAAATTTACATATACATTGTATTGACTGATATATATATATGTATGTATGTGTATATATACATATATGTATGTGTGTGTATATGTGTATGTGTATGTATATATATATATATATATATATATATGTGTGTGTGTATGTATGTATGTATATATATATATGTATGTATATATATATATATATATATATGTATATATATATATGTTCCACATAAACTAAAATTTATCAGTATTAATGGTGACTTTGGCTTGTATTTTGTTTTTATTATTATTGTCAGTGATTGTGTTTGATAGTGTTAAATAACTTATGTAAATGTGTTTAAGTTTGATGTTTTTATGTTGTATTTTGTCCAATTTTGACTTGAACATATGTTTGTCTTGTACAACCAAAAAGAAGTTCCAAAATAAAAATAAATAAATAAATAAATATATTAGACTGTTATTATATGTTATATATTATATTATATATAATTATGTTATTTGCGTGCATTGTGATTATTTTGTTGTTTGATACTTTTGATTGTTAGTTTATTTTCTTTAATTGACATGATCTAATTGTAAGTTCGTCTATGTACAACCTAAACGATTGAATAAAAAATTTGAATTGTAAAAACTATCTTAGTTTCTACAGTATAATCCAGATAATAAAGTATACGTACTATTATGAGTTTTAGAAATACATAAAAATCCTTGTATTAATTTCAACACTAAATAAAAATTTTCTTACACTGCAAAAGTGACATAAAAGATTGCAATATGGCATCGTCTTCTCTATAGCATCTTATAAATAATAATTGCTGTTCCTAGTCTGTTTTCAAAGTGTCATTACTGCTATGAATATCGCTCTTTCAATTTTTAGCAAAGCCAAGCTATAGTTTACGATAGGATTCGTGTTGCATGTTGCACAAGTGCATGCGAAAGTTTGCAAGGACAGACTCTTGCTTGTGATTTGTGATGCTACACCCCTGTATTTAACACGCTATACTTCACTGCATGTTCTCACGAAACCCCCCTTATAAACTGAGAATCTGCGCCTGATACAAATATTATGATATATTTTCAGTAAGGGAAGCATGCTATAAAGAAATTAATATGATCACCATCAAAACTTAGCTTTGAGTTATAAGTCAATGCATTACACAGTGTTACATAGAGAGTGTTAAAATTAAGCAAATATATTATAAAATAAATATTTTTTTTTATAAGGATGCACTGCTATGAGCTTGGATCCCGAGACGGGGTAATGGATAGGAATAAGGGAGGGAAACGATGGTGACCACGGCCTTTTATGCGTCCCAGCATTCACTGAGGTGAGAGTGAGACTGAAGGAAATGTGGAAAATCTCAATCAAAACGTCTGTCCAATTGAACCGATGTCTAACGCCTGGGGAACCACACAAAAGAGCATATATAATATATATAATATGTATAACGTACGTACGTTTTTATTATTTTTTTATTATTATTATTTTACTAAAGTAGCTGTTTACGTAATTTGTGAACTCCCAACTGAGGAACGAACTTACAGACAGCCAGAAGACGATCAAGAAAGACGATCATGTACCATAAGGTGCCCAATATCCTTTGGACAAGAAGACTGAATTACGAGGAGGCCGTTAAAAAAATCTCATGCACTCAGCGTAACAAAATCACTATTATTTTTTTAAAGGGGTTATTAAATATTTATAAATTTAACTACTTTTATATTGATGTATTCGTATATAAAAAAAATATTGCAATCGTTTTATAGGTTTTAGCTTCAAAATTTATTTCGTATTTTCGGTTTCCACAGAGAACCATAAAAATTATACTGCAGTGACAAAAATCATTGTACATATTTCATTGAGTTATTCTCTTCATTTGCATATCATCGACCACCTGCCCATATTTTATTAATTGTAGAGCGTGCACAGAATGTTGAATCAGTTAGATCACTGATATCAAGCAATGTCGAGTATGGTTATAGAACTTGATTGTTTCAAATAAAAATTACGTTCAATGAATTCATCCCAGAGAGACCTGGGATAAATTCGTTTCACTTTTCATCCACAGCATTGCACTTGTGTGTGGTTCCTCAAGCTTTGGACATCTCTTTAATCCATTGATTTAAGAATAAAATGTCCATTCTACTGAGGTTTTCTACGGTTCCCCCAAGGGCCCCAAGTCTCTCAGAGCAGGCAGTAGCTACACCATCCTTTTACTCCCAATACCCCGCCTCAAGCTTTAAATTCATGTAAGCGTGCATCTCTGGTAAAAAAAAAATAATAATAATAACTGAAAAACTGAACAAGTTAAGAAGAATGGAAGAAGCAGTTGTGCAATAATTTATAAAAAAAAAAAACTGCGAGAGAATGCTGGTAATCTGAAAAAGTAAATATAGCAGCAAGCTGATTCATTCAGAACAAATTCGAAACGCCAGCTTGAGTGCTTCTTAATCTTTATCCGAACCAGTAGCTTTTAAGATAAAATTATTTGTTTGAGCGAAAGCAAAGGTGTTTTTTTAATAAAGTTAATAATAATCCAGTACAAGATTAGTATTTTAATAAAAGGGATTAGTTATATATACAATATTATAATATATGTATATATAGTATACATGTTAATTAAAAGTACACCATTCTGTTGTGATATTTCATACTAACGTATATTAAAATAATTGATACAATAAAAATGTTAAAATGGACAAAAAACAAAAAAACAAAACAACTGAAGTACGTATTAAAAAAATAAACATTTAATTTGAACTGAAAGTAATGAAATATTTCGTAATTATTTACATTTTTTGTTCATTCATGCTATACAGTATAAGTATGCTTTACTCTATTAATCTAATTAACTTTTATGGAAATTTAATAGAATTAACCAAAATTATATTTAAGTTACTTTTAGGATGATATTATTGTATGACTATAGACATAGATGAACATATACTTTGCAAGTAAATAAGGTTCGATGCATCAAAAATTAAGCTAACCAATAAAATTGTGATATACTCTGTCTCTTTGGATCAGTAATCGGATGCTCGTGAGTTCGACCCCAGGTATCGCTGGATTTTTCCACATGGTGGTAATTGACTCATGCATCTGAAGGATGATCCTCCTCCATGCATCTGATTAAAGTTGACTTGGTTCCCTCAGTCACAACTAGGTAAATATATTCTATTCTATTAAGGTATAACCTGAGAATTTGTCTGTCAAGGTCAAGAGGCGTGGCTATAGTGGCAACACTGTTTGCATTGGAATGAGCTTAAATTTTTAGGAGGGGGTGGTGACAACAGTCCTTGAGAACGTTGCCACATTTCTCATCACATATAGGAAACGATCATCGCCACGGTTCAAAATATATGAAAACAATTCAGAAAAATAGTCTAAAAAATTAGGCTTTAGTAAAAAAAAAAAGTAAAAGAATCTGTTGTATAGTTTTTTTGCAATGCTAATTAACAAATTTAACATTGGAAGGATACAAAATTCTCATTTAAATAAATTAATTATAATTAAACCAACGGTTAAAAAATTCCGAAAAAATTCAGAGCTAATTTGACGATTGTTGTGAGTCCACCAAATTAATTTGAAGAAAATCTGTTGTAGCGAATTTTTCGTCCAAATTTCTCAGGTTAAGCCTTAAATGCTGGAATGAATTTCTAGGCTACGGCTTATTTGTCTCGGTTCAAAAGGAACCAACAAAACCTAAGCAATCGGGTCCACAAAGAGCCGGGAAGTTGTTGTGATTACGCACTACCCTATAGATCTGGGCACAATTAGAGAAAAAAAATAAAAATTATATTATCATTTTATAACAATTGGATAACATGCATCGATTTCTACTGTATAATATGGTCAGTTAAATTTAAAATGTGAACAATGAATAATTTTATATTCATATTTTATATTTTCTACTGTTATGTATAATGTGTATAATGTTTGTCGTATTTTATTTTATGTTTTAGGATTGTAACTATTATAATATTATGTATCTATCAATGTATCCACAATTAGGTGTTTCTGTATTGGATCCAATAAACAAATCAAATCAAATTAGCAAAATATGTGAACATAGTAATAAATAATAATCGATAAAAAATATTCACTGACTTTTATATATATTGTGTCATTGTACATATCACTCAATTCTAGTCAAGAATCAAAAGAAGAGTGTTTGATGGTAAAGAAACACTATGAATAATATATTTGCTAGGTTGACATGTTTGAGCTACAAAAAGCCGGTATGTCACAGGGCTCACAGGTTTGGCATAATATAAGATTGAGTCTTCTACCACGAATATCTTACTTCTCTCCCAGTGCTCTCTCTCTCTCTCTCTCTCTCTCTCTCTCTGAGTATATAGTAGCTGATTCAGCAAGAAGCAAATAGGATGGGAATTATAGAATCATGATATTTCTTAAAAATATAGATTATCAACTATAAATAAATCATCAAAAATTTAAAAATGTGATTAGAATGAATATGGAATTGTTAGTTATTTTTTATTTTTTTAGAATTGTATATATACTGTATATATTATTTGCAATCATGAGAATTTTAAATACGAATTTTCTATGGAAGTAAACCAATTTTTGTAGCTTTTACAATTCGATTTTAAAAAGCTTAGAAATACATTGTACAAAACTGATACTGTAAGACTGATTCTTGAATGGGACGGCTGAAAGTGATGGACTCGGTTGTTATGTTGATTGATCGGCTTTTGATTCTCAGTAAATCGTTTCTTCATAAAAAAGGTTTATCACTTTGTCAACATGATGTGTTTCCCCTCATGATTTATTTGGTGGGTTTTGGTTACGTTGTTCAACCCTTATATTGTTTATGGGCTGCATTCATTGCTTGGACACAATGTTCACGATTCACGGTTGAACGTGTCGCAGTGCATTGATCGGTTCTCGTTACATTACCGAAGTCAAGCTACGTCAAGCGTGGTAAGTACTTGGATGGGTGACCATTTCAAGTAAAAATTACGTTGCTTCCTTCCTGGGGTAAATTCATATCGCTTTCCACCTAGTGCAGTGATGCACTTATGTGTGGTTCCCCAGGCTTTGGACATCACTTTGGTCCATTGAAAAAAAATAAATAAATAGAGGTTTCTGTCCTGACTGAGGTTTTCTATGGTTCCTTCAGTCTCACCTCAGTGAAAGCTGAGGCGCGTAACAGACTAAAAGGCCGTGGCCATCATCCATTCCCCACCATATTCCTACCTATTATCCCAGCATGAGCCACGAGCTGTAAGCTCTTAGGGGTGTATCCTTGTAAAAAAAAAGGAAGATAACTAAATATTTTACTAACCATGGTTAGCGTTAAGCCTAGCTTAAATTTATTTTATTATTTACATTTATTTTCTCCTACAATGAAAGTAATTTACAACAACGTTTGTTGAGTTTTTTAGGAAGAGTCAAAAGAAAATTAGAAGAGTCCAAAAATAGAATCAGCCATGTAATTATGGTTTTAAAACATGAATTTACAACATCTATTCATTAAAGACTTTAACACTATAAAAAAACAACACTATGAACCCTGGTAGCTAGTGCCCGAGCTATCTTTCTGGATAACTCCTTTTTTTTAATCAAACTCAATATTTTCTTCCTCAAAGTCTTTTAATACAGAAATATGGAACTGGAATACACGAAAACGAACTAACTATATTTTATTTAAAATTTTATTTTACTAAACCTATAGCGTATAGCTGACTGACAACACTTGGTTTCGAAACGCAGTCCAGTTATTAAATGAATGAATTAATTAACTAGTTATTTTGTACTCTTCTGAGGTAATGAAAAGGTTATTTTTTGTTAGCAATAATTTATTAAATTTTCATGCCATACAGTACTCATTATTTTGTTCTAATACAAAACCTTTTACACATCAACAACTCAGAATTCATATTAAAATAATGAATAGAAATTCGCATTTTACTGACTTCTTATAAAACAGTGGCTCGACGGTCTGCATATTTGGTCCCACGTACACTCCATTCAACTAAAAATGTCGTATGCAGCTAGGCTTAAATATTTTTAGTTGAATTGAGTTTACTATATTTATACGCTTTTCACAACTGCTCAATTCCTCCCTCTGTCATACACACACATCGCTGTAATTCAGTTCCAACTTTTTGGTATCGCTCTTTCACGTAGACTGCTTTGTATTATATAATATAGCTATGCCATTTTTTTAGCATTGCAAAAGAGAATTTTAAATCCACGACGAAATGCTATACCTGTAGTCTGTAGTAGAGTAGTGAGAAATAAAATGGTTATGCTTATACATGCAGTATTAGGAATTTATATAAAAAAAATATTATTTAATAATTTTTATATTCCTTCTACAAAACAACTGTTTTTCAATAGGCTACAGTAAAATTAATTTGATATTCCCTCTGGAAATAGCCGAAAGTGTGAAGTTTGTGGCTTTTCTCTTTGTAATTAAGAGTTGAAACTTTACAGAGGGATTTGCAGTACAATTAGTGACCTATATGTATTGTGTGAAATTGAAATGTTGAAATATGAATAGGATGGTCAGAAACTCTACACTTCCGACTCTGGAAGGAATGTTATATAAATTTGACCGTTATATTTCAATTTCACATCAGTTTTAAGCAAAACTCGGGGTGAAAACTGCTTATTTGATCCAAAAGAATCTAAGACAATCTAACCAGTAAGGAGTATACTTAGATTATTAAACTATATATTATTTATATATATGAGTCTGTATTAATATATTATACACATAGCAGGAACCCTCTCTCTGTTTGCTGGTATAAACACGCAGTCTAGCTATAAAGGCGTGATGAAATTTGACAGGATGATTTGAGTCCCGCAGCTTTTATTACATCTCCCAAAATTGAAAATCTGCATATTTTTTGTCTCTTAAGAGCTGCAGTGCCTCCAATTTTGTAGGGAAAGGATGGTGGCCACGGTCTGTTACGAGTGCCAGCATTCGCTGAGATGAGACTGAGGGAACCGTGGAGTCAGGACGGACACCTCTATGGACCAAAGTGATGTCCAAAGCCTAGGGAACCACACACAAGTGCATCACTGCACTGGGTGGAAAGAAAACGAAACGAATTTAGAACCAGTCAATGTATATACTGCGCCACCAACCTCTAAATTAGATTATGCTGTCCCGCGGTGTACTAGAACATTATATGCATGTGCCTATAACTTTATAATGCTATTCATCTGCAGCTTTGCTTTTATGTACGAGTACTTGACACAATACATAGTCTATAATTCAAATAAATTTTTCTATAATTGCTAATAAGTAGTTAGTTTTAATGCATGAGCACCGTCAATTTCAGAACTACATAAACTATCGCGCACAAGCGTTAATTACTCCATTGCACATAACAAACATAACTTACAGCGTAAGGTATTACGAAATTATAACTAATTTTCAGTTAACATCTGATGGTTACATCACTTACGGACAGCAGTTAATTACATGCAATTTTAGCAGTCAGGGAAAGTAACAGTTTATTAATTAAACACAAATAGTTACTGCAGGATCTTAATTTTTATAATGTTGTACGTTGGAAATTTATAGCAGTCAAGTAGAAATATATTTTTGCAGCTCGGCAAAATTCCAACCTACTCTCAAGAATAGGAGTTAAAAAATCCAAATAATGAAAGCAAGAATTTCCGAGATAAGTCTTGAGAAATGTAAGAAAAATCTCGGTAAAAAGTTTCATTCCTTGCTAGCTGTAAGTATATTATACACTACCAAAACATATTAATGTCATGATTTTTGTGTTCAATGTTATAAATGAGACAAATAAATTAAAAGAATCATGTTCAGATAAGTGAAAACAAGACTAAAAAAAAAATAATTCGACAAACTCACTTCATTTTAAAAGACAACCATTCACTTTCGGAGCACGTGCTTTAATTATTTAAGAGGAGGTTATTATAAATTTTTGTTGCATTTCCTAATAACATTATTTTAAATAACAATTTTTGCGATAGTAATTTTACATTTATAATTTACACCTAATTTGTAAATATTACCTAATTTTTATAATTCGTTCATCTCGAGACAGCACGAACTTGACTCTCGTCTCATTTGCTGGAGATGCAGCTCACGAGACAAAGAGATGCATAGTTGCAAATTTGGAGGAAGTAAAGAAGAAACACCCAATCTAGTCCTAGTTTATGACGCCTCCAAAGTGACAGCGCCCACAAAGTAAGTAACGTTCGATGTGTCTCGTAGTGTACATCAGCAGTAGCAAAGTATATCTTGGTTGCGCTTCTTTTTTGTGACAAAATAAAATACTAAAACGCCTCCTTTACAAAAAAAAAAAAAAACAAGAACGAGTGCAAGATGTTGATTATTGTTTTAATTTTAATTACAAAATGAAGCAACAAATTGATATTTTCTACTATATAAAAGAATATTATAAATGTTGATTTGATTTGAGAAGGAAGTGAGAATTAAGGACAGTTTGTTACATTGAAGGTATAATATCAAATGTATATCCAGACAATTTTATGTAATTAGTTCTCTTCGTTAATACACCAACAAATAAGAAAGCAGAGTCAGATTTTGCTTAATATATTCCGTGTACAATTTGTTCAATTTAATGCAAGAATTAATTGAGTATTTACGAGCAGGATAACAGTTATGGGCAGCACATTCAGTTATACATTTGTGCTTGAAGTTTCAAAACTGAATTACAAACAGAAGAGCTACAAACTTCACACTCACGGCTACATTCGGAAAGACTACGAGTGTAACACAACTTACAAGTATTCGAGGTAGCTCTGGTTGGTTGGACCGTCCGGCCACTCTGCGTAACAAATGACGCGCGTGTCTCCGTCCGCGAGGTCCACGTGGAACGTGGTGAAGAAGATGAGCATGGGCAGTGACAAGATCGAGCCCACGATCCAGATGCCTGCCGCGATACATAGCGTCGTGCGCCTTCCCATGCGCGGTCGGAGTGGGTTCATGATAGCCATGTACCTGAAACATAACAACAATTGGGTCAGGTAACATTATAAATTATAATAAAGTTTATGTTGATTGATCCTCCACGTTAAGTTTAAAAAAAAGTAGCGCGAATTTCAAAACTAAAAATGTTGATACCCTAGGGTGTATGGATTTCGGCTTTTCCTGACTGTCCCCGTCCCTGACTATATTAGGCAGCAGAGAGGTTATATATTAGACATACGTGGAAAGTCAATGTAAAAAAATCGCAAGCAGCTCAGAAAGTCCTTCCATACGTGACAATGGGAATAAAAGTGTGTACTTTTATACAGAAAAAAATAACAATAATTACATTTTTCGTTTTTTTTTTTTTTTTTTTTTTTTTTTTTTTTTTTTTTTTTTTTTTTACGATATTATATTAATGTATGTTCTACAATGCATTGATGAATATATGTTGCCTATAGAATGTTATAAAAACTTGCAAACTTTTAGAATTTATAATCGATCCTTATATATAAAATGTTACACAACTAGAAAAACAAAAGTTTGACAATTTCTCTATTAGTGATGCTCTAATATTTAATCTATATACAGTACCACTGATTTGTTTCTATGTATATAAATGATGTCAACAGTCCAACAAGAATGTTATAATTAATAGAGGTAGAAATTAATACAGATGAAATTGACGCCTCCCCAAAAAGCAATAATATAACACAACATATCTTACGTTCTAGTTGAAGCAATAATAGAGTAAATAATTAATACTGACGCCATACTTTATACAATTTTAGTAATAACGCACATACCAAACATAGCATACTGGATGTGTTTAATATACCAAAGATATTGACATTCGTGACATGGTATTTATTTTTGTTACTTTGAAATCCACCACGAAGAATTATTTATGATAGTTTCTTTGCATTTAAATACATCACACGAGTGATGTCATATTTTTGACATCCAGTTTTACTATGAAAACATTTGGACATCCGCAGTTACTTTCTTGTAGCTATATTAAAAAAATAATATACTTTAAAATAAATAGTGCAAGTTTAAAAAAAAAACACGACGTTTACTGTACAAAATATATACAGATAGAAAAGAAACTTCTAGTTAAATCTACAGCTCTTAATATTTCTTTGGAAATTGACATGTAAAGTACAGTTTGCTTACTTGAAAATTGTACGTCAATGTGTCTATCTATTGTATGATAACCACATATATAAGTTCAGTCTGTCCGAGGTCAAGAAAGTGACCAATGACGGTACCGATGACAGAAGAAAGAACTGACCCTTCTGACTAGTTCAGTACTGACAATAGATCCATTGATCGAAGTAAAAATTTCATGAATGTAAACCAATTTTACATTAAGTACCCTGCCCTGGGTTGTACAATCGAAAAATGTCGAATAAAGAAAATAAAATAAAAATATAAATGAATTAATCCAAATCTCAACACAACAGTAGCAATGTTTACACTTGCTCATAATACTCAATAAAGTTATTATGTAATCGCTTGTACAAACTGAGAGATTATTTTGAATACAAAACACATTATAATGATAAATAAATTAAGGTTTTCTATAAATCTATGACATTTCTTATAAATATAATTGATTCAAAGAACTTAGCATAGATCTTATTAGCTTACAAATATTATTGGGACCAATTTACGACGGAAGAAAAAAGAAAAGCAACTTCTCACGAACCAATTACAGTTGGTGTCACTGGTGTTAGCTTCTATTGATGACACGTACTGGATGAACGCGGATAGTGCTTGAGAAAGACAATTATCTTTCGTGCATCGAGTCCATTTAGTACTAAATTTGACATTTTGATATCGTAGAATCCAGTATTAAAGTGATAACATTTTTATTGAGACTATGCTTTGGATAAATAAAAAAATATTACTACACAAAATATTTTACAGTCTATTGCTGGATATAGGCTATTAAAAGGTCAAAAATAGCCATTTCAGTAGAATTTTTTTTAAAAATCCATGCTGAGACTTTGATATTAAATTAGTTTCTAATCTATGTTCCATGAGTTGATCATCTAAATAGCTTTAAAATAATTTACCGAATACTGAGATTTTACAAATACCACGATAATTTTAATGTCGTCTCATTATCTTTATGTAGTGGCATGACGACGCCTATTTTTCAAATTTTAGGAAAAGTATTTTCTGAAATTGAACAATTTATTAAATATGATAAAGGGACGGCTAATAATTTATCACAAAATTTAATAACTGCTGTGTAAAGAACTTCATCTGGTCCAGCAGCATTTTTGTTAGGTATATTATTATTATTTTATTTTTTTTTTACCATTGTGTCAGGATCAATATTTTGAAATTTAAGCATTTTAGTATTTTCTTTTATAACACTAGGAACAGTAAAGGGGAAGAAATAATATATGCTGTGTAAAATTATATATCACCAAATCTTCAATGTTTTTAATAAAATTGTTATTAAAAGAATTACATGCAGCTTGTGGGTCAGAGACAATTTTATCTTGAATAATTAACTGAGGTACCAAAGGGGTAACTACTTTTCTTTTATATACATTACAATGTCTTTTAACTATGTCTCAAGATGCTTTAATTTTATTATCAGATTTTTTAATATAAAAATCATTTTCCTTACTTTTAGCATCACATACATTTTTCTTATGTAACTTGAGTTGATTTTTATAATCTGGCTTTAAATCTGGAGTTGTATGTTTTACAAGTTGTGTATATAATAATAACAATAAAGAATTTAAAAATTCATATTGTTGATGTATGAAAACGTTTTAAGTTCTCATTTTCAATTTGTCATACAAATAGTTTTTTTTTTGTAATATTAAAGGCTTCATTGAACAAGAATAAAAAAGTTTCATGAAATAATTTCCACTTTACTTCAAAATTTAAATTTGGTTGATGTAATTTGACCCATGTTTCTTTCATCAAAATATTCAAAATACTAAAAAAATTAGTTTTCTTTACTAAAAATTTGTGATGTAATAGTTAAATGTTTTTTGGTTTCCATTACATCAGATTTTAATAATTCAAAATTTGCTGTTTTAAGTCCATGGTCAGATAAATGTCTTTTTTTTAGTGCAATAATTAATGTTTGATTCTTGATCCTTAAAAATTATATGATCCATTTATAAGTGTTGCTGTTTTATTTTTTATTCTAATAGGATCTTCATTTATAATTTGCAAATTAAATGTTTCTAACAGATTGTATAATTATTTACTTGATTATTATTTTTCAATATATTTATATTTGATAACTAGCAATAAACATAATATAATTTTTTTAACAATATTTCATCATTGCTCTCAGAACATTTAATAATATTTTTTAGATTCACTATTTGGGGGAGGCCTATACAAAGAGCTAACATAGTAGTAGCATGTATTATTTATTTTAATCTTTGTTACTGCACATTCAAATATGATTCAATAGAACTAAAATATATGTTACGAGATTGAAATTGAAATTGTGATCTTGCAGAAATCACAATGTCATTATATAATACTATTACTGTCAGAAAGAGTTATAAAATGTAATTTGACACTCTTAGCCCAGTAATTCTAGCATAAAATATCATTGGGACCCGGAAAAAATTAGGGGAGTTTTGAAAATTACAGGGTCGATAGAGTTTGACTTTCTGTACAACATATCAAAATTACGCCTTTTTACGCCCTGTGCTAACGCCGCCATTTAAAAAAAATGGCGGCCGGGAGGTTGCTTCATGTTTTAATTTTCTGTGCTCAATCTAATTATATTTTTGAAAATAAAAAAATACGGGGACGTAGCTAAAGATATACCTCATAGATATCCTAAAAATATTTTCAAATTTTGCATTAAAACCCGTTAAATAAAATAAATTTCCAAAAAAATTGAAATCGATCGTTGACATTTCTTCCATTTGTAGCCAAAGTTTTTGTTGTATCGAAAACTATGTCATTATAAAATATTGCCTCTCGTTTTTTGTGAATTAGAAAATGCATGTTTGAATATAATCCGATCAGGCAAAGCCGAGTTATGAATTTTTTTGTGTGCCCGCGCGTGGAACTTGGAGAGCGCCAGCCTGCAATACACACGCTTGGCATGGGGAGAACCGTGACGCGCGGCGAAGTCGCTGACCATTGTAGTACTGCATTCACTCGCACTGCTAAAATTTTATCATACAGTCATTAGAAATAGTATGATATGGTATGTGGTTTACTACAAATTTACACATATAATATAATTATATAATTAAAGCCGGTATTACACGATACATTTTTTCTAACTATTGAATACAATTTTTCCTTTCAAGAAAATTTTATCCCCATACAAACAAATGGAATTCAAGTTTTCTTGTAAGAAAAAATTGTATTCAATAGTTAGAAAAATTGTAACGTGTAATACCGGCTTTATATTAAATAAAATTTTATAAAATATCCGTGTAATCGAACATAACATAATTGCTTTTGTGTATAAATAATTAAATAAAAATTTAAAAATATATATGTTTATGTATATATAATACATATACGATATGTTATATAATTGCATGAAAACAAATTAAAGTGTAAAATAAACTTCAGTAGTCCATCCAATAACTATATTTTTTAGAGCCTTCATTATTATATAATGTAACAATATATTTAAAAATTTAATATTTTAGTTATTTCATCACATCCCGGTTTTATTAATATATTTTAATAATATATCATATTTGATTGTTTAATAATTTTAATATAATTTCATCTACACACACATCTTGATATATTTGCAGCATACATTATTATTGAAAGAAATAACGTATTAGTAAATACTGATTAATAATTTTAGATCACACGCTATGTTAATTTAATTAAGATCCATTGCCGAATTCGATTGAAGTAATACAACTTAATATTTAAATGTAGATATTATATCATTATAATTTATAATTATATGTATTGGATGCCAATATACGACTTTATAATATACATGATATAGCACCACTACAAATTATATAATTCTCATTTAAAGAGCATAATTATATTCAAGTTAATATTAAAATTTGAACCATGATATTCAGTATACATAATTGGGCGCGATTCACGAAGCAGTTAGCCAGGTTTCTAACCACGTTTAGCTTAATCACGTTTAACTATACCTGTTTTACGTGTTAAACCACCTAGTTAAACGTGGTTAAAGCTAAATGTGGATAGAAACCTGGCTAACTGCTTCTCGTGAATCGCACCCAATATATTATAATGAATACAACAAATCAACACTTCGGACTTACAATAATTTTGTTTATGCTTTATTTTTTTTTTTGCAGTTTCAAACTAAACATTAAAAAAAATTAAAAATATAGTCAACAATATTTATAGATACAGCGATGAGGTTACAAGTTAGAATTATCAGAGATCTCTTCTTGGTATTATACTGTACAGTCTGTACACTATGTACTGAATCAAAATAATTAAAATGACAATTATTAAGGGTATAAATATATAATTTTAACTTTTGCTGCATTCTAAGAAATTTTTTAGAATTATTATCATGTATATAATAATAATGAATCTTTCGATGAATGAAGATTCACAGATTGCAGATTAATATGATATATGTAATTGTATACATTGCGCACTGTTTTTAAACATTATTTTAATTTTACCAACACACATTGAAACAATTTTCGTTAATAAGAACTAAATAGTATTTACCTTTACCATATATTATAGGTTTGTAACAATTAAAAATAAATATACACTCAATACTACACATAAAGGCTCTTTCTTGTGATATCCTTATTTGATTTGATTTGATTTGATTTGTTTATTGGATCCAATGCATTTATTTTATTATCATTAAATTTTCCGTAATCTAGGTATGTATATATATGGGTACACATAAATGTACATGCAATGTTACATTAATATAGTTGCAGTAATGTTTACATAGTGTTTAACTTTAATATAATTATTTCATACATTCACTTGCTTCTACGCATACGAAAATGAAAATACAATTGATTTGCAATTTGCAACTGAATTTTAACATATCAAAATATTTCTCGTTTAATTAAGTTATCACTGTATTTCTTTCTATGCCAAGGCAGATTTTAATAAAAGTCATATTAAAATTAAATAGTTAAAATAGACAATAATGGTTGCATTTTTTTTATTTCATAATTAGAAAATATACCTAAAATTGTGCTTTTCTGAATTTTTTCAGATTTTTTGGAGTGCGGGAACTAATTTTAAAAAAATATTTAAAAACTCTGAATTAGGGTGGTACACCTGATGGGACAACCGTGACGTCATTTGTCGTGCTGTGATTGGCTATTGATGACATCACGGTTGCTGTGATTGGCTATTGATGACGTCACGGTTGTCCCATCAGATGTACCACCCTAATTCAGATATTTTAAATATTTTTTAAAAATTAGTTCCCGCACTCCAAAAAATCTGAAAAAAATTCAGAAAAGCATAATTTTATGTATATTTTTTAATTATGAAATAAAAAAATGCAACCATTATTGTCTATTTAAAGTACTAACTAAAGAATAAATTACTATATATATATATATATATATATATATATATATATATATATATATATATATATATATATATATATATATATATATATATATATATATATATATATATATATATATATATATATTATATATATGATATAATACTTTGCGATAAAGACAAACATATATCACAATTCAGACGAATTGTAGAAGTATAATAACATTTAAATTTAGCACAGGCTCCTCATTTTATCATACAAACATGCGTGCATGGCTTTATTGTATTGGGAGATAATAAACTATTTTGCAATTAAATAAAAAAATGTGTCATTTTGTAAGTATAAATTTGTAGTGCGTCCATATCATACTATTTCTAATGACTGTATGATAAAATTTTACCAGTGCGAGTGAATGCAGTACTACAATGGTCAGCGACTTCGCCGCGCGTCACGGTTCTCCCCATGCCAAGCGCGTGTATTGCAGGCTGGCGCTCTCCAAGTTCCACGCGCGGGCACACAAAAAAATTCATAACTCGGCTTTGCCTGATCGGATTATATTCAAACATGCATTTTCTAATTCACAAAGAACGAGAGGCAATATTTTATAATGACATAGTTTTCGATACAACAAAAACTTCGGCTACAAATGGAAGAAATGTCAACGATCGATTTCAATTTTTTCGGGAATTTATTTTTTTTAACGGGTTTTAATGCAAAATTTGAAAATATTTTTTAGGGTATCTATGAGGTATATCTTTAGCTACGTCCCCGTATTTTTTTATTTTCAAAAATATAATTAGATTGAGCACAGAAAATTAAAACATGAAGCAACCTCCCGGCCGCCATTTTTTTTAAATGGCGGCGTTAGCACAGGGCGTAAAAAGGCGTAATTTTGATATGTTGTACAGAAAGTCAAACTCTATCGACCCTGTAATTTTCAAAACTCCCCTAATTTTTTCCGGGTCAAAAGTTAAATTTACTGGGCTATCTTCAAACAGTTTACGGTTTCCATCATCTAATTTGTAAATCTTTTAAGTATCAGAAAGCTGGACAAGGTCAATATCATTGGAATATTTGTATATAGAGAACCAACCCAATCAGTCACTATACACAAAGGGAGATGTTGTCATACTGCTAAGATTTAATTTTATGTTTATGTGTGCTCTAATTTATATAACAAGCGCTGATTTCTAAAATTATGCATGTAACCATATTTCATTTATTCTGTATTTACTATTATTTTTATCTATATTTATGTCTGTGGTATTTTATTATTTCTGCATCATAAAATTAATTTTCTAAATAATTAAGTAATACATAATATTCACTTAAATTTTAAATTCTAACCCAAAAACAAAATTCATGATTACATGAGCATATTAAATTTTGCTTTACCTATAATACAGTATATATATATAGTTAACCCTCTTGCAACATAAATCAATCCCCTGCATCGTTGATGAAAATATTAACATTTCATAATTATATACGGTATATTATACATATTCTGATGTTAACAATATTGATTTAAAATTCTATTTTAAGTGACAATTTTAATGCCACGCAACAGCTAACGAGAATGTAATGATGTACAATATAAATTACAGTAAATATAATTCAATTTTTCATCATCAGAGTGATTTAAAATAAACATGCATAAATTATAAGCTATAATTTTATTTTTCATTATAAGCTTCTCATTTGTGTAACTGATTCAATTGCATATTTTGTGTTCATCAATTAAGGCAAAACTAAAATGTATTATTTTAAATATTTTTTAAATTCTTTGGCATAGAATAGAATAATTATTCTCAGCTTATTATAACTATTCCACTAATTATTAATACTAAATCATCATATTTACAATTTTTTAATTTTAATATATTATATCTGAATGAAAAAATCTCATGATAGATAGAAATAAATTTTTGTTACGAGTTATATAGAATACATTCACTACAGTATAATATACGTTAATGTAGTGTACGTTCACATGCATCTATATACATATATTACAAGGATATGAGCTATGAGCTTGAAGCTCGAAGCGTGGTAATGAGTTAGGATAAGGCAGGGAAAAGATGGTGCATGTTTGCATTTGTTTGCTGAGGTGAGACTGAGATAACCGTGGAAACCTCAGTTAGGACGGACACCTTTGCTTTTTATCAATGTACCAAAGTGACGTTCACAGCCTGGGGAACCATACACAAGTGCATCACTGCACCGGAAAGCGAGATGAAGGGAGCAATGTAATTTTTACTTTAAACAGTGTAAACAGTCACCCATCCAAGTACTAATTATGATGAGGCGTCATAAATGGATTCGTTTTAGACACGTTCATGTAAACGTGGTAATTTTGAAATTTAACCACCTAAGAAAAAATAAGTGTGTAAGTGAGGATTGAAAACCTTTTTATGAACTTAAAATTCGTTTGCTGCTGTCTTTGTTTTAGTTATCCACTTCATCAGATACTGAAAGGATGTTATTTTCATATGAATTTTTACACATTTTTTATAGCGTCTTTTCATTTTCATTTTTTTTTTTTTTTTTTTCTTTTTCATATTTATTTGAAAAAATTATTCAACGACGGTAAATTTACTTTAAAAAAAAATTGAAACATTTTTATAAAACGTCCAAAACGTTTATCTTACAAAAGACAGCTAGCTCATATAATGAGTGCAGCAATCTCTCAACTTTAACAATTTGGTGTAGTTAGCCTAGCAGTTTACAAGACATAATAATCCTTTGGATTGCAAAGCAAAAGCCTCTTTTACACTTTAACAGACACAAACGTAATCCTTCTGCTCAAGTTTAGATAAGGGGTAAATAATACTATATACATTATTATACTGTATAACTGGCCGTAGGCTTTATTTTATATATGCATATCTTTAAATGTCAATTGTAAATACGCTTCGTTCAAGTGTAAATCTTCATTCAATATTCGTCGCAAAATCAAATCCAATCCTTAATCTTTCATACGTTATAATTCATCAATTATTTTCTTTATAAATCACCTGTGAAACGTATAATATATTTTCTACGCATGCAATGCAGTCCTTGTGTATTCAGTGTCTTTCATTGATTGCATGTGCATTCTGTACGTACGTGATGGCTGTTTATATCTCCCTAAATCTTTATCCCTTGGGCTCTCTCTACTCTCCTCTCAAGGCCGTTAGTGATTAATTTATTCCCTTTCACGACGGAGTGATGAAATTATCAGCCTTCCCTCCTGATAAGAAAAAGACACCACAAAATATTGCAAGCGTTAAAATTCAGTGCAGATTTTAGTAACTTGATTTTAAGAAGATATTCCCAAACATTATTATAGAATATAATATATATTTTGTATGTATAGAATTAGAAAAGAATATTATAAGAATTCAATTTAAATGCGTACTTATGAATTAATTGGTAAATTATCAGAGGCCAGTTGATTTTGTTCGTATAAACCCTGCTCGGTATACACCTTCTTACTCCAGCTTAGAGGGTGGGGTAGAAAGTGCAGAGTGCAGTTGAAGTCACGTGCTTTTGTTCGTAAAATTGCTAAAAAATACACCAGGCAGTCCAGGCAGAGTTTACGAACAGACCTATGTACGAACAGACCTATTAGGCCTGCTCGTAAACTCTGCTCGGAGTATATTCTGAGCAAATTTAAGAACAAAAATCGTGACGTCATTTGCACTGCACTCCCTACCCCACTGATGTAGCTGGTGAAGGTGGTGTATTATCAGAGATTTTATTACAATGTAAGCTCTTTGGTATTACTCTTTGTACTCCGAGACGATTTTACGAACACACCTTTTGTGTCAAACAAATGTAAAGTGTCGTAAAATTGTTGCATATTGTACTAAGCTATGTAAGTTTTATAATATATTCCGCAGTTGGATAATATATACACAATAACTACATATAATGAAATGACTGGACAATTAGTGCTACACAAAAATGTACCAAAGTTAAAACAAACGTTTACACCTATTAATATTTTGTCAAGAGTGTACAACTTGGAACAGCACAAACTTTACTCTTTCTTTGTTTGAGGGCTTTGTCACGCATTCCGATAGAGGCGTGGTTAATTTGAAAACTCTTTTTTTTTTATGAATATAGACTTGGTGCTTTTCATGATTCTTCTAAAATAACAACATTGTTTCTTTGTCTTTTCAGCTGTAGTTAGGTAAAGTTCGTATGTCCCGAGGTGTACGGTTGAGACAGCTGACATTTACGATAAAGGTTAGAGCCAAGAAAAACAGTTTTTAATTACCAAAAGGGTAATTATCTCGTTTTGCAGCGTGTGAGCGGATGCGGGCTCATTTAATTCCGTTGCTTCAATAAACACCCTGTTTACACACTGGAAAATCTATACATAATATATATCCTACATTGTTTATTGTACCATTTTAAACTAGCACATAAATCGAGAAGTTTCAACCAAAAGATAATTTTATTGTAAAGTTCTCTGTAACTCCAGAGTACACAAATATATTCATGATTTAGGAAAACTACTTATTTTATTATTTTATTTTAATTACAAATGTTAGCTTACTACAGCATATTCTGCTATTGGCGTAAGCATTCAAACTTAACAACAGTATATATTGCTATAGCAAAATCGTATACGGATATATACGAGCGGCCACGACCTAATTCAAACTTCCCGCCATTCGGCATGTTAGCTACAGGAAACCATGGAAACCAGTGGCATGAAGTCCGGTGCATCATATGGTGCACCTCCCGAATACAAGACACTTGTTGTACAAACCCCCGAAAAGTGGTGAAAAGTATCAAAATATGAAGACTATTGCTGGATAACTTCTGGTAGCACTTGCAGCATATTGTATTAGATTTATTTATACTCATTTTATAATTTTAGCAATAAAAAACCCTTTTCTAAAATTGTGTCATATCCCTTTAAATCTTTTAAACTGTAAAATGCTGTCTGCATATGAGACAAATTGTAATTAAATAAGTAAAATATTAATATGTTGTTGAGCTTAAATTGAAATTGTTAGATCAACGGTTGCAAATAAAAGCATGGAATGTCATGTATTATATATGGCATCATCAAAAGCCATTTTATTTATATCATTTCAATAAAGGTCGTTCATATCAGTAAATCTATGAAATAAGAAGCCTTGTTGCATGGAATGTGAGAAGATGATTTGCCTTTAAATTGCATGGTGTGCACATTATTGTGTCTATTATAAAGCGAAGGCACTGTAAAGTAAAAGTCATAGTATTTTTAAGTATACGAATGTACACATATACTAATTTTAGATAACTAGGTGATAAAATTGAAACTCGGAATTGAGCAGAAATAATAATTACTCTTGTTTGTAATCTCATTCATTTGAAATATAATATTTGCGACTGTTAATTGAAGTTTATAAAATAATTCAAGCACATGCATGTTAAATCCAATCGATTTATTCCTTTGGTATGTCCTGTGTTAGACATAAATAAATTGAATAATAAACATTTTTTGACTGAACTTCTGCTAGAATTTCGCGTAGGTTTTGTTTCATCAATTTCTCAGTAACAATTTTTTTTATTTAGTTTCTAAATTTTAATCTTAAAAATAGAATGCACAAAAAAGTTATTTTTTAGATTGCCTCATATAATTTATTTAGAAACCCTTTTGGGCAAAATATAAAGCTTAATAGAAAATTCAGTAAACAAAAAAGAGGAATGAATTGCAAATAATATATTATATAAATTTTATCCCTGATTTGATTCTATTCCATTAACTAGGGAGTTTAGGATTGCAATGTGCGTCATAAGTTCACATTGCATGCATCTTGTTTAATCTCCCGTACTCAGATAGCTCCGTGTCTGTCAGAAATTTGATCAACGTTCCAGTAATTCACTAGTTCTGTTAACGTTAGCGCTGCTGTCGCAAAATCACCGATTGGTCGGATGACGTCATTGATAATGACTCCGGTCCGGTGGTTGGTCATCTTCTATGACACGATAATCTCCGAGTGATTGCGCACAAATTAAATTATATAAATGTATGTTTCACCGAACATGATCTATCACCTTCATTCAAATGTAAACTATTTGAATACAAGTTAATGAATCAACAATTTTACATAATGTTCACGGTAGTAATTATTAGATCATGTTATTAATATCATGATTTAATTACAGGTTATATGTATAGTTATTATAGATACTCGTGTAACAAGATTTTTGGAAGCGATATTAACTACCGATGAAATTAGAATAGTAAATTGCATTGAAGTGGTGCGCGTAAATTAAATAGCTTTGATCGAAACGATAACAGCTGCTCTGTTATATTGCAGATAGCTCATATATATCTATACATAAGTGCTTATAGAGTAATATAGAGGCCGAGCGTGGCGCAGTGCATTGACCGCTTCTCGTTAGATCACCGAAGTCAAGCAACGTCGAGCGTGATTAGTATTTGGATGGGTGCGACCGTTTAGTAAAAATCACGATATTCCCTCCCTATGGGGCAAATCCATATTATCGCTTTTCACCCAGTGAGTAATGCACTTGTGTGTGGATCCCTAGGCTTTGGACATCGCTTTGGTCCAGTGATAAAAATCAGAGGTGCATGTCTTTCCTTACTGAGGTTCTCCACGGTTCCCTCAGTTTCACCTAAGCATTAAGCAAATGCTGGAACGCGTGGAACGCGTAATTAACAGTCCGTGACCACCATCTTTTCCCTACCTTTTACCTTATCCCTACCCATTACCCCGCCGCGAGTTCCAAGCTCTTATATAGGGATGTATTCTTGATGTAAATAATAATAAATAAAAAGAAAAAGAAAAAAATAGTGTTTTTTTATAGTCTGTACGTAACGAATACAATAAAAAATAACAATTGATTGATTGATTTAAATTTACAATAAAAAACTATGAAAATAACACATATCAACAAAAAGACATCAGCTCTTGATAAATTTAGTTTATTTAAATAATTATGACGTAATATATCACTTATATATAATGTAATCTAAGATTCTATGACAAATAATGAAAATGTTCCACTTTTGAAACTTGAGTCATTAAATTTTGCATAGCAAGGTAACTAAAAGGAAAGGTACAGGAATAAAATGACGGAGACAGAGGAGTCATGGCGGATACAGCAGGACGTTTCGACAAATCTGCTAGCAATAGCATAGATTGCTCCGAGGGTTAGCCTCGCCTACTCTGCTCGCCCTCCCGTCTATCAAATCAACCAAGTCTAGCACGTTCTGTTCTGTTCTTCGCGGTGAAAAAAAAAGACGAAGCAAAGAAAGTGAAAAGAAAGAGAACACGAAAGTTGTAACGGTGCAAATAAAATTATCATGACTACTCACCTTAAACAATCACCTGCATTAATCTTACGGGGCATGTCAATTAAAAAAGACCGCAAAAGAAAATTTTCTGAATCGATGACGTTACAGTATATAATGTTAATATGTAATTATATTTAAATATAATTAATATATATGTGCGCGTGCAGAGTGGGATTTGAGAGCAAAGTATAGTTCTGTTCAATAAGACCATATCAAAGTTTTAAGAAGCATGTAATTTAGAAGTTCCATACACCCCTGATGTCGGTACACACAGAACGTTTTATGGTGCAAAAATGTAAGTTCTACAAATGTCAAATAGTAGCCTGACTCACGTGGTATTAATATAGTTCAAGTTGAGTGAGGTAGATTAATAATGATAAAACTGATATTTGAATCAGATTAATCTCGTATATCATGACAAGAACAGGTAATTGATTTTGAAACAAAAATGTATTGAAAAGGATAATCAACTAAAACATAATTAGATTTATAATAAAGCACATAAAATTATTGAATTCAAAAATATAAATAAATTTTGCAAGGAAAAACTCATATTTTTAATAGATTCTAATAATAACCAAACTTATTATTTTTAAATTAATGAACAATATAACAATTTCAAAATTAATTTGACCATTTGTGTGTCGATGGCTCAAAAATAAATCAATAAAAGCTTTGTTTAAAAAAAAATAATAAAAAAAGTAACAAAACTTGTGAATTTAATGTTAAAAGCTTCTATCTAGACGATTTGTGCCATTTTTACACTGAAAAAGTTGATTACACACAACGTTTACATCGTAAACTACTAGTAAACTGACGATAGTTGCTTCCTCATTTTACTAGCAATACTGTAAAGTAGGTGCAACTATACATAAAATGTTAAATATAATTCATGATGATACATATAAATTTTTTACGAATTTGCATATGGTTTCAATTAAGGAATAGAATATGAGCTGTATAGTACATTTCCCAATGGCTGTGTGCCATTTTTTAAAAGCTAGAACTTGACATGATATAAGTAGTAGTGTTTACAGATAACGGGTGCGATTCACGAAGCAGTTAACCAAGTTTCTAACCACGTTTATCTTAACCACGTTTAACCATATACCTGCATGTTTAACGTGTTAAACCACCTAGTTAAACGTGGTTAAGATAAACCTGGCTAACTTATTCGTGAATCGCACCCAACAACTACAGGTCTTAAAAATGTGCTTTATCACTGCTTTGACTTTAGAGAAAACCTTATTTTTTATCTTAACTTTTGCACGAGAGATTAAAATAAACTTTTCAGTAAAGTGGAAATAACAAGATGGAATCTAGACTGATTTGGAGTTGGCGCAGAAAACATGAGATAAAATCTACGTGGGTTGCTTGCTCGTTGACAGCAAAGGGAAGGTTGCACTCCCACAGAAGTTTTTTTTTCTCTTCACTCTGGTAACTATTACAAAAAGTTTAAATCCCACCAACCACTTGCAGTATATCTTAATCTATATCACAATCTACATCAGTATCTTCTTAAGTACAAGTCTTTTTATATGTCAAGATCTTATTAATAAAAATATGTGTTGAGTTATTTGAAATTCATTGCATCGTAAAAATTATGTATTTATTTTTTTTTTATTATTATTATTGTGATTTAGAAGCAAGGGTAGATTTTTTATGTTCTTTGCTTTATTTGAAGATGGTTCATCTGATTTTTTTTTTCATTATGAATTGTACATTGAATTAAAACAAATGTTAGATATAATGAAGTACTATGGAATTCAACGAAACAAATATAATTATTATTGCATTAAACAAAAAATATATTATATATAATCAGGTTTAGCTATTTTCAGAAATTTGGTCTAAGAGAGTCAGCTTTAATATAGTAATAAAATAATCAACCTACAATATATTTTCTATTTTCTTAGTTGAACCTTGTGACTGAATTTAAATTTCTGGCTCTTTGTGTGAAATTTTGTGGAACCTTAGCTAGAAATAGTTAGGATTTTGTGGGGTCCTTCCAAACTGAGGCAGCTATATGGCCAGCAGCAATCTATTATCCCAACTTTTGCCATAGTTTTTAGTTTTAAGTGCATATTTTAATAAGTAGGTCAGTAAAGCTTCTCGTCATGTATGCACAAGTTATTTTAAAATTAGGTTGTCTGATTTTATCCCTACCTGTTAAATAATGTCATTTTATTGTTTTTTGCAGCTTACTTGGGAGTTGCAGATATGCAAACATCTTGAAGTAATGGAAAATAAGAATATTTTTACATTACGTTGTTATGTAGCTCTGAGAGACTGCAATAGAAGACTTAAATTAATTTCAACAAACTGTATGACGTATGTATTCGTTATTCCATAGATATTATAGTGTTTGATATATTAAATTAGAGCGTATGATTATTACATTGAACTATAAATTCAAAAAACATATAAAATAACATCTTAATAATTGAAATATTTTCTGTACATTATATTTTGAAACGATGTTCATTTCATTTTCTTGTTTTTAACTGTTAAATATTTAGCAAAATAATTTTGCAGTAGATGGAATGAAATTATAAATAAAAGATACTTTTTCCTGTGACATCACAAGCTTCCTAATTGCAACTCGTATTCAATGCGACCGTCTGCAACCATTAGTGCGAGACATGCTACACTTGACTAAAACGAAGAAACTTCTATTTATAAATTATACAAGGATTGTTTCTAATTAATGTTTTTAACCTAATTTATATCATTGCTTTCATAATTTTATTAACAACTTCATTACAATTAAACTTTAATATATACTCTGTAAAGTATATTGTTTTTTGTCTTTATCTTCATATAGTTCTTGTCAGTATTTAAAAACAAAACAAACATACGATTCATTGTTATTCCCGATGGTGCCCGATGGTGCGATATAAAGTGCCCTATAGGTGCTTTGTTGCTACCTCTAATTTTTATTAACATCTTGTATGTATATACTGTGGTGAAATAAATAAATTGTTTTTTTTTTTAATTAGAATTAGGCTGTACAGAACATACATACATTATGTAACAAAATAAAATGAAAACAAATTTTGACACAAAAAGATGATTAAATACAATATCATACTCTCTAAATCATACAAAATAATTATATCCTGTAGCTACATTGCGGCAGAATTCTCATGAATTTTATAATTGCTATGAAATTATTTCACCGAGTAAAATGAACAACCCGTATGAAATTTAAAGAAACTTTGTTATTACTTATTTAATTTAGATACAGAGCCTCAGGTTCGATCTGTGGCGTCAATTTTATGTTTTATAAACATACACTAACACCCTTAAAATCGGGTTGCAAAATGCTGTGACGTCATAGGAATGCAAATAAACATAGGGAAGACTATGACGTCACATCATCTTTATTCTCTCGTTTTTGAGGGTTCAAAAAATCTTAAAAAAATTGTCAATTCGTAAGTCATAGTCCTCCAAATTTGCAATAAAAAATTTTCACGAAGGTTTGCCATTTCTTATTAATTCAAATTTTCATTATTTTTCATGTGAATTTTATTTTTCAATATTTTTAAGTCAAAATTATATACTTAAACAGTCTGATGGATAAAACTACTTGATTAATACTGTTTTTTTTTTTTTTTCTATACCTTATTTTAATTTATGATTTTTATTTAACCCAGGAAGGTTTTTAAATCTATAAATAAAAAGAAACAGAGAAAAAGTAAATATATCGCATGATATGTATTTAACATTCAAACGAACTTTAATCATCTTTATAATTATTTACTGGTATACATATAGTACACGCGAGTGTTTATAAAATGTAACCTATTTAATATTTTTATTAATGGAGATATAGTTGCATTTTAGAACTGATTTCTCTGTTTATGTTTACGTGAGGCGGGAGAGGGGTTTCCCTATACTAACACATTGCGAAGGGGGCGCAGGAGGGAGGGAAAAAGAGAAAGTTTTGGCAGGCCAGATTATACAGTGAGCATAGGCAAAATGACGAAAAAAAATTATAAAAAATACTTTTAACAGTTTTTTAACGGTGAGATTTTTTTTATGAGTTCTATCGTGTACTGTTAAAGTATTTAAACTTGATTTATTTTATTAAGTTAAGTAAAAAATTATTGTACACTTTGTTTATATTATTATGCTAGTCCGTGCATTTTCTGGCCCTCCTCGCGTGACGTCAGCGCAATCCCCTCTATAGAGAGGCGCAGAGTATTTAAAACTGACCTTATTTGACACTCCATGACATACGTATGGTTGATCCACCAGCCATTCCAGCATATGATTAACTTGTTAATTAACATGCATGAATGCATACTTATATTGAATACTCTACTTGTAATGTTAAAACTTTACAAGTACACATTTGCAAATTCAGAATCATTAAAATTCAATGAATAGATTTAAACTTTATTTTTAATATTAATGAATACAAAACGAGATGATGTAAATTTAATTTGATTCATTAAATCTTTTAAACATAAATATAATGTTTTTGAATAACTCAAACTGTTGAAATTAAATTTGACAGTATTTTATTTTATTATTTTTTTACTTTGTATCACACGTAATTTGTTATTTTTTACTTAATTATATTTATATATTAGCCATTTTATCCATATAATACAGTTGTCACATGCATATAATATATATTATAACGATTATACACTTTACCTTATTAATGAATAAAATAGCCAATTGAATTATAACAAAATTATTTTTTTATTTGAAGAAACACTATACAAAATACATATAATTTTAGTTTATGATTAAGATTAAAGAACATGATAGTATTTTAATTTGTTATCATATATGTCATATTTAGTCATTTATGATTTTTAATTGTTTTTTATAATAATATATATAACATATACTTACCACAGGAATAAATTTATATAATTAATGACTTTTAAAATCTATAGATGAATTATTATATATGTTATAATCATTAGGAGTAAAATAGATTTAAACATCAGTTTCGTATAAAATAATAACTTACGCTTAGTATGGCGTGCAAATTTCTCTGTATACAGCAGCAGTAGTAATATTATGTAAGCACATTATCTGAATATTATTAAAGGGAAAATATGAAAATTCATAAGCTGTACCACTTATTATGGTCGAAATGAATGCACAGCGGTGGTAACGGTGGTGGAGTTAGCAGTTGGAAGGTGAAGATGAAAGAACTTCACCAAGCGCCAGGTCAACCCGTGAATTATTCAGAGATAAAAAGACAAGCAGCAGCAAGCAGGCCTTTGCAATTAGCAAGTATATGGAACTTTTTAAGAATCCCCATATTTATACATCGTTGCAAAGAAACAATACAAATTTTCATTTTAAAAATAGTTGTAAAAAAGCAAAATCAGAGTATTCTTATTATATATGTTGTTTATAAAAAGCTTACATGGTAAAAAAAAAATAAAATAGAAGTAAGAAAACATTAATTAGTTTTGCTGAGGTTGTTTTAATAATTTAAGTTTGACTTTAAAAAAAATTAGAGCTATTATATAAACGCATTTAAAATTTTATTGGATAATTTTATTATCACATAAATTTATTTATTTATTTATTTATTTATTTATTTATTTATTTATTTATTTATTTATTTATTTATTTATTTATTTATTTATTTATTTATTTATTTATTCATTTATTCATTTATTCATTTATTCATTTATTCATTTATTCATTTATTCATTTATTTATTTATTTATTTATTTATTTATTTATTTATTTATTTATTTATTTATTTATTTATTTATTTATTTATTTATTTATTACAAGGATACACCCCTAAGAGATTACAGCTCGCGGCGTGGTAATGGGTAGGGATAAGGTAGGGAACGGATAACGGAATTGACGTATATTTTTTTACTTTTAAATTCAAACACAAAAGATTGATACAAAAGATATGATATATAATATTCAATTTGGGTCATAATAATTTGGATTTGTTTGCATTATATGTATTTTTGTATTAGAACTTTCATAATATCGTTACTTTAATATGGTGAAAGTAAGTAAATATTATAAAATCAATTTCATTATTTAGCACTTTTTAATACTGACTTTGTATAATGGGATATTGATATTGATTGCTATTCAGAGAAATACAAGAAAAATCAAGACTTATAGTCATAATTTAATTATTCTCTATATTATCCTCATTATAATAAGAGCATTTTGAGGTACTGTATCATCACAAGTTTACATAACTACAAAACAATATTTTCATAAACACAATAACGCAGAGATTCCTCAAGACGTGCTGGAACCTGTTACATCATTTTTCCTGTACTGCCGTACAATGGAACAATCCGACCAACTGGAGAGTAGCCATTACGGCAAAAGCCGTAAGCCGTTTGTCACCTTCACAATCGTCCTTCTGTAAGGAAGAATTTTTACCATTACCTTGAAGTCCTTGAACATACAACCCGAGAAGGAGTATAAGCAGGCTCAAGGATGATAAACTCATGCATGTCAAGGAACTAACTCAAATATCAATTAACCCAATAAAACAGAAATCAGAATGCATGCAAAGTACATTCTTCCTCTTGGGAAATTACCCTGATCAACAAGCATTTTCAACTTATTTTGATAAAAATATTAAATATAGTATAAATGATTAAATCATAATTATATAAATGTATTGTTTTATTTTTAATATTGCGTGCTTAGATTATCTTCAGGCTACTATGTTCTCCTACAGTTTACAATACCAAGAAAGCACCCGTGATGTTAAAGTGCTTCTTATTTAGTTTTCATTTTTATATAAAAACAGCAGCGTCAATAAAAAAACAAAAACTTTAAGCATGGTTTCTTGCCCGAAGCATTTTAAGATTTTTTAACATGAGCATGAAACTACGCGATTTGTGTTGTTTATTTCTTTACATTGTGTGTGAAAAAGACTTTTCAGATCATCATCATAGCGCGCAGTTTATTTTGTTCCTTGTTTTCCATATATATAATTACAGCTCCTAAATTATATAAATATCATGTAAATTAGAGAATGTACCTAATTAATGCTTTACAAATTGCTAATTAATTACTGTAGGTAATTAGCATTACCTGCAGTAATTAGCAATTTGAAATGAAAATTTTTAATTACTATCATAATGACAGTGTAAAATGTATAGGATTTCAAACATTGAGAGTATCGATCTAAAAAAATGTTAATGCAGATTTAACAAAGTTTTATTACTCGGATTTTTATTTTCAGATAGAATCTATTGAAGAGTTTATTAATTAAAAAATCATTATTTGCTTCAAAGTTGTTACTTGTACCGGTACAAGTTCTATAAAAAAATTTCATCCGGTACTCTATATATGCTTACACAAAGAGGACACGGTAGCACGATATTGTTATGCTACGCTGAAATATTTTTAGTGGTAGAATGTGCCAAAAATTTGAACCTTGCGTTAGGAATATGGTGCTGTGTTCTAATTTTTTTTTCTTTATAAAAAATATGGACAAGGGCAGGTAGACAGTTAGAAGCTTTGGTGCACAAAGCGTTCAAAATAAAGTCAGTCTAGTGCAAAAACATTTTTGCTCCATGCCATGCAAGCTTGACTACACCATGCTTTTTGTTATTTTCTTTCCTTCACACATTTCTCCCTGACTGTTTTCGCTTTTTTTTTAACGTCATTAAAAGTGTTTACAGTTACAATATTTTTATACAAACTTAATATATATAATATATATATATATATATATATATATATATATATATATAATAAAGGAAGCAGGGCGGGTGGGAAAGTTTTTTTGCTGCCACAGTCGAGTAATCCATTCAAGCATTTGTCTAATATCACTTACGAAACGTGGAAACCTCAGTCAGGATGGTCGGTAATGCCATCAATTACCTCCCAAATTCACCATGCATGAGTGGACCTGATTCTAAGTGCAGTGACCAAAAGTTACTCAATTAGTCAATAGAAGAATAAATTGTGGGAGTTAGACCAACGTACGCCAGTAACTACAGAGTTGATTTGAGTTCATTGTTTGATCTGGAAAATGAGTTATATACATTAGAAAAGAGCTCACTTGAAATACAATTACATTTATTCATTAAATTAAGTCAGGTAATTCAGGTTGTTTGTCCTTACTAATTTTGTATGCACAAAACAAAAAACATCCCTAAGTAATAATAACAAAACGGGAACATTGCAAATATATGCAAAAGTGGTATTTTATTACGATTTCCTAGCTTATAATTTGATGTATAGTTAAATTGATCGATTGTATTAAAAACTTATGATATTTTACCATCGTGGTTTTTACATTTTTTAGATTCAGAAAGACTAATAATATAGCTTAATTACTATTATTACAAAAACAAATCAACAGACAGATCGAATAAATTTTATTTACTTCCACTGTGTTCTTCACTTCCATAAATGTGCTGTAAAATTGTATTTTAATAAACATAGGTAAACATAGGTGCTATAGTGCATCTAAATGAATGCATTAAAATAGAGCTAAGTTTTAACCGTTAAATAGATGTAATACCACATATCCTGTGTTATGGGGCTGTTTAAGCCATGTACAGTACATATTACATCCTATTCACCTTAATTGTTTGTCATTTAGGGGAATAAAAAATTAAATAAACTGTTGTAACTGTCATGCTCTCCATGTTATCTTGTTACTGGAGTTTGATAAAATTAATCGTTTAAATTTTAAAATAATTAGGCACGGGTTTGAAAAATATGTCAAGATATATATATCTATACGAAACATTCTGCCTAGAAAAGTCAAAATTTTATTATATATATATATATATATATATATATATTTTTTATCAAACCACAATTGGGTACTTCTACTGACTAATTACTCACTAAATTTTTGAAACCCCGAACCTTCCGATACCCTAACTTGAGCATTTCACGGGTTCATCGGGAACGGGGGCGGCCACGGGCTGCAATCCATCCTGGCATTTGCCTGTGACTGAGGGAAACGTGGAAACCTCAGCTAGAATGGACACTACAACTTTTGTCAATGAACCGTAAGTGCAACGGTCCAAAGCCATGCAGGAGAACCACATGGCGGAAAAGTGCAACGATTTACCTCTTGACCTGTGCGAAATGTGGTTTTTGGTTTTTGTTATTGGAAATGGTCACCCATCCAACTACTAACCACGATGGGCGTTGCTTGACTTTGGTAATCTGACGAGACCCGGTCAAAGGCACTGCGCTACACCTCCAATCCCCTTGAAAATTATTGAAGACAATTTAAAAGTTTAATATAGCAACAATATAAAATTGCTGAAAACATAAAGAAAGTTGCTTTCAGAGAATTTGCGGTAATTGAACAGCAATCTCGTTAGCTTTCAGAGAGGGAGGGGTCAGTTGTGTCCCCAGAGGATCTTTAATGTGCACTTCACTTACTGGCGTGTAAGAAACAAACGCCGGTGGCATTTATTTTCAGCCAAAGCTTTCATATCTATAAATGGTATCTCTGCTGTTTCGTCTCCACCAATAAAGTTAATGTAATCTGAGTCTTCCAACGGTGCTGCGCGGATAATATACGCGTACTACTGTCATGAGTAATTGTAACTATAGTTGGATGTACACCATAATATTAATAATACTTTAAAAATAGCTAAGTGTACACCTCTGGACAGCACGAACTTTACTCCAGCCTCACTTGCTAAAGCTGCAGCTCCAATAGACGCTTCAAATGTTCCTTGGCATGAAAATTTTCTCCATAAGCCACTATGTTACAAAATTTGAATTTTTTCTCAGTAACTATTAAAGTAATCAATTTGAAACCATCTCCTACCTACCCTCCATTTAGGGGTCTTCTGATAATGAATCAAGAACTTATTTTCCTCTAAAAAAATATCTTTAATGCCAAAAAAGTGATTTCGAGTTTTTTTTTTTTACATAGGTTTGGATGGGACGGTGGGAACACCGCAAAATCAGCTGACTTGAAGCCTCTATACTCTCTATAGAGACAGAGAGGGATGCAGATTTACGAATTTGGAAGATGTAAGAGGAGCATCCATCAGTCATTTCAAAAGAGTTTTGGTTCATCACGCCTCCATAGACTGCGTGGTAACGTGGTAACGCTCACAAACAACGCAGAAATGAAGTTTGTGGTGTCCAGAGGTGTGTACGTATGTACATATTCTATTCAAAATTCTTTCATTTTTTTTTATTGTTAAAATATTTACAAATTATTGTACCAGCCAAGGTTATATTATTAAACCTGTCGGCCGCCACAAATCACATAATATTCTTCAAGATGATAATTATTATATTTAAATAACAAAAGTTTTTCCATTTTCCACATTCAATCCATTTTCTCCTAAAATCAAAATTGATTCTTGTTGTATTTAGCAGGATACTTCATCTGTCAATTGTTTGCCAAGAGAAATTAAGTGGTTATTTAAGTTAGTGTTAACGAACAACCTGCTTGATATTTTTTATTTTATATTTGGAAAGAGAACCTCGAGTTATGTATCGTCAATTTTTTTCATATATTTTTTTCGGGGAATACGTTACATTTCTATGACATGACTAGGACATAAGAAGATATTCTTTTCCCTCAATTTTGAGGTCGTTCGGAAAAAAAAAAGAGTTGATATATTTTAACTATGTTGAGTCAAGGCTCTCTATCCAAATTTGCAAAGAAACAAATAAAACGAAACATGCAGGTAATCATTGTAATGGGATCTGGTTAGCATGCACAATTAAAACAATATATAGTCCATTTAGTTGTTGACTCTATAGATGCTATAAAAAAAAACATTTTTCCAATAGCATGGTTTTAACAATTGATGTTATGCACAGAAGCTTATTATAAAGACTCATGCACTTGAATGGACTATTGTAGCACAGAATCAAGTGAAAGGCTTGCTAATGCTAGCTATTAGTACACTTAATTCTTCCAATAATTGTTATACTTTTTGCTCGCATTACTCAGATTAATACACACAAGACTGTGTTACAGTTACGTTTAGTATATTTTCTTTGTCTGATTCTGTATACATTGAAATTCAGCCCTCATAGTAGTAGTTTTTATCTATAAGGTTGATACCAGTTAGTTAGTAGCTAAAATGAAAAATCTGTAACAACAGATAATTAAAAAAAAAAAAAAACTATGCACGACCTCAAATGAAGCAGAATATACAATATTTTCATAGTTGGATTTATTTATTTCATTTTATAGCAATTATTATAATAATACTTAATATATTGTTAATATATTTGCGATGAGTAGCATAATTATGACTATATGAATATTCTTATATCTTAGCATTGAAAAATCCCCTTACTAGTAAATTTGATTTGTTATGATAATTATTCTAAATAAATTCTGATGTGAAACAATATAATGTTTGATGATATTGTTATTTGTTTCATATATATAATAATAAAAATATGTACTGTACTATATAATATGTAATATAATGTCGTTAAATACTCCGTATAAGCTTACATTATACAATATGAATGAACAATAGAAAATACGCGCTTATGCAGTAGAACATGTATGTACATACTACTACATAATATGTGAAAATATAAAAAACTGGGCGAGAGGACATGTAAAATTTTATCATCTCGACTATAGTCTTCTGACACAACGCTAAAGGCGATTGTCACAATGCTTTTGTGTTTACTTTAAGCGCGAGAAGAATAACCCGTCGTACGTAACTGCTTCTCTTCACAGTATTGAGCGACTCATATATACAACGTCGTCGTTCCTCGTTGCACAAACTCGTCAAATTACCAACGAGAAATTTCAATTCACATAAAAGACATGGTTGAATGAGTATACTCTTTGAAATCACGGTTTTTAGGTTTTTAGTAAAGCTTTCTATATATATAAATATATATCTCAAAATTTGTATATATATATATATAGATCGTTCGGTGAAAGATTGTCGAATTTCTAGTCTTTCATTTCAAATAAAACTCTTTCTGTTGCATAATCCTAGCAAATAAAAGATCTCCTTTTTTGCTGTTGCCGTCTCCAAAGTGTAGTCATTTCCTACTTAACAATCCACTTCCATCTGAAACACATCCTTTTCCCGCCCATTACTCCGACTAGAGCTTCAACCTATATATAACTGTATATCCGGACTTAAATAAAAAATTTATATATACATTTTTTTAAATTATAATATTGCAAGTTTCTTTTGCAGATTGTAAGAGCTTACGTCTTGAAATATTAACCTATTACAGTCAAATTAGTTTTATGTTCTCTCTAAAAGTAGTCAAATGTCGGAATTTTTATGGTTATTTTGTTCAGTTTTGAAACTTTACATCACAGGATTTTTGCATTAAAATTACTTAATGTGGAATTGCAACGCTGAAAAAGTAATAGAAAGGCCAGTACACTTTCGGCTAATTCAGAAGAGAATGTGTTATAAATTTGAATGTACAGCTCCAAATTCCACGTTGTCCATCTTCGATAAGGATTATATTTGGGTTAATTACAAAACTTCTTGAAATTGGAAGAAAAGTAGTTTAAAAAAAGTAGTCTAAAATGAGTTCGGTCCTTTAAAGTATAAATTATTGTAATTAAAGAACATAATAATAACATATTGTATTACTATAAATATGTTAATCAATAAAAGATAATTCCACTCAATGACATTTTGGATCAAATTTCGACAGTCAATTTATGTATTAAGTAAGCTCATATATTTTACACACATGCCTTTATAATTATGTAATATAATGTATTATATTATATAATAATATATTGCTATGTACAGTATTATAATATACATCATAGTAGAATAGAAAATTGTTTATTGCGGCGAGGTTTAGGCAAGCCCATTCTTACACCTAACCACATGAAACAAATGTTGATTTCTTAACCAAAAATGAAGATTCATTTTTACTTACGTTGTGTTATTTTATAATTACTTCACTATCCTTTCCCTCCTTTATCCCTACCCATTATACCTCCCTTATCCCTACCCATTATACCCCCGCCACCAGCTCCAAGCTCATAGGAGTGTAACTTTGTATAATAATAATAATAATTTTGTATTATTTAACTGCTGCAGTGCTTACGGTACATACAGTACAGTTTTTAATAAAAATGAATGTGTAACGTGTTATCTTTTAGTTTTTAAATTCAATAACTATAATATGATAAAATAAAGCATAATTGTATCAACCTATACAAAGAATTCTGGAATTATTGTTGTAACATAATAATATGATCATATTATTATGATTAATAATAATTTTAAGTTTTTAATATGATTTTTAGTTATAATTTAAAATAAATATCTTGAGTCATAATCTGTTTGCAACAAAGGAGATTTTTGTAATCGAATGCGAGCCGAAGTATTCTGAAAATTAAGATGAAGTTGTCTCAACCTGTCGTATTTACTATACCTTCTCTATACTATTAGATTTAGTTAGAATATAATTTGGATTGTATCAGCGGTATTAAAATGGTTGATATATTAAATTATAAATATAACATTGACACTTTGCCACCTTGTAAACACTCCCAGCTGTTGTAAATAGTCGAGAGCGCGGGTGTGACTGACATATTGCGTGACGTCGCCACTCATCCGTCTCCTCATGTCGCCATATGTCCAGCCAGGGTGGGCGGGTCAGCAAATATATTGTATAACCTCTTGATAACCGTCCAATTCCATCAAGAGGAATTCTGTCAGTTACTCAAATACTAAGGGAATATAATCGTCATTGTCAAACGTAAGTGCTTGCTATATCAATAAAATAAAGAGAAAAAGTTAGTTGTTTTCCCCAATATATTTAGTTTGTAAATATGGTATTATCATGGACATTCATAATTATAATATATATATATATATATATATATATATATATATATATATATATATATATATATATATATATATGTATATGATATAACCTGGGCTTGTATGGTCAATATTCATTCATTCATAATATGACGTCATATTCCTTGCGGGGTAACAGCAGCATTATTACCCCGGTGGTTGATATCCAAGGCAATTTTTCTCTGCTTTTTATTAAGATGTTATTTTAAGAAGTGAGGCTTACTATAGACGCTACGTACCGAGGAAATGTTGCTAATCATGGCTTGCTCTGCTGACCAAATTTTGAGATTAATCTAGCCGCTGACCCACGGAGAAAATGTACTCATTCCCTTGAGCCAGGATTCCTGCTACAGGAACTGCCTTAAAGGCATACAGGCCTCAAAATACAAATTAGACAGTCAGCAAGTGGGTTTAGAGTAAATAATCAACATTCGCATCATTTTTTTCCACGCGTGATGCATCCGTGCGAAGTCGCAGTTCAAAGTAAGAAATTTAGTCCTTGATGACGTCACGAAGTCCTTGATGACGTCACAACTCAATGCTAATCAGTGCTAGCTGTGAGTTGTGACGTTAGCAAGGACTTTCTTTACAGCGCGACTTCGCACAGACGCACCGCGCGCAGGTAAAAATAATACGAATGTTGATTATAAACTTGAGCAACACTTAATGTCTGTCTAATTTTTAATTTGAGGCCTGTATACCTTTAAGGGCCAGAGGTCAGCGTTGCCCGTGTTCACCACTAGGAGGCAATAATGCTTTGCTCTGATTACTCTTTTCATCATTATGAAGCGTATAATCGTGGTTACTGACAAAGTCTTAATTAAGTCAATCGGTAACTTGCCTTATGTACTAAAGTGGGAACTTGTTATATTGAAGTCTTATATATAAATATGATCCCTTTAATTAAAACTGCCTTTTATGTATATCAATTGACAGTTTAACATTAGCATATAATCTAATAAATTATATAAACGATCCATATATTTTTTATTTATCATGGCATATTTTCCTTCGAACAAGATGCAAAAAAAAAAAAAAAAAAAAAAAAAAAAAATATGAACAAAGGTTGGGAAACCCAACAGAATCCAATATAAGGATTATCGAAAATCAAAGATTATAATATCAGAGAAAATATTATAACAACTTGATCTGTTCTTTGAGAGTTTACCTACTATTTAATTGAATTTCAAATGTCTATAAAAACGACGCCTTCATACAAATTTCACACATATTTTGGGTACATGAATTATGAATCAGTAAATAAGTATAGCAAATTATCAACACGTACCTTTCCTTCACATTTACATAAATACTCTTCTTATGTTTTTATTCTATTTTACTTTAGGCCTACATGAAATAACATTTAAGCAAAATGTTAATTTAAAAGCAAATGAAAATGAACGATGTCATCGATCTTACAAGTTAACGTAGAGCTTCAAATGTAAATTTTCGTTGCATTGTCTTTTTGTCCATACGTATATACAGTACATTAGCATACAAAGTAAAAGCAAGTAATCTATTTTCTGTCGCTTTTTGAGGACCACAAAATTTATACTCGATTAATTTTCACTGTAAACTATCAAATGTTACTGTATTATACCCCAAATCTGTCAGTTTAGAGACAAAATTTGATAGATTTTAAATTGTTTTAACTTTCAGTGCTTGAAAGAAGGAATGAAACAACATTTGATTACGCTTTTATTGTACTAACAAAAACCAAATGAAATGCTATATTGGCCCCGTAATAATTTTAAATTTGAATTTGACGCTGCAGTTTTATGAGAATCCATTCGTAATCGGAAGATCGTGAGTTCGAGCCCGGTCAGGCATCGTAAGATTTTTTCCACGTGACGGTTGTTTAAAGCTATTATATAGAACATCCAATCGTGTATCCGGATGGTGGTTGATGACACCCTTCATCAATTGCTGACCATCCTGATTGAAGTTTCCATAGTTTTCTCGGTCACAACTAGGTGAATACTGGGATGGATTGTTAAGCCATGACCACTCCGGTTTGGAAGGGACCCAAACAGAATCCTGAGCAACGCTAGGTCGGGTCTACACTCACTTGTACCCTACAACATGCAAGAAAACAAAAATTACTTCGAGTGTTGTCTGATTTTTTTTATAACGAATTGAAGTTATAACACCCGTGGCAAGGTTCACTTAAATACACACAGTTGAATGATAATGAAGTTATAAGACTGCATTTGCACGAATCTCTTTGTGTAGACAATTAATATGGCATCTACACAAAATGTTTGAATCACCTTTATGGCGTCTTTGTGGCGTTAAAGTCCCTTACGTAATAACGTCTTGTAAAATTATTGAATTAAATAATAAATTAAATTAATTGAATGCAAATTGCACATTTTTCGCCTCTGAAAAGTTCCCTTTCTGCAGCCTTGTTAATCACTATGCTCCCTAAGAATAACACACGGCATATAGTGATTAACAAGGCTGTAGAAGGGAACTTTTCAGAGACTAGGAGTGTAAAATAAAATTTTACAAAAAAAATGTTAATTTGAAAACAATTATTTTTTCTTTTATTAATTTCCAAAGTGATGGTAATATCGTAAAGCGGGAAATATTCATATATTAATACATATCAAAAAATAACTCGTTGTAAGTATAACATTGGATAAAACAAAATATACTTGACAACAATATATAAATTGTATGAGCATGTGTGGAAAAGTAATGACAGAAAACCCTTTCACATGGAGTTAGTTGATTTTGATGAAAGTGACATTCACCATATCAACTACATACAACCCCCAAGAATTTAAAGGCACATGCATGGCATGGCTTTACACGATGGTTAATTCAGTAATATTTCGCCTCAATTAAATTGTTACGTTACCATTTTCATTAAATGTATTATATCTCTCTATACATAGCAATTAACCTCATGGAAGTCATGAATTATTGTAAAATATTGTATTGTGCAAATTTAATTCTGATGTTGAAAAAGTTAATACCTACTTTTCGATCCTCTCTCTACCGTCTTGTGTTGCCAGATAATTTGCTCAATAAATTATCACACAATCATGACATGTATTTTTTCATAAAATTTGGATTTTGATACCTCACGTTATTTTTTTTTATAATATTTTATAATTAACATACTAAATTATTCTACTTGTGAATCATATTTTTGTTAACCTGTCGTTGATTGTTGATGCCAAATTGTTAATTCAAATTCACTTTGATGGCATAAAATGCTGTGGTGAAATTATTGTAAATAAATGATACTGTAAGAATTAAAAACTGAATAAATGTCATTTGTGATCAGGGTATGTATATACATACCCTGATTTTTGATTAAGTCTACTTTTTAGGCATTCTGATAGCTCTGGTTATAAATGAAAATAACTGGTTTTAAAGCTAATGGTGTCATATACTAAACTTTGTAATTTTTCATTGGAAGCAAAGTTTAACGATTCTTATTAAAATAACATGAACTTTGAACGTTTGAAGATTTGATGTTTCTTGACAATGAGCTGAAAGGTCTAAAAGTTTGTCTTTTGTCCGTGAGCTGGGTCTCCAAAATGGCGGAAAATGGCTTCGGAGGGGGGACCAGCTAAAAGTCACATCAATCGAAAGAGAACATCTTGGTGAATCTAGAAAACCAAATTTCACACCCCCTCACTTGTCCTTGCGCTTCCGGTGACGTCACAAAGATGGTGGCCTACTGCTATTTTTATTCAGTCGTCTACAAAGTTAATTTCTGCTCCCAGCAACTTAATTTTGAACGAATTTTTTTTAATTCTGACATTTAATTGTAGGTAAAAACACTACCTTTCAGAACATGTAAATTAAATTTTAATTTAATTAATAATTAATTTTTGCGGCAGCCTAGAAAAGGAATATTGCTATGATTTCACAGAGGCAAACTACTTTTAGTTCGAATAAAACATTGTTTTTCAACTCAAAACAAAAATTAACGGCCACCATTGCGAACATGGTTTGATAAATATATTATTATACGTAATTTCACTTATGATAAGTACCTTGATGCGATGCTGGAACGATAGTTTTCAAAATATCATCAGGCTTTGTGCGCGTCAAACCACCAACTTCAGTGCAGCGTGTCTACATATGCAGTCTAAAATAGAGTATTTAGAACACCATTTTACTTCAATACGTTACACAAGCTAATAAAACAAAATTCTTGGAGAAATAAATATATAATAGCAAAATATAATACAATTGATTTAAAAAGGTAATTTTTACTGACAGTATATTTAATTACATCTATTTATTTAGGATATTTATACATATTCTGCATGGCATTATTGTATATCCATATATACTTGTTAATTTTATTATCCTGACACCTGAGAGTAATTTTTGCAAAGAGTACACTCCCCATAATATAAAAAATAACAGGTATTTCCAAAAGCAGAAATAACTTTTTTGCTTATTGACTTTTAATACATTTAACTTTATTGAATATCTATTAATGATCTGTAAATTCATGCATGAAGAAAGACGTCTTGGGTCAAAACTATAAAAAAAGCAAACTATCAGGCATATAGTGTCATTTTTATTGTAACTAATATAATTTTCACTTGCTCTTAGCCTAAAAATATACTTTGTAAAGTGACAATAGTAATTTTTATAATGGTTTTTAATTACTTCTATCATAAAGTCAAGTATATCATCTTTAATATACATTAAGGAGAAAAAGTAAACTTTTCAAGTTTTCGGTTGAAACGATTTTTGACGGTTTAAAAGGTTCACAACTTAGTGATAGTAAACATGACATATTAAACATTTCCAAAGTACTTCTATTCTATAATATAAGTACAATGAAAGAGAGAGTTACATGGAAGATACAAGAAGAGAGAGATGATGCTAGGATACATTGGATAAAAGGAAACATAAGCACTTCAACATCATGCAGGTGGAGAAATCGACATCAGGGGGGAAGAGGGTTGGCCGGTCTCCAGAGGTCGACCTTTTGCTTTTGACCCCACTTTGGCCGGTGGGCAGTGCACCAACACAGTCTGGCAGGCAGACTACCCGTAATAACCCCCTGTCTTCTTTCTCCCCCCCCCTCCCACTACCCCTAGCTGATGGCCCCTCTCTAAGTAAATATAGAAATGAACGCCGGACATTTCTCCTCAACACCACGTAGCGAACCTGGAGGAAAAAGTCAAACTTATAGCAATCGATATCTATAAACAATCTGAGTAAGTTTATTTTTATTGGAGGTTAAAATTTTTTAATAAATTTTAAGTTAATAAAGTTCAATTAAGGTAAATAAAATTAATTAATTATGTTTTATTATTTTAACAAAATGTAAAAAGGAAAGTTTTAAAAATATATATAATGTTGGAAATCAGAGATTTGGGTAGAATTATAATTAATCATTTATTAAGCTTAATTGTGTATATTTTAATATATTCACTGCTAATAATAATTTTTTGTAATACATAGGGAGAATTCACAGAGTGCAATGAGGTTTAGATCTCAAGGTTCACTCTTTCACTGAACTATACTTGAGGAATGATTGATCAAATTATCGGGGCAATGATTGGTATTTTTTTTTTTTTTTTTTTTTTTGCAGCTGCGGCCAAATTATCTATCCCAGTGCCCAGCATTTGATTAATTTAACTGAGGAACCGTGGAAACTTCAGCCAGAATGGTTGCAGATAATGACAGCAAAACCGAATTCACCATCAGTGCATGATGACTAAGAGTCAAGGTTACTGCACTGATTTTCTGGCAACTTAATTCTGCGTTCATACGTTCATATAAAACTCTAGGAGTATTATACAAAGCACTTAATTGTCCAAACTCTGAAAAAAAGGTTTAAAAAAAAATGGAGCGGAATCGAACCCGCAACCTTTCTTCAAGGCTGATAAAAACCAATGTGCAGCACTGCGGTATTAATATAAAAAATATTAACTTAAATATTGCATTAAATATATTCTGAAACTATAATCTGATATTTTCTGTAGCACAATTATGAAATATAGCCAGGGTGAATTTTTAACGCTAACTTGTAATTTCTATAACATTATTAAGAACATAAATATAATAATTATATAGTTACATTATACAGATGGTTAACTAACTGTAGCTAATTAAAATTTAGTTGTGAACATGTTTTTTTTTTTACAAACTAAATTAGTGACGTGATGAAAAATGTAACTCATTAATTTTCTTCAATTAAAATTTTTAACACAAAAGAAAATAAACATACTAAAAATATTTTTTTTTAACAAAAATAAAAATAATGACACTTGAATACTTAACAAAATCTTACACGTAGAAACTTCATTGAAAATTCTTCTCAATGACACTTCAATGCAGCAAGTATATTTTATTTTTAAACATTTCAAACTTCCTTTTTCAAAAGATTTAAAATGAGACATTTCATTTTTTTTTTCTCTTTTAGAAATCAAAATTAAATGAGTTTTCTTCACCACTTTTATATTTTTCAAGTAAGAACATGTCTATATATCCTTGTGATTCACTTTATATAAATTAAAAAAAGTTTTTTAACACAAAAATATGTGCAGTGCAAGAAACATAATTAGTAAATTAAATTACGAAAAGAAATTCAAGGTCATGAAGCTGTTTTTTTTTTTAAACAAAAACGGTTTTACACCATATTTGTAATTTTTCTTACAAATTTTCATTGCAATAAAATATTATCTTCTCCTGTGAAGCCAGTATTAAACGATACTATTTTGCATAATATCCAATTTTTCCTTGCAAAAAAAGTTCATCTTTATATAAACAAATGGAATTCAAGTTTTCTTTTAAAGTTAAGGAAAAATTGTATACATTAGTTAGAAAAATTGTATCAAATAATACCGCGCGCACCTTAATATATAACAGCGTGTAGTATTTTTAATGAAATTGAAGCAAAAATCTTATATATTATGCAAGTCCTTTCAACTTTGCTTAATTTTAGTAGAAAAAATTATTACAACGAAAATTTGGAATGCAAAATTTTCTCAATCTAAATTATAACCGGGCACTTGCCGCAGTGGTATGCGTCTCTGATTCATAATCGGAGGGTCGTGAGTTCCATCCCAGGCATCACCAAACTTTTCACAAGTGGCAGTTGCTATAAAATAACACCCACTCGTGCATTTCAATCACCTAATTGTGGCCAGTACCCAACAAAAGGGTTCAGTTAATGCAAAAATATACGTATAAAAAAAACGTATATATATTATATATATATATATATATATATATATATATATATATATATATATATATATATATATATATATATATATATATATATATATATATATTATATATATATATATATATATATATATATATATACGTTTTAACATATATAATGTATGTTAGCACTCAAAGCCGAATTCGGCCCAGGGGAAAAAAATGCACTGAATTAGCATCCCGCGATGCTCCAAACCCGAAATTAATTCGTTTTTGGCTTTGGGTTAAACCACGATGCTCCAATCTATTTCTGGTCAAATGAAAATGCTCCAAAGCCGAACCCCGGCTTGGAGCATTTCGATTTGATCAGAACTATTTTGGACCATCGCAGTTTGACCCAAAGTCAAAATTTTAATGATATTTTATTTCGGGTTTGGAGCAAAATTTGCCCTCATCTAGTTCTGCGCATTTTGCATGCAGAGTTCACTTTACTTATTTGTATTCTTTGAACAGTTTGAGTAGTTCACGTCAAAATAATGCTTATATTACCACATTTACTCAAGAGACGGATTACAAGTGCGCAGCACAATATTTGTTTAAAAAGTACTTTATTATTATTATTATTTTTACTTAAAAAAAGTAAAACTACAATTTTTTAAATTTATTGTTAGGATCTAATTGAATAAACTGCCATCATGTTTTTGCATTATAATAAATGCTGATCCCAGTGAGTTAAAACATTAGGCTTGAGAGAAAAATAGGATAAACTTAGGGAAATGACTTTCAACCTACCTTTACCATCCCATATGGCACCTGAACAATTATTTTATAATTATTTATTTATTTTATTTATTTATAAAATAATTATTCCTTCGTCGTGAAAATGTCCCAAGATTAATTCTCAAGAACTATTAAATAAATGAGTAATAAATGTCATGAAATTTAAAATTTTAAGTGAAGTTAGAAACCTTTAGTTTTACTCTTATACTTTTTAAAGTAAAAAATTTAAGTACGTTATTTTAAATAAATATTGTGCTGCGCATTTATAATCCGTCTCTTGAGTAAATGTGGTAAGCACTATTTTGACATGAAGTACTCAAACCAATCAAAGGATATAAATAAGTAACGTGAACTCTGCAAAATGCGCAGATCTAGATGAGGTTGAATTTTGCTCCAAACCCGAATTAAAAGTCTCCATCGGCTTTGGAGCATTTCAATTTAACCGAAACTAGATTGGAGCATCGTGGTTTGACCTTCATTTCGGGTTTGGAGCATCCCGCGATGCTCCAATCTAGTTATGCGCATTTTTTTCGGCCCTGGGCCGAATTCGGCTTTGGGTGCCAACATACATTTTTTGTAGTGTTTTTCATTTTCTCCGTGCCATGTCAGTCTTAATTTCTCTTTATATTTCTTTTAATTAATAATTGATAGAATTCAGTGATGTAATATGATTATGCTCTTAGGTCATCATAAGAATTTTGATGAGTAACTTTGACTCGATCTAGATCAAAGATGTTGTTCTTCAAAGGAAAGTCAACATCTTAGAGAAGGATTTTAATCAACACTTGAGCTAATTCATTCAGTTAATAAAAAGATGTTATCAAAGGGAGAGAATGATTTAAGTAGTCAACTAAGGGAAGCCACTAAAGAAAAAAAAAATTTCAAATTCATGATATAAAATATGGTTAGCTTACATATTTTTTAACCTGTTATAATATGCACAAAGGCTTCTAGTTTTGATAAAAAAGTATTTCATTTTCATTTTTGCATATTTTTTTTCTTAGAATATAATGAACTGTTCGATATTAAATTCATTTTGAGATTGGTTTATTGTTTATACGCTTGTTTAATTTAAAGTCATTTATGGATTAAATTATTTAAAAAATAATAGTAGTTTGTATAAATAAAATAAGACACGCTTGACAAAAAATGCCATATACACTGAACTGTTAGTTAGCAAGTGATTTACATATATAATAATTTATATCAATTTTACTGCCCAATTATGGTAGATCATTTCTTTAACATGGAAAACCTGTATACAAGAAAAAAAATTATTGCAGAAATGAATTTATGGTACCGAATTATGCTACTCTGATTTTTGAACAAGTTTTTCGAGTCCAGGAATCATTTTTAAAAATTTATTTTTTTTTTTTTTTTTTTTTTATTTCACAAAATTTTTACACAATAATGTCCAGCCAAGATTATTATATCATAATCTTAATGGCTGGTGCATGAAATACAAAGTGTTTAATTTATTGAAAGCTCAAACATTAACTTTCTATGTTTTTAGTTTCATCCAAATAAACATTTTAAAAACATACAATCAGCATGAGAACAAGAAGAATACGTACAATTCATTATAATTATGTATATATTTTTTATAAATAATTATAAATAATTATATTACTTCAGAAAACTGATAAAACAAAGCAACGTAAATGAGGAATTTGCATGCGTGAATCTGATTGGCTTAATCGAAAGAGGGGGCTGAGAAATACATGTGTGAATTTTATGCGAATTTTTTGAGCACTGCAAGTATGCTCAAATGCATATTTAAAAGATGCACTTTACCTGGAGGCGATGGCGCATCGCCAGTGACGTCATCGCTATGTCAGGTTCGGTTCACTATAGATATGCATACCTGTACGCACCTGCATAACAGGTAGCCAATCAAAAACAATCTAGCCAAAATTCAAAATTTCAAATGCCTAGCCTATTAGTTTTAAAACTTAAAAAATGCACATTATTCCATATACGCGTACTGTAAAAACACACTGGGAGATAAGTAATATTACAAACGTACCTTTCATCATATTTAAATAATAGAAATTGTTTCGCAAATAGTTTCATTTAACTGAAGAGAAGATGCAATCGATGCAATATCAAGTCCTGCCACCAACTTTTCTGTTTAAATTATTGGCGATTATTGGCGCGTCATGCATCAATCAGCCAATAAAAATGTGTAAATTTATCATACTGGACTCCTTCCGTATCTGCTGATTATCTATTGATTTATTTTATTAAACCTAAAACTGAGCCTCTTTTCTTATCTACGAAGATAGTAGGATGCCGTAGGACTCAATATTTAAATTTATTAAGACCCTTGAATCATAATTTATCAATGTCTTTTCAACCCCCTGTTTGCTGCTGCTGAAACCAGTAACGGAAGGATTGAAAAATAAATACAGTTTTAATTTCAACTTTTCCAACACGCCTATATGTGGTCGAGTGGAAAAGCGCTCGCCTTCCATGCAAGAGGTGAAGGGTTCAAATCTCCCCCGGTTCAATTTACATTTTTAGTAGCACGAAGAAGTTTATTTCATATTTTTAACTCAAACGGGGTAAAATAGTTTTGTTTATAATTTCTTATTAATTTTTCTATCATTGAATGAAACGCTTTTTTTTTTTTTTTTTTTTTTTTGCAAAGTTTTTGTAAGTGCGTATTTAAATGAAAAAGTGTGACTTATAATAGTATAACATGATTATATTGTAAGAAAAAATAAGATTATTTTACCCCGTACGTTTGAATTAATTCTTCGTGCTACTAAAAATGTAAAATGAACCAGAGGAGATTTGAACTCTTCACCTCTTGCATGGAAAACGAGTGCTTTTCCACTCGACCACGTACAGGCGTTATAGAAATGTTGAAATTAAAACTGTATTTATTTTTCAATCCTTCCGTTTCTGGTTTCAGCAGCAGCAAACAGGGGGTTGAAAAGACATTGATAAATTATGATTCAAGGGTCTTAATAAATTTAAATATTGAATCCTACGGCATCCTACTATCTTCGTAGATAAGAAAAGAGGCTCAGTTTTAGGTTTAATAAAATAAATCAATAGATAATCAGCAGATACGGAAGGAGTCCAGTATGATAAATTTACACATTTTTATTGGCTGATTGATGCATGACGCGCCAATAATCGCCAATAATTTAAACAGAAAAGTTGGTGGCAGGACTTGATATTGCATCGATTGCATCTTCTCTTCAATTAAATGAAACTATTTGCGAAACAATTTCTATTATTTAAATATGATGAAAGGTACGTTTGTAATATTACTTATCTCCCAGTGTGTTTTTACAGTACGCGTATATGGAATAATGTGCATTTTTTAAGTTTTAAAACTAATAGGCTAGGCATTTGAAATTTTGAATTTTGGCTAGATTGTTTTTGATTGGCTACCTGTTATGCAGGTGCGTACAGGTATGCATATCTATAGTGAACCGAACCTGACATAGCGATGACGTCACTGGCGATGCGCCATCGCCTCCAGGTAAAGTGCATCTTTTAAATATGCATTTGAGCATACTTGCAGTGCTCAAAAAATTCGCATAAAATTCACACATGTATTTCTCAGCCCCCTCTTTCGATTAAGCCAATCAGATTCACGCATGCAAATTCCTCATTGAAAGTAATGCTTCGCCCCTTGGCCCTATTCTTTTATTAAGGACAAAAAGCCTATATATAGGGGACGTGGCCGTACTTTTAATAATAGTAAAAAAAAAGTTCCGGGGCTCAGACCTATTTGAAAATTCACAACTTACAGATATTAAATTACGAATACGATTAAGAATCGGATGTACATACTACTTTGTCAAGTACCCGGTTTCATTTTTGTTAAGTGACAAGCGCATTACAAACCATAAAAATTATACTATTAGATACTATAAAAATTACTATTACAATATTCCAGAGCATATAATATTGTAACTTGATCCACTGCCCATATACAATTTTATCTGATTTTCATTAAGTTTTTACGAATACAATCATCTATTGGTTAACATTCATTCATGCTTCTTGCAGAAGCGTCAGTTGATTATGTTATCAATTATCAGTAATTACAATAATTTTTATACATCACATAATTATGCCATTTTGTGTATAAATTCTGTTAAAAATATTATTACTAATTAAAAATGGGGGCGATTCACGAAAAAGTTACCCAGAAAATTATCCAGGTTTCTCACTAACCGTAGTTAGCGCCAGCCTAATTCAATGACACTAAACGTGGTTAGTGAGAAAACACAGATAACTCTCCTCGTGAATCGCACCCAATATACGAAATAAAATGTTGTAATAACTGTATTATTTACTATAATAAACAACTTGCGATTACTGCATTACTGTTTATACATAGATTATGAGTATATAATATTTTATCTACATTCATAGTATATATTGTTTGTGTAAGTACACAGACAATGTTGTGATCTTAACTTTATCCCGCTTCTAACATAAGGAAGCTTCTCTTTCCCTGGCAATGTTGCTTCAATACGAGTGTGAAGCTGCAAAGCTCTCACCAGCCCCCCTCCCCCCCCTTCCCGTATGTGGCTGAAAGCTAATGGAAGCCGTCTGGCTGCAGATGGATAACAGTAGCCTGCCAGTACAGCAACCCGCCAAGCACGCTCTCTTCTCTCTGTTTCTCTCTCTCAGTGCAATATGATGGTGTATATATCTCTATATGTATAATTTACTCTATCACATGCCCATCTCACTCATCACAGTCCTGTGGAATCTCCGGTTAAACACAAACACTGAATATAAGCCCTCTTGTATAACCACAATACATTTAACTTTAAACACTTATTATGCACATAAACGCTAAATAGTAAGCGAGCAATCAGAGAAGAGAGCGAGAGAGAATAGGGCATTAAGGAAATATATATATATATACATTACAACATTATAAATATTTAATATTTCACTCTAAATATTATATATATTTAATATACCACGAGTATATTTTATGATTTAAATAAACATTAATTTCAATCCTGCAATATTAAAAATAAAATGTTTACTTGGTATACCTATAAAAGCTATTTTATAATTTATACGTACTGTACTATCCTAGCTATTATTGCCCTCACTTAAGGAATGAGTGCCTTTAATATGTATTGTAGCTGAACGAAATTAAAGTGGGAATTCGTGTTTATTTTTGTGTATACTAAATTTAACTCAAAATTAATGTTACTGAAAGTAATGGTAAAAAAAAAGTATAAAGTTAACAGTTTAGCTCACGTGTATTTCATACGATTTACTGTAAAATGTAAATAATAGTACTGTTTACATTTCAGTACTTGAGTATAAAAGAGTCACTGTTTTTAGCATAATTTTATTATAAATAGTTTCAGTAGCAACACACATATATGGTTGTAATTACAGCTACTTATCTTATAATTATTTAGTAATTAACTTTAAAATTGGTGGTAATTTTCAGATAATTCCTAGATTTTCTTGGGTCACGTGACTGCAATTTACGTGCACATTCCCACTGTCTGAATAGTTCATATTGAAAATATAAGAGAACATTTTACAGTTTTTCAACTCTGCTGTAAGAAAAATGTAATTAACCTTCAACGGTACGATCTATTATATGCTTACAAACTACACCTCTGGCTTTCTTTATCAAGCAATGTGATTTTTTTTTAAAAGGTAGGTAAAGGATGGTGGCATTCGCTGAGGTGAGACTGAGGGAACTGTGGAAAACCTCAGTCAGGACGGACACCTCTACTTTTTATCAATGGACCAGAGTGATGTCCAAAGCCTGGAAAACCACACATAAGTAATACTGTCATAGCTAATTACAATGAGTTGCTGACAGGTATATCGAACAATCACTTTACAATGCGAGTTATATGACGCAGTATCGTAATAATATCATCCGTTGTAAACCGATCCGTACGTCATGTAAACGTTGCTCAAAACTGGCTTATATAAAATCTAAAATTCTTGGTCCAACTTTCATCCCTTCTCTCCCTGTTGTGTTCGTAAACTTCTATATTCATTCATACACACTTTCTACACAAAGAGGCAGGAAGTTAAATTTAGTCACTTGTGACCAGCACCCATGATGAAAATATAATTTAATTACATCATGTCATGCCAGTACCCTACAACAGTTAAAAAAAAAAAGGAGAAAAATACCTTTCTGTTATACTCGAGATCCGTTTGGACATCAAGTCGATTGAGTGAAGAATGTTCAGGTTTGCCTGTCATGTCTATAGGCTAATCCCACGTGACGTCGCTGCAACGCATATTGCATACTTTACAGGAGCCTACCGCGCCATAGTGTTATGTTGCATCAGTAGCGTGTAAGGGAGAGTAGAAAAAAATTAATTATAAATTATACAGTATGGCAATTATTACATTTATATCGTTTCTATATCTTCTGCTAGTTTTTAAAGAATACACAAGCTACAGTTTTGTTTCTTAAAATAATTACACCTGGAAACAAAGTCAATTTTTCGTTCCTAATTTGTCTATTTTTTATTATATATATATATATATATATATATATATATATATATATTTCAATGTTTTAGATTTAGAGTGTACGGTTTGACAAAAGGAGTAAGAGGAGAAGGGAAGGGAGGTAAACATCTGGGCGTTATCCTCATGCCTGTAAGCAGACAACCCAACAATTTCGTAGCACTGCCCTATATTTGTGTATTTGTGATATTTTAGTGGCGATAATAATCAATTTATGTGTCGTATAATTTGTAATACGATGTTAGCCCCATGATCGAAACGTGTAAAATTATTATTGAAAACATACATGTAATTTAAAATATTATTTTTTTTCGTTAAATTAACTGTACGTTTTCCATGTTATTACTTATAATTAAAACGTGTCCGTATACAGTTATATATTTTTAATGAGAAATTTTGTTAAAGAAAAATAATTCTCTGTTTGATGAAATGAATATTTGTTAATATTGAGCTTTGTGAGTTTTTCAAGAAAGAGAGCTTTATTTATCAGTTGCTTGTATTCTTAATAACAATAAGAAATAAAATTCTCCTTCTTTGACAAAATCACAAAAGATGTTTTTCTTTTAACAAATTTTAATGGTTCGCTCAAAAACGAGGGTGTAATACTTACAAACGATGAGGTGAATTAATGACAAAGAATTATTATTAATAAGAGTGCTGCTATTTACAAATAAAAATAAAAGTAAGTGTTTGAAAATTGAATAAAAAAACTTGGTAAGTAGAAGTTACAATTTTTAAGAAATTTAAAAATAGAATTATATGTAAACTATCATTCTACACAATAAGTTTAATAACATGTTTAAATAGTGAGAAACCTGATGGATTAACTCATGAAGACTGATGTACTTTAATATAATAGGAAAGTACAAAGTAGAAACCATTTTCCTAAACTTTTTGAATTAACATATTTTTAAATTAGTGCTAGTGCAAAATTTCAACGCCGGAGTGGAAATAACTTGAGGCCAAAATCTAACAAAACCCCTTCGATTTATTTCCAAGAAAGTTCAAGGAATGTTCTTATGAAAAAATATAGATGTTCTGATCCAAGCTTTAAACAAAAACCGTTTAAAATAATTTTATTACCAAACCAATTTCCTGTGAGAAAACCAAGCAAACATTACGACTTATGATAGGATATTTTTTAAACGTATTTTGGCTAAAACTCATGTCATAGAACATCACAATATTTTTTTCATACCACCAATCCATGACATTTCTTCCAGTAAATCGAAGGTATTTGTCAGGTAAGGTCCCATCTTTAACGACATGTTATCCTAGTTCTCTCTGACTTTAGGATTTTTTTTTTCTGGAGAACTTATGTAAGATGGATTTTTTCGAATTTCGGTTCTAGGAGCATTAGAACTTTTTTTAGAAAATGCTAATTCAAAAATTTTGCGGAAACGGACAACGGCTCTACTTTAAATTTCGGATAATCCTGCTGGAAGTAGCAAGAAATTTGTATTTTATAGCCTATATACCTGTTCCTGCCTGATTTTTGGAAATTTGCAAATTATTCGTAAAAAATAGTTTTTGGGAAATAAGATCTGAAAATGATATACTGTCATATTCTTCAGACACTCGTACCTTAAGACTTAAACTCTATATTAATTAACTAAGGAACTTAAGGAAATGTATTCATTGTATATTTTATGTATAATAAGTACCATTGCTGCAAAAATTCTGATTTTTATTACTTATTTCTATTTTTAAAATGGTAAAAAATAGTAAAACACATCTGCAGTCACAATTAGTATAGCAACATTTATACGAGCTGCACCGAGTTCCGTTTTTAATGACTAACTCTGTAGAGTTTTTTTTCCTTATAATTAAAAATTAAAGCAAACTCTCTGTTAAATGTAAGTAACCCATGGATGTAAATTATATTACAATTAAAATTATCTAATATAAATTACATTTATTATAACATTATAATTAAATACAATTATAACCATTATGATCTCATTCTTAACCCAAATTTCAAGTCTTTGTTCATACACAGGTGTGTTCACATAGCGCGCGACACGAGTGAAAAAGAAGAGATTTAATAAAAAAAAGTTTTACGTTTGCACTGCTTGTAGAGCCAGGAAATATAATTTTAAATGCACTGTACGACTATCCAACCTCCTTTGAGTCAAATTAAAAAAAATATATTATATTCGTAATTATACAGTTTACCAACTTTTATATACAAAGTATTTAAAGGTATATATAGTATGCATGTATTTTTTGAAGTGGATATTAAGTGCATGATGTTGAAATGGCCTCATTATATGCAGAGTTAGCAGAGTATGTATAATGCAAGCCCTGATATGTGTTAGAAGAGGGAGGGGGGGGGGGGGCAACCATGGGCGTCTCGAGTCTCGAGTACGCTAACCTAGGTCATGTAATTGCAGAGAAATTCAACTATATATTTATATATATATATTATACACATATACATTTTCAAGTACATTCATTTTAAATAAAATCTATACTGAAAGTTCTATACTGGATCGTTTTACCTTACTTAATTATATAAACATTTTCCCAAAATTTGATTGAGTTGATTAATTAATTTTACATCTGTAAACTTTACCCCCTTGCTGGAGCTCCAAGAGATCAAGAGATATAGGACTCGATCCATCTTAAAATCGTTCTAGTTCACCACACATGTCTATAGGCTGCTTGATAGTGCCCAAAAACAGAGCAGGGTAAAGTTCGTGAAGTCCAGAATGTTGTACAATTAGTACGTTCACAATTGACGGTGTTTAATACGTATCCGTTGATGACTCCTCATAAGAATAACATTATCTGTCGTCAATGGATATGTTTTAAACACCATCATGTGTATGTAGTGAATGTGGATAATTAACTAGCTCTAGTGCTATGTCAGGTTGTTGGGAACCTTATAATAATGTGACTGCAGCATCAGGCAGCCACTGTCTATGTAGCTGTTTATATACACTGCTAGTGGTGCTAGGTGGAAGTAAACATGCTCCAGCTTGTTGCTACTGTTGCTGTCATGCAATTAGCTAACCCCTCTCCCTGTATCCTTTCTCTCAGTCCCTCTCTCTCTCTCTCTCTCTTATACCATGTCTGACCCCCTTTTCACCCCTAATTCAGTAATCCAATGAACCATATATATACTAATTTAACTCCACTTTAATTTAACTCATACAAACAACAATAATAATAATAATCCTAATGTTGTTATAGTTAATTTTATGTAACAATTAACTATTAATATAATATTGTATGATTATAATATGATTTTATAAGATACAACAACACCTCTCTGTTTTACGTTTTTTATTGTTTTATGTATATTTTATATGTTGAAACGCTTAAACTTAATATTGTGTCTTGTTATTTTACCATCTTTATGTGTAAATTTCAGCAGGTGGAACATTACTAATGTAACTGGGCTGCACATTCTTTTTCATTTGCCCCATGGTCTTTTATTTTGACTTTCTATTTGTAATTTATATATGATGTAATTAAAAGATAATAAATCAAGATAAAATAAGATATTTTTTCAAAAATCAAAAATTATTCTGTGATAATTTTAAATTTAAGATAAAATATAAAGAAGAAAATCAATACAAGTAATATAAATATGGTCTCCTATAACCCCTTTAATAATAATAAAAAAAAAAAAAAAAAAAGCTAAGACAGAACTAAAATACAAAGAATACTGGAATATACTCCTAATATCATGCATGCATGGCTTACATATTTATATTAAGATTTTGGCGGTATAATGAGTAAGGATGGAAAAAGATGGTTGTCTCAGCCTGTTATGCGTCCCAGCATGCGCTGAAATGAGACTGAGGAAACCGTAGTAAACTTCATTCAGGACGACCACCCTCCTCTACTTTTTATGAATGGACCATATGAGCAAAGCCTTAGTGTCAAACCATGTCGGACAGATTTAATAAAATTACTGAGGTAGTTTGAAAAGGCAGTCTCATTAGAGCTAGGCTAAGATGTTTCAAATTAACTTCAATACTTCTCATAACTCCAAAGGCTAGAATATATTATCTGTATAAAAATGGCTTTGTCCGTTGTTAAAAGTAAATCAGCTTCTATGCAATGTTAAAAAATTGTATAGTCCATAGCAAATACAATAAAACAACAATGTTCTTTTGTTGTCACGGTATACAAACTTTAAATTTCTTCTTCTAGCTTATCACAGCTCTCTGCATTTTCACTCCATCAACGAAGCCCCCTCGATTGGTGAGTGGGCGGGCATCGTTGAGAATGCGAATATTCTAAGATAGCTGTGATAAGCTAAAGGTAGGGAATTTAAACATTGTACCATGACAACAAAGGACCATTAATGTTTTATTGTATTTGCTATTGACTGTACAGCCTACATTTGTTGTTAAAAACTCTAACATAATCAACGTATTATGACACAAATACACTATAGTCGTCACAATTAACTTTGTTATGGTCGTGTTTGTTACGCTCTCAGTCATTGGTAGCCGGTTTGTAACGAAGGACATGATTGGACGAGCTGAATGACTCCGGAGCGGTTCCGACCATTACCAAGTTATATGTGATGGCTATACTTATAGTGTATTTAGGATAGCATCCACACTTTTGTAAAATAGTCATTTGGTGTTTTACTGCTATCTACGTATACCCCCCTTTTTTTCTGTAATTCGGATGAAAGAACTAAATATATGTTTGAGATGCACTTTTTGAACGCAAAACTTACTCGTTGCATGATACGATTATTGCCTTTAATTTACAAATTAACATTTTTTGTTTTAACAGCCCGTAGTAAAAGTATAAAGTCAACTAATTTGAAAAAAAGGAAATTTTTGGAAATTTGTTTACTATGATACGCGTATTATATAATATGGCTTAATTGTTTTGAATCCTACCTTATAGTATTTGTGGATTTGAAATAAAAACTTTTCTTTAATCCGAGTATACAACTTTACTGGTAAGACTCTGCAAATTAAACTCTCAAAAGTATTGAAATTATGGTCTAAATAATGTTTATATGTCATGTTTATAATTTAAATTGTTTCCTCAAGTACGTACAGTAAAGGCTATCATACAGCATCATGCATGTGAAAGACAGACTAGTCATTATAAAAATTCAAGTGAAAAATGACATAACTACAAAACTGATATAAAATTAATGTATTCATCAACACTACAATATTTCATTTTCATTAACATTAATTATTAAGGAACAGTTTTTACATTATTTTTTTTTATTTAATTATGTTTGTGGACGTTTCATCGATAGTCGTAATACGGGATATATAAGAGAACAAAAAAACTTTGTTTTCAATTGAAGTATTTTTCTAAACAATTTGTATACTCGAGGCAGCTTCAAGATTGTGTACATAGAGCAATGTTGAGGACCCGCTCAACTCCACCGTTGAAAAAGTTGCAGAGTCTCTAGGGGGAACAATTTTTTTATATCGAGTTGTGGAAGTGTTAAGCTCGCATTTAAACCGCATTTGTGTCTCAACCCATCGTGCTTTTGTACTTCCCTTGTGGAAAACTTTTTATTTCTATCTTTAAGCTTTTTTTTTTTCTATCACAAGCAGACCAGCTTACAAAACTATTAGAAAAGTTGACAAAGTTTATTTTCCAATATTATTTCTTTTCAATAAAAACAAATGGAGAATTGAAGTTGTGTTACATAAATAGTTTTTAATTATGTTAAAATGAAAAATAACAATGTAAACAAATCACAACATACATAAGTCATTAATAAATATACTGGAAATAAATTTTAAGCAAAAGCAAAATAAACTAGAAATAAAGTATGGTCTTTTATTTTACATACAATGTTTTTAATAAAATTTCATTGACAATTTAATTGAGTGAAAATAATTAATTGATTATATTAGCACCTAAATCTTTAAAGATATATAAAATTTCATGTTTCAACAAATTCATCGATCGAGTATCCTTCTATTATACGGTATATATATACCAAAGTGAGCTATATAAATTGAACCATCTAGTTTTAAATCCGGGAATTTATTTTGTATCATACCAAGGATACTTTTATCTTTATCTTATTTAATTAACTTAATTAAATAACTACTTTTTAACTTTTTTAACTACAAAATAAATCATTATGACATTATTGGAAATTCCAGGATTTGAAAATAGACGACTCGATCATATCTAGGAAGAAAAAACTTATTATTTAAAATTATTCTGTTTTAAAATATTAAATACAATTTATTCATCTGAATTATTAAAGAAAGATGTTGAAAATTAAATGTTGCCCTATATACTTTTGAAACCTAAATTTTTTTGAAATTGTTTTTAAGGCATTAATTTCATTGAACCTAATTTCTTATAAAACTTAACCCAAGTTATCTCATTAATAATGATGACAAAAGTTGTTGCTAAATTGTCCAGCAATAAATTAGGTTTATTTTATACCTTAACGAGGAAAGTTAAGCGAAGTTAAGTGTTTAATATGCAACAAAGACAATACCAAAGCGATGGAAGAAGCCTTAATAATTGTATATATTGCTCATTATATAAGTTTAATTACGTAAAACTTCTTTAGAGTTATTTTATAACACTTAAAATGTCATACTAGAGATTTAAGCAGTTCCCTATCAACTTGTATATTAACAGCATCACTTAATTTGGCAATTAAAATGACAGGAAATGATGATTGCACTTTGTTAGTGGTTGAAATTTCATTGTTTTACATGCATGGATGTGACAATTAATGTATTCTAATACCGTTTTCTATCTTACTTTTTACGATATTTGTGATAATTTTAAGTATAAAGATTGAGCTTGGCACAGTACATTGACCGGGTTCTTGTTAGATCACCGAAGTCAAGCTATGTCGAGCGTGATTAGTACTTGAATGGGTGACCTTTTTAAGTAAAGTTTACGTTGCAGCATCATCTCGCTTTCCACCCAGTGCGGTGATGCACTTGTGTGTATGGTTCCCCAGGTTTTAGACATCACTTTGTTCCATTGATAAAAAGTAGAGGTGTTTGTCCTGAATGAGGCTTTCCACGGTTCCCTCAGTCTCACCTCTGCAAATACTGGGACGCTTCACAGGCAACGGACACCGTCTTTTCCTTCTCTTAAATCCGTACCCATTATACCCCGCCAAGCTCATACTACTGTATCCTTATAAAAAATCAATCGAAATAAAATCATTGTAGCTTATTATAGTCATAATATTGTATATTAAGCAAGAAACCTTTCACTTTCATCCCTAAGTTTCTACCCCCATTCTCCAGCATTTTCACACCTTCTTGGCAATTATATATTAGGGGTGGAGAGGGTTCGATTGACTTGAGCGGGGATCAATAGCTGTGGCTTGCTAATTTCCCCTAAATGCTTCAATATTTTGCATAATGTCCTAGATTAGCGCTGTGGGCTGAGGAAATATTTTGGAGGTGAGTTTTGAAACAATGGAAATATAAAGGGGTTGAAAATAATGAAAATTCGGTATTGTAGTAGAAATTAAACATTATAGTCTTTATTAATTATAATGTAATCATATTGTAGGACAATAGACAATAATGGTTGCATTTTTTTATTTCATAATTAGAAAATATACCTAAAATTATGCTTTTCTGAATTTTTTCGGATTTTTTGGAGTGCGGAAACTAATTTTAAAAAAATATTTAAAATACCTGAATTTGGGTGGTACACCTGATGGGACAACCGTGACGTCATTTGTCGTGCTGTGATTGGCTGTTGATGATGTCACGGCTGCTGCGATTGGCTGTCGATGACGTCACGGTTGTCCCATCAGGTGTACCACCCAAATTCAGACATTTTAAATATTTTTTTAAAATTAGTTCCCGCACTCCAAAAAATCTGAAAAAATTCAGAAAAGCTTAATTTAATGTATATTTTCTAATTATGAAATAAAAAAATGCAACCATTATTGTCTATTCATGTATAAGTAGTTCTCACTAAAAAGCAGTCAAAAGTTGCCTCGGAAAAGCAACTTCAAGGAGGACGACGGAGCCAAACAACGGTCGGTTCTCCACTGACTAACGACTTGTGCATGGTAAGGACTTAATTTTATATTGTAATAAAATTATTGATTGTAAAAATTTATGAATTTTGTGGTCGAAATTATTAATTTAATTATAATTACAACAATTCGTAGTCATCAATCTAATTATATTATATTTATATTATAAATCAATGAAATTAAATATTTTTTACAAACAAAAATCAATAAATGATTGATAATTAGAAGTGGTGATGATTCAAGTTTAAAATTGGTTAAATATAAACTACCTTAAAAGTTTAAACAAGAAAGACGCCATCGTGCAAGAAGGATTAAAAGATAAATTATAAATGGCATTAACTTTTTGAGCATGAATACTTTAGTAGGGCACCGTGAAACTTTAAGGAAGCATCATCTACAAACCACAACATCTGAGAAAGCTGTCTGCTTCTATACTCAGTTCAGTTCTATACAACACGAAGGGCAATCCACATTTATGCAATGTACTGTACTTTGAATTTACCGCAACTGTCGCTCCAAGAGAGGCGGAGAATTTACAATTTTACTGGAGGTAAGAAGAGTACCTTAGCCAACATAAAGAGTTAGATTATCTCGCCTCTTACATATAATAATGAAATTAGTAATATATTCGTACAGAGAGTGAAAAGATCAAAATTACTAATTATACAAACCATCAATCCGTTCACTTTATGATCTACTGCTGGCAATGTCAATGAATTTTTGATCAGTTGAAAAATGTCATGCAGCAACTGCTTTACGTTTGGGATTTGGACATATTTAGGACCAATTTAAAAGAAAATGCAATGAAAATATTGATTTAAAACAAAATAAATAAATAACAATATTTTCCACAATTTCAAGCCTGTATTACATTATTACATTTTTATTTATTTATTTATTTATTTATTTATTTATTTATTTATTTATTTATTTATTTATTTATTTATTTATTTATTTATTTATTTATTTATTTATTTATTTATTTATTTATTTATTTATTTATTTATTTATTTATTTATTTATTTATTTATTTATTTATTTATTTATTTATTTATTTATTTATTTATTTATTTATTTATTTATTTATTTATTTATTTATTTATTTATTTATTATATTTCCCTCATGTTACATATTATTACTTTATTGAATTTCTCTAGGAAACATAAAAAAAAAACTACTTTACATCAAAAGCAATTTAAATTATATTTAATAATCCACTATATAATTTAATTTCATATGTATATGTTCAATTAATTGAACCATAAAAAAATTATAAAACCTTTTATAAGATAAATTACGAGTAATGTAAACTATTGATTAAATTTTAATTTGTAAATATATTATTGTAATATTATAATTCTATTTATTATAACATACTTTGCATACTATATTATATTAAACAATATAAAAAAATAAGTATATTAAAATGTTTCAATAAATTATTATATAGGTTTTAATATAAAACATCAACAAATTGATGGTTCAGTAACTTAATTAAAAACGTACTCAACGTTGGGTAGAAATTTTAATGAAACATCATTATGTTCTCCATGTTATATAAACGCTTTTCAAGCTCTCGTGCATGTCATTTAAGCAAATCCACATCAGGCATGAGGTTAATAAACCATTGAATGAGCATGCAATCCCAGATTTGTAAAGTACCATAGTATTGAGTATGCTCATATACTGAATGTATATATCATAATAATATAGTATAGTTTTAAGTGAAATCCCATAGTTATTGTATAAAATAGATAGCTTTTCCCTAGGTTTTCGTACGTTAGTTTATGTGGCATGTTTGTTTACTGGTCTGCCTGCTTGTCTGCATGACATGGCTGTGACTGCAATGACAGAAATATGTGATCGGCAAATGTTAAACAGTGCAGGAAATTGTTGTGTAACTTCACCTGCGTAAAATTATTTACTTAATTTAATTTTATAAATTTAAATATGAAATATTAGTTGGACCCAAGTTGAAATACATTACATCTTTTATTCGCTATTAAACTATATTCTCGTCTTTTTTCCTTCTATTTTGCACCAGTTATGAGGGAAAATGATGAAATTATGTATTTTTTCCTCTTCTTGAGCATAAAATGTTTGAAATATTGTGCACATTTCATCGTCACTTTAGCGAGGAAGATATATTATAAGATGTGTTCTAGAAGTAAACAAATAATAATAATAATAAAAAAAAAAATTCAGGTTTAGACCTGTAAAGGATGAGTTGAAGATAGAATTTTTCAACTAGGGGATGAATACAGTGCATAATTAAATAAAATATAATATATTTTTATTATAATCAGTTTTCATTTTTTTAAAGTTCAATCATGTTTTTTTGTATATTATGCTCATTTACAATAAAAACTTTAATATACAATGTAGAATATATTATAGTTACATATAAGCTAAAATATTAATTAAGTTGACCATTACTCAAAATTAAGGAGTTTGGTGTATAGTAAATTGAGCATTTTTCATCAGATCATCGAAGTCAAACAACCAGAGCGTGATAAGCAGTTGGATGAGTGACCATTTCAGACAAAAATCATGCTCCTCCTATAACCCAGTAGTAAAGTTTTGCGCTTTTTCACTATGTGGTTCTGTCTGTGGTTCATCTGTTTTCACCTGGTTCACCTGGATTGGGAGATCAGTTGGTCACATACCTAAAATCATATATATATATATATATATATATATATATATATATATATATATATATATATATATATATATATAAACATGTGGAAGGTTATAAATCTTTAATAATAGCTTTTGTTTTAATATTTATGAAGGTATATAATAAAATGTATAATAATAATAATTATTAATTTAAAGTTTAAAGTGTTTCGTATTTTTTTGTTTTAAAGTTGGCATATTTATCGCAACAGTAGTATTACAAGAGTGAAATTGAAATATTTTTCATCCCTTTTAACGTTCTCGCACAGTTAAGATAATTTTTATAACAATATAAAGTATCATTTGTTACAACAAATTGTAATTAAGTTTATCTGATTTTTTTTCCTTGTAAATTAGTAGCAAAAGGTTAAAGTGGAAATTCGAATCTCAAATTGCTTAATGCATTTTTTTTAAAAGGCAAATGTTTAAAGTAATAGTACAAAAAAAAAATGCAATATAATACATTTCCCTAAAAAAAAAACATTTTGCTTTAAATTGTAGTAAAGTTTGTAATTTTTTTTGTGCGTGTTTCATAATTTTATTTTACCGAAATGCGTTTAAATTTAAATTCTAATATACATGCTGGTAGAGGCAAAATAAACAAGGGATGCTTTAAATAAAATATATATTAGGTAACTTTTGAATTTCATGATGCCACGTGATTCGTCACTTCTTTTGATAGAAGATGCACATTGAACATTTGAATCAATTTTGCTTCCATATGTATATTACTCGTATCTTTGGAAAGAGCAAAAAATCTAACACAATCGGAAATCTGAGTTAAATGTTCTCGCGAAGAGGGGACTCTACTTGCCGGAAGGAAATAATATTATTTTGTTTATTTTTATAAAAAGTAAATTCAATTATACATTATTATAAATTATATATATATATATATATATATATATATATATATATATATATATATATATATATATATATATATATATATATATATATATATATATTTTTTTTTTACTTTATATATAATTTTTCTACCCATATTCATATACTCATTGTCTATAGTGCTCAAAGTTTTAATATAAAATGGTAAAAAATAAAAATTAAATTAAAAATTGTGATTGTCAAAAATCAGTTTGTTCGGAGGACATTATATTGGTACTAAATGCCAGGAGAATCTCATTGATGTTGTACACTCAACCTGTACTCACTATTGGATGGTTTTGATGACTATATTAATGACTATATTTTTTACATATTGGTAACTGAATGAATCCAGAGAGAAATAAGGATACTTTTTTGTTAAGTTTCGGTACCTTTGTTTATAGTTTTATACAGAGAAAATAGATCAGGAGTAGATGTTACATATGTCACAAAAAAGAATTCAGACTGAACAAAAAAAAAAAAAAAAAAAAAATCAGTTGTTTTAGGGGTGTTGAAAATTTTTAGGAGGGGCTTATATACCCCATTGTGTTCCAACCTTAGCAGGAATTTTGGTAAATTAATTTAATTAAAGTTTTGGTTATTAATCTATTACGGAGTTGTTGGCCATTAAAAAAAATACGAAAAAAAAATGTATTGTCAAGTACTGTGTGATTTCAACAGAAGAGCTTGATAAGTGTTTTTACGTGCACCTTTCCGTCGCTGCACTCGGTGTTACACATTCTCCACATGGTATACGATGACATATTCTGAATTGCTCCGTATTGTCCTCAATTTTTTTTATTGCAGAAATGGATAGAGCGTGCAAAGTTATGCTACCCTGATTTTTTTCAGATTTTTTAGAGCCCGGGAAGTATTTTTAAAAAATTATTGAAAGTTATTTTTGTGACGTCACAAGACGCCGCTCCTTAAGAAAAAGATAGGACTTGCCGCCGCGTGACGTCACAAAAAGGACTTTCAATAATTTTTTAAAAATACTTCCCGGGCTCTAAAAAATCTGAAAAAAATCAGGGTAGCATAACTTTGCACGCTCTATCCATTTCTGCAATAAAAAAAATTGAGGACAATACTCCATTGTAGAAAACATATCATGTGGAGTGTTATACACATGCACTAAATGAACAATAGATATATTATACATTATTGTGTTTTAGAACTTTTTACAACGTACATGCAGCCGTCGCCTCGGAAAATTACCCTTTGCAATCATGTTAATCAACATGTCCCGTAATAATTATAATAACATGGGTGATATGGGTGATTAACAAGACTGCAAGTGGGAAATTTTCCAAGACAACGAGTGTACATTATTATAGCTTAAGTGTGGTTCTATTCTTATAGCAGAATATAATAGTATCCTTACTATTATAGCTTGAAGGTTTGTTGGTTAAAACAAAAAGCAAATAAGTAATATGCATCATGGTATATATATCTAGTCCACATGCATTAAGATCTAGTCATGCAAGTAGTAATAGGAGAGTAAAGTTTTACTGTGTCCCAACGATAATAGAGTGGAGAGGATGGCTTTCTTTGAAAATTCAGATGCTATCACCGCCATGTTGTATTCCAGTGACGTCAACACGTCATTTTTAGGAGCTAATTTTGTTGTTCATCTTCTTTAAACTTATCGGTATATGCTGCTTGTTTTAAGGCGGATTTAGATGGCGACAACGGCGATGCGATTCGATTTTGACGCAAAAGCTGTGAAATCCTATGCTGCGAGCGAATTCTCCAGATTGCGGCGACGAATATTGCGTTAATTATCTATGCTCTTTTTTTTTTAATCGCCAAATATGGCCGCCAATGGATGTTACAGCAAGTGCGCATTATTCACTTCGCGTCGCATGATAAAAATCGCCATGTGAATGAGCCTTAGCTGGAGAAGTGTCCTGAAAGTAGTTAAGGACCGAACTTCTTCAATGACAACCCACATAAAAAAATTTATTGCAGAATTGAATAGAGAGTACAAAATTATGCTAAATACTCTGAACTTTTTCTGATTTTTTTGAGGCCCGCGCGGAACTATTTTTAAATAATTATTGAAAGTTCTGTAAGTTAAGTTGGCACCCCTGAATCCTTAATAAAAAGGGACTAGATTGACTACAGCAGACGCATATAGACGTCTCCAGGGGGCGTGACCGCACTTTCAATAATTATTTAAAAATATTTCCGGGACTTAAAAAAATCTTAAAAAAATTCAGAGCAGCATAATTCAGAACCCTTTATTCATTTACTCAATAAAGAAATTTCATGTTGGTTGTTCGTTTACCGTTCTGAGCCATCTTTCCCACTTCAATTATCCTTGTCACTCGTTATAACGTTATAACTAACTCTGTACATTGTCGCAGCAAAATGGTCACATCAAAATGCTTTTTGCTGACGAAAAGTGGTGATAGAGAAAAAAGAAAAAACATAAAAAAAGAGAATAAGACTGGTTAAAATATTATTTTGTCTCCCTATAGGACCCTATATGTTTATATAAAGACCCCTTCGGGCCCCTAAAGGCCCACAATGATCAAACACACATAAACGAACAACCGCTGAAGACACAGACAGAGAAGACAATTACGATATTTCCGCAGGGATTTTTGTTTGTTTGTATTGTGTTATACCTTAGATAAAATTAAATATTAGAGATAAAAATTATATTGTTTATTTGAGATATGAGCCATATCCCTAAAGTGAGGAGTTGGATTCATATAAAAAGATTTTTGATGTTAAATTTAATTTTGTTTGATGTTGATTATTGTTGTACTGCAAGGAAAAAGTTGGAAAGGAAATGCTTTCTGTGAGAAAGCTTTGTTAATTTCATAACACAATTAACACCACCGTGCTATTTTTCAAACTTGGCTGCTCCGCTTTGCTTTATACCTGAGTATGCCGACAACTGCATGCTCTTGTATTTTTTTTTTTTAAATGAAGTTATTTTTTTATATTTTTTATCGAGTTACATTTGTATTTTTAATTAAAAGAGTCACAATTTTTTTTCTCGCAAATTTAATTTTCAATTAATGAAAATCAATTAAATGCTGTGTTTGCAGATAAACTAATATTTAAACCTTTTGATGTATTTTGAAAAAGATTTCAGACTGTAGCATAATATGATGTTCATTCACTCTGTTCACATGACGGTGTTTAATACGTATCCGTTGATGACGCCTCATAAGAATAACATTATCCGTCGTCAACGAATGCGTATTGAACACCGTCATGTAAACGTAGTGATTGTTGTTAATAATGTTAATTAAACGTCAATGTTGAAATATTTGCTTAATATTTGTATATATTTTATGCTTGTTTTGTGTTTTATTTGTGCTTTTAGAGGTTAACTTTTCTATTTTTCATATACGAAAAATATATGTATACATATATATTTCGTATACACGTCACTGCACATTTGATATTATTATTAAAATTTTAATTATTATGATGTTAAATATTTTATCAAATTAATTACATCGTTGTTCGATAGAAAAACAATCCAGTACCACATTTTAACTAGATTAATATTAAATGTACAAAAAATACACAAAACTTGGCTAAAGGAGGTACCTCATTTTCTAAAGAGCTTCACAAATAGAATAAATAAATAAATATTACTATTCAATTTCTATTTTTTACATAATTTGCTTTGTCCAGGTGCAAGCGTTTTCAAAGCACTTTACTTTAAATTATGCTGTAGATAGTTTTTTTTTATTTATATGTATATGTATATGTATATGTATATGTATATGTATATGTATATGTATATGTATATGTATATGTATATGTATATGTATATGTATATGTATATGTATATGTATATGTATATGTATATGTATATGTATATGTATATGTATATGTATATGTATATGTATATGTATATGTATATGTATATGTATATGTATATGTATATGTATATGTATATGTATATGTATATGTATATGTATATGTATATGTATATATATATATATATATATATATATATATATATATATATATATATATATATATATATATATATATATATATTTTGCACTTCCAGTTCCTTAGATATAAATACACCGTTAATCAGCTACAGCACAGTATAAATCGCATTGTTTTCATGAATTTCAAGTCATGCGGTGGCATGCGGCAACATAATGCATTGTATATGCATTTTATATGCATTATGCATTTTTTGTGAATGGACTGCTCAGCAATCTTTTTCATTTGCCCCATGGGCTTTCATTTGTAAATTCAATTTTGACTATAATATAATACATATGTTATATTATTGTATAGTGCCCATGAAAGAGATAATAAATAAATAAATAAATAAATAAATAAATAAATAAATAAATAAATAAATAAATAAATAAATAAATAAATAAATAAATAAATAAATAAATAAATAAATAAATAAATAAATAAATAAATAAATATAAAGTAACTATTATATTTAATCCTACTCTATGGTGTATTTAATGCCCCTTGCTCTTGTCCGAGAGGTCTCCGGTTCAAATCTCGAACACTGCAGACTTTTCGTGACTTGCATGGGATGGGTGTGACTTATTACTAAATGATGGAGTTGGTATGAGAAATAGGCAGCTTACTGCTGTCTATACTCTGCTGCCCTGCAGTCTTGCACTACCACTGCAGGCTGCACAGCCTTGCACAGATCTGGTAGCAGGAGCCCAGAAGTGTAAAAGAAAGGGTTCTGGGTATCTGGTAAGCCCCACAGCTCGGTCGCAAAATAACTCTTACACACATGGTTAAATACCTGGCCACACCCGAAAGGATAAAATGGCGTCAAGGATATTAACTTTTTAATATTATTATATAATATTATATTGAATATTAATTTAAATTATTAAGGATACTCACAACGCATTATAGATCACATAATATAAGTTTTAAAGTTGTAAGTCTTGCAAATTTGTGATTAGTCACTGTCAATTGAAGGTGTTCGATAATTATGGCGTTGTGAAAACCTCCCCAAAACATACTCTACTGAAACACGTCTCTCTCAAAAATATATACGATGGTTGTAAATCTAGTTCAGACAGGTTTGTTTTGCCTCGAGCAATCTCTTGTGTTTCTATAATATGCTGGATGACTGCACTTACATAAACTCCGTGTGTATATCCCTTCTATATATTTCTTCTTCCTCCACGAGATCATGTACTCAACTTCAGAAAGTCATATCGTTAATCGCACTGTTATAAACATCATCTGTTTGTATTGTTATACCCAGGTTAACTCTGTTATGTGCACCAGTAATAAAAATAATATTTAAGGTAGAGATAACGCCGAACAGCTGATCGACGTAATGCCCTTTGATTAACATGTAAACCTTAGTAAATTGACAAAAATTCTGAAATTTTTTTGAGAGGCAGATATTAGTGCCTAAAAGCCATGTAAAAAATTTCAAAACGATTTAACGAGCCGATTTTTTTTAATTAATTTTTTTTAATTTTCAGCATAGGGCTTTCCCATGGAGAGCCAAACTAAAATATTAATTTAAAAAAATCGTCTCGTTAAATGTTTTTGAAACTTTTTCTATGGCTTTTAGGCACCAATATCTGCCTCTCAAAAAAATTTCAGAATTTTTGTCAATTTGCTAAGGTTTACATGATAATCAAAGGGGATTACGTCGAACAGCTGTTTGACGTTATCTCTACCTTAAACTAAATGAATATATTTTAAATATGGTGTTATGAAACAATAAAAAAATATATAAATATATTAAGGAATAGGAGTTCAACAAAATTATAAGAGGCAAAATTGTTTAACAATAAGGATTTTTTCAATACAGTATTGATTTATTTCACTCATAGAAAATACGAAAATAATTTATTGTATAACATTAGAAGTGTAAGGGAAAGTTTTCCTCCCCTACGAATCTATTTAGGGGTGAGTTAGGTAGCGACGCACTGATTTTATGTAATAATATTTATTACAAAACACTGAGACCAACACAAAGTAATACACAAGATATTAAAATATTGTTAATTTGGAAGCCGCGAGACCGGCGACCTGTCCGTGCCCGCTCCGCAAGTCCTCATGGCATATGTGGCTCGCTGTCGTCCGCGCTCCCTGCTATTCGCTTAGGGTGTAGTCCGTAATAAGTTGTGAACGTTCAGAACCTTCGATTTAGCGTTCCGAAATTATGTTCTGAATGTTCAGAACCATTTCCGAGGTTACCCGAAGTGAGTCAGCTGAATTCAAAAAAGAGGTTCCGGGTGTTGCGAACTTTTCCTCCGAACTATCAGAACTAGAGTCAGCTGATCACAATGAAAGTGTTCCGTTATTTGATGTTCTGAAGTTAATGTTTTTGTTCAGAGTCAGTCCGTAATCTCTCAATGGACAACATACATGAAATTTTTTTATTGCAGAAATGAATAGAGGGTACCAAATTATGCCACTCTGAATTCCTTTACATTTTTTTGAAACCCAGAACTATTTTTAAATAATTATTGAAAGTGCGGCCACGCACCCTGGAGGCGTCAATAGGCGTCCAGTCTCTATCCTTTTTATTAAGGCTGCAGGGGTGCCAACTGAAATCACAGGACTTTCAATAATTATTTAAAAATAGTTCCGGGTTTCAAAAAAATCGGAAAAAATTCAGAGTATAGCATAATTTCGTACCATCTATTCATTTCTGCAATAAAATTTTTTCATGTATGTTGTCCATTCTCTCAAATGTTCTGAACGTTCTGAACATAATACGGAAGACACCCTTAGCTTGCAGATCTCATGGCAGAGAAACTGCAGCAGCGTGCAGTAGTTTGCTGTGCTGAGAGCGAGAACGACCGGAGGTAGAAGCGCTGACCATTACTTATAATTTCATATTTATTATTTGTTTTTTTAACTGCTATTTTTTTATTATTTATAATATTTATATTACTGCTACCTTAAGCAATTGAGAAACTATGTACGACTATGTATTAAATTATATATTATAATGCACTAGATGTGTTATTACATATCTAGTGAATTTATATAAAATGATACTAATTAATACAATTATGTTATTATCATTTATTTTGAAAGAGTAGGAGGGTGATTTTTTTTTATATTTAATCTGTGTGAGGTAAAACGGAAACGACCTCCTCCCCTGCGATTGTTAAGAAATGGAAAAAAGAAAAAAGTGTATAAAACTAAACTGCTTTAATTCAAATAGCTATCATGTATACTATCATAATCTACTTATATAAATAAAAATTACATTATTATTCATTTAGATTATATAACACTCTCTCAAATTTATATAATGTAAGACATATATATATAAAATCTTCGTAACTTTTAGAATGCTTAATTATTAATGGATCTTTCACAAGTATAAACTTTTTTCGTCATTTTCATAATATATATATTTTCCTAACTAACAGTAAAAAATAAAATAAAGTTTGGAGGGAAGTACGTACGTACAACTGTACTTGTGGCTGGTATTTATGCTATCACGCTACTATACTTCTTGGTTCGTTTCAGAGTGTTCTGTTCTGTAGACTTCCCTCAAGCTAAATCGCTATAAAGAAAGCAGTAGTAGAAACCCTTTTCGAGTTTATGGAAGCATGGTCTCTTACGTTTTAGAAACAGCAGCCACCGCCACCGTCTATGTTCAACTGTGATGTAGAAGTGTATAGAACGAAGAGAGAGAGAGAGAGAAGTATGGAGAACAAAGAGGATGTCGGTACAAGGAAGGGAGAGTGGGGGAGAGAGAGAGAAGACGTGAGGTATTCGTTTAGAAGTTACTGTTGTAACTTGTGCTTGTTGAGTAAATAAATTATTTGATGAAGAGGATAAGAAGGATCAGCGCTCGTTTCTTAATGACGAAAAGATCGACGAAATAAAAGATATTGTTACGTACTTTTAATTGACAAACATACTTACTTTTATTTTAGATGATGTAGATGTTTAATTTTTTTATGAAGTAAACAATGATATAAAATATTTTTTTATCGTGACTTTAATTAACTATAATGGACAACATACATTAACAATTTTTATTGCAGAAATGAATAGAGGGCACCAAATTATGCTACTCTGAATTTTTTCAGATTTTTTTGAGACCCGGAACTATTTTTAAATAATTGTTGAAAGTCCTGTGATTTCAGTTGGCACCTCTGAATTCTTAATAAAAAGGATAGAGACTGGACGCCTATTGACGCCTCCAGGGGGCGTGGCCGCACTTTCAATAATTATTTAAAAATAATTCTAGGTTTCAAAAAAATCTGAAAAAATTCATGGTAGCATAATTTGGTACCCTCTATTCATTTCTGCAATAAAAAATTTTCATGTATGTTGTCCATTTAGTTTGTTATTTCCATTATTTGTATGTAACATTAACAGGTTTAAATCAGTTGAATACATTTCTGAATGGCACGAATTTTACTCCTGCTTTCTTTATAGGCGTTACCATGCAGTCTGTGGAGGCGAAATGAATCAAAACTTTTCTCCGTGCTCTTCTTACAAAATTACAAATCTGCATCTCTCTGCTTGTTTAAGCTGCAGCTCTATAGCAAGTGAGGCACAAGTAAAATTGGTGCCGTCCAGAGATGTACTGTACAGTACATTAAAGGTGCTAAACCCACTGCATACAGTTCTATATTACACTGTTGAGTTTTGATAACTATATCCCTGTCAGAGGAAATATTAGTATGTACTGTTACAGCTCTCATAAATATAATTATGCTTGATCTACAAGCTAAACCAAAGCACACAATAAAATTAAAGTCAAAATTAAATACTTGTGTTTTTTTTAAGGTAATTAGACATATTTTCCAAAGATGGCGGTGGAAAAATGTGGTGGCTGTAAAAAAACATTGAAAAATGTGGTGAATAAAGTGAAGTGCAACGGAAAATGTAGTAAAAACTTTCACAACGAGTGTGCAAGAAGCGATGTAATTGAAAGAGACGACGACAATAGTGATTTTGATGACAAAAAGTGGATTTGTACAAAATGCAGAGACGACCAGCTGACTGGCAATGCTGTAAGTATAGGCAAGAAAACTTGCTGTGACGAACATGATGAATCTGTAGTTCTGAAACTATTAGATCAATTGCAACAAGAAAGAAACAAGTATGAGAATTTAATGGAAAAGTTCACTATAGTGCAAGTTGAAAATGCAACTTATAAAACTGAAAATATTTACTTAAAAGAAAAATTAGAAAACAAAAACGCAACGCAATTGACATATGCAACAGTGGCGCGAAAAAATGAACAAAGTGCATATAAAACTGTGAGTGCAAAATCTTCTGCTGTAGTAATTCACCAGGTGTCGCAAGATGGCAGCACACAGCAAGAAGTATTGAGACAGGTAAAAGCGAAAGTAACACCTGAGCAAAATAAAAATACAATCAATGACATTAAGACAAACAAAAATGGAGATGTTATTATTGAATGTTCCAATACTGAGGCCAGAGATGTACTCCATGGCCAGCTAGCAGAAGCAATGGGTGAAAATTTTGAGGTAAAAAAGCCTACAAAATACAACCCAAGACTGAAAGTACATAAAGTCTATCATGATGACATAAGTAACCGTAATAATGAGGATTTATGTAGTGAAATAATACGTAACAATGACTTAGACGTTACCATTGAAGAGCCAGTAGTTAGAATTGTACGCATAGGAGTAAAAAATGAAAATGGGCTGTGCAATATCATTTTAGAAGTGGACGAAAAAACAAAAACTGAAATTTTAAAACGTGCTGAATTAAAAATTGGTTTCAAAAAGTGCTATGTAGAGCAACATTACAATGTAGTTCAATGCTACCAGTGCCATGTTTTTGGGCACAAAAAAAGTGACTGCAGGAGCGCTGTGGTGTGCTCCTACTGCTCCGGGAACCACACGTGGGAAGAGTGTACGAGCATAGCAAAGTGCTGCATAAATTGTTTCAATGCAAACAATAAACATCGTACGAACATCGACGAGCATCATACTGCGTATGACAAATCATGCCCCATGTATCAAAACAGAGTTGAAGCACTAAAAAAACGCTATAGCTTTGATTAGCGGTGGTGCAAATATGGTGAACAATCAAATTATATCTTATATGTTAATATCCAAGGTCTTACTACAAACAAGTGTGATTTAGTTACCATAATTATAGAGAAAAATCCTGCAATAATATGTTTAAGTGAAACCCATGTTACACTAGATATTACGGACCAAGAAATTAGTATTGTTGGCTATAATGCCGTTGTTTGTAGATCCTCAAGTAGACATACTGGAGGTTGTATAATATATGTGCGTGAAGATATAAATTATGATATTTTATGTAATATTTCTTTTGAGCAAAACTACTGGATTTCGGGTATTAAAATTAAAGATACGCGTCAAAATTTCAAAATTTATACTGTATACCGTTCTCCAAGTTCATCAAACGTGCTATTTTTAAACTTTTTGGAAAATTGGATTGAAGAAGTTACAATTAATGGAGATGCAACAATAATTAATGGAGATTTTAACATTGACATGAAAAACGATACGACATACAGTAGGAAACTAAAAGAAATAATTGAAGGAAATGGATTGAAACAAATAGTAAAAAAGTGTACAAGAATTTGTAAAGACAGTAAAACATTGATTGATTTAGTAATTGTTAATAGGAAAAATGTAAACATAAAATTAAATTCTGACCGTAAAGTAAGTGATCATGAGATAATATCTATTTGTTGTGATTTTTTTTCAATTAAAAAAGAAAATCAATTCAAAAATAATGATGAAAAGATTGAAATTAAATTATGGAAAAATATTGATTATGAAAAATTAAATGAATATTTAAAAAATTTAATGTGGATAGAAAGTGATAATGTCAATGATGTAACAGAAAATTTTATTAAAAATATAATCCAAGGATTAGACGTAATAATCCCTAAAAAAGAAATAAATGTTACATATAATTTGCAAAATGAGCCTTGGTTTAACGAAAAATGTTATAACGTAAGAAAAGAAAGGGATATGGCATATAATAAAGCAAAAATAACAGGAACTGATATTGATTGGGATAATTACAAAAAAAAGAGAAATAAATATGTAACAGTAGTTAGAGAAGAAAAAATTAAATATTATGAGGATAAAATTGATGCTGTAAAAAATGACTGTAAACAAATGTGGAAAACTTTAAAAACTATCAGTGGAAAAGAAAAAATTAAAAGTAGTATAAAAGATATCAATTTTGAAAATTCTGATGAAAGTTATGATGAATGTTTCAATAAATTTTATGTCGAAAGTGTAAAAACCATTGTTGACTCAATACCGGACATATCAAATGAGGAGAAAATAAAATTAGTAGATATTAACTTCAAATTTGACCCATTAAATAAATTTGAATTCAGAGAAATTACCTTAGAAAAATTAAAAAAAGTTATTTACTCATTAAAGAAAAATAAAAGTTCATCAGATGAAATTTCAGTAAATGTCCTTTTAAATTCTTTTCATATTATAGGAGAAAAATTACTCTCCATAATTAATTTAACTATAAGAACAAATGTATACCCTGATTCTTGTAAAATATCTTTAATTATTCCTATACCTAAAATTAAAAATCCTAAAGAGGCACAAGACTTTAGGCCAGTTAATCTTCTCCCAATGTATGAAAAAATAATTGAAATTATATTGTATGAACAAATTATTGAATATGTTGAAAATAATAATATTTTATGTGAGCATCAATCAGGATTCAGAAAGAATTTTTCATGTGAAACAGCCATACAGTTAGTTTTAACACAGTGGAGGAAAAATGCTAATGATGGAAATATTACAATAGCGGTAATGTTAGATTTTAAAAGAGCCTTTGAAACAATAGATCGAAAAATATTAATTGCAAAGCTAAAAAATTATGGTTTTGGCCCAAATTGCATAAATTTAATAGACAGTTATCTTACAAATAGAAAACAAAAAACAAAAGTGAACAACAAAACCTCTAGTGAAATAATAAATGACCTAGGGGTGCCCCAAGGGTCGGTCCTTGGACCTCTATTATTCATCCTGTATATAAATGATTTGTATTTGCAACTTGATGATGTGCTCTTAAATTTCTTTGCTGATGACACTCTTGTTTCAGCATCGAAAAAAACGTACGAAGAGGCGTGCAATGTGATAAATAAAAGTCTTGTAAGGTTGAATATTTGGCTGAAAGTCAACAAGGTAAAATTAAATGTGAATAAATCAAAATGTATATTAATACTGCCTTCTTCTTTTGTAAAGTCAAATATTATTGAAGACGTGAATAAAAGTAGTGTAATTATTGATGGTGAAATACTTGAATTTGTAGATGAAATTAAATATCTCGGTATTATTATTGATTCACATCTTAATTTTAAAAAACATGTTGCATATATTAATAAAAAGGTTGGAAGCAAAATCAGCTATTTAGCAAGGATAGGTAATTTTTTAAGTCCGTGGACAAAAGCATTAATTTACAAAACAATTATTTCACCTCATTTTGAGTACTGTTCTACAATTTTATGGGACAGTAATGAAGAAAATATTAAAAAATTGCAACTGTTACAAAATAAGGCAATGCGGGTAATACTTAGATGTAATAAATTAACTCCTATTAATTTAATGTTGGACACAATGTGCTGGATGTCAATCAAACAAAGGTTGGCATTAAATGTGTTAGTTTTTGTTCACCGAATTGTAAACAAGAGAGTGCCAAACTACCTGTGTAATGATATAATGTACCACAATGAAGTTCATCAACACAACACAAGAACTGCCGGCAATATTCGCATCGGGAAACAGAAAAATAGATTTTATCAAAAATCTATTATGGTTAGTGGATTCAAACTGTTTAATAGTTTACCAAGATATGTGAAAAACATCGTAGATAGCAAACAATTTAAAAGAGAATGTGTTTTATTTGTTAAAAAAATGTTTTTAAAAAAGAAATATACAAACTGATTTTGTGACAATAGGAGGAAATGATGAAAATTGTAATATTATCATAAATATTTTATTATAATATAAAAGGTGGATGTTCCTGAAATATGTGAAAAATGTATATGTTATGCAAAAAATATGTATGTACTAGCATTTTTGCTAAATAAAGAATTTTACTTACTTACTTACTTACTTCGGAATGTTTTTTTGCATATTTAAACGTAATATTAACGTTTCAGCAATCAATTTTACACACTTTATAAGAAGGTATTTGCTATACATATTTGTTATGCCTTTGGGAGCCACCTCTAATTACCAGCCAAGGCAATATTTATTATTTTACGTAATACTTTCAACAAAGGGATTTACCTGTCTTATTTACGAAAATATAACAAAGAGAGTGAATTCTCAAATAATTTATTTAATAACTGAAATAACTTCATTTCAAAGGGGAAAAAATATAAATTAAGGCTTGGATTTTGCGCACAAAATGTAAGAAATATAATGTGTAAATATATATATATATATATATATATATATATATATATATATATATATATATATATATATATATATACCTTTCTGTAATCCCAAAGTATTTGAATATACTTTTTCTTTCTTTTACAAATATATTCTATTTTTTATTTTTTTTTTGGCGTGTTGAATATTTTTTCCTTTTGACCCAAAAGTTGTTCATTGATAAAAGTTCATATTTTCAGAACTTCAAAATACAAGTATATCATGTGTGTGAGTCATGTATGTATGGTTCTATTTTTTTTTTTTTGTAAAAACTTTCAACAGAAGAAAAAAAGCGAGGGCATTGGGAGTTTCATCTCCTATAATTGAAATCTACCTATTGAAAAAAAAAAGATCGAGCAAAATTTAAAACTTTAGTTCCTTTTTACTTTTAATTTTATTTTTATTTACTGCAATGTATGTCTAGTGTTTTTTCTGTAATTTTTTAAGTGAATAAAACTTTATTTACTTCAATTTCTCATTAAAAAAAAATGTTGTTGATATATAACTTTTACTTTAAAATTTTAGTTTATAAATCCTATATACATGTAGACTCATAATTGCATGGATTTAAGATGACAGGAATAACATCTCGGGATTACACCAACGTTGTCATTATTTGAGTTGTGATTTGGTCAGCATCCATGATGACATCACCAATCCTTTGTCCTCCCATTTACTTACAAAAAAATATTGGGCGCACGTAAGATCCTATATACTGAGCAATTTTTCGATCGCTTATTATTAACCCTCTAAATAAGTGATGTTTGCAAATTTAAAATTACGTATTGGCACTAACCTTTTACGTTTGCTGCTATAAAAATTTTATTATTTGCCTTCCAGGGTCAGTTTAATTAAAGAGCATCTAAAGAATTTCGCGGTAGTAGTGTTTTGACTTCGAGCCGAAAAAACGTGCGCAGAAGGGTTGCGCGCCAATGCGCGGTGGTTGTAGCTGGAGTCAAAATCAGCAAACGAACATGGCGACTATATAATTTTTCTGATGGATAATGTTTAGTATCCATCAGAAAAAGTGTTTTATAGGTGCTATTTTTTTATATAATAATATATTGTGTATATATTTTATATACATTGGCTAGACCGGGTGCTTTTCAGATACGGGTCTTTCACGATACGTCATAGAATAAGTACAATATACATATGACTTCACGATTTTGTAGGCAAAACATTGTAAGCAGCATAGCAGATACGTGCTAAAGTTTGTCTTGAAATTAATTTTGTCTGGCTATTCGCATTCGCATCATTTTTCCAAAGAATATGTATTTATTATGTACCTATTCTCTGATTTTTCATACAATTTTCTTTCATAAATGGTGACAAGGAGAACCATTGCTATTGAAAAAGAATATTTGGTGACCAAACTATTATTAAAAAAGAGAGGGTGAATAAAAATTATGTTAACTCGCACAGCGCAATAGGATTTTGCAAACCTCCCTTGCAAATATGCATCTCTTTGTCTCTTACTGAGTTGCAGCACCAGCAAATCAGAAAAGGTTCTATTATAGCTGTCGCAGTTGGCGTACAATTTTTATTTTGCTAAGAAATAGCAACATAACCGAATAGAAATTCATGGACAATCTGTGTGAAAATTTTTACTGACTACTTTTGTTATTTGGATAGATAATCTCGAGCTATATGTTGTAATTTTGTGCCAGATTTTTTCGAACCCTTTAACACACTTCAAATAATGTTGTAAAACGCTATGAAGGTATAATATAACTCCTTTCCCTATACTGATGGCGTGCATGTTAAATATTAACATGATAGCGTTTTTGCAGTCCAATTTTTATAAGGGTGTTAAAAGTTCAAAAAGTCTGAAATTTTACGACAATATACAACTTGAAGTTCTCTTTCCAAATTCCAAATATTTAGTAAAGAACATCATCAAGTACAATAATTTGCCCATCAAGCGCGGATCCAGGGGGGCTGGGGGGGCTGCAGCCCCCCCCCCCCGAAAATTTGGATTTAACATGGGCAATATAGGCATTTCTCCCACTCCAAATTTTTTTTAACATTGGCCTTATGGAGGCAGCCCCTCCCGAAATTTTTTTCTGGATCCGCGCCTGTTGCCCATTGAATTACACATGTAGAAATAAAATACAACATTACAGAAAAGAAACAAAAAATAACTTACCTATCAATTGAAATCGCCATCAGAGTGAAGACACTTGCACAAATTGATAATACCGCAACAAATTGTGTTATTTTACAATATAGAGTACCAAATGGCCAATCACTATTTAACATATAAGTATAATTAAAAGTTACATTTAAAGTTGATACCATTGTATCAGCAATAGATAAATTAACTAAAAAATAATTAGTAACTGTTCTCATACGTTTATGTGCAAGAACAATCCAAATTACTATAACATTACCACCTGTGGCAACTACTACCATTCCAGCGTACAGCACTGTCCATATCAATTGTCGCCACCATGGTAGAATAAATTGATTTTCTAAATTATAATCAATGGATGAATTATTTCCTGCACTTGATCCCAAATTTTCTAGTTCGTAGTCTACAGTAAAATTATAAGAGTTTGTAGTTGTCGGACACTGGCCATGGTTGACACATTCATCTACCTCATCTGGCCACATGCTTGCTGATGTCTGCTTGCAATACTCAAGGAGATGTTAGCCTTTCCTATAGATTGTTGTCGGAACGATGTCACTACAGACACGCCACCACTGGTTGCAATCTGAAACATAATAAAAATACACAATATTAAATTTTTGAAAGAAGGTGTGGCGCAGCAGTGCGCTTGACCTGGTCTCGTCAGTTCACCGAAGTCAAGCAACGCCAAGCGTGGTTAGTAGCTGGATGGATGATCACTTTCGACAAAAACTACTTTTTCCACCCAGTGGTAAATCATTGCGCTTTTCCATTTTATTATTTTTTATTGGAACAACAGTAAAACCGTACCGACTCTTTGAAATGAGCCCATTGTCATATCTGTGTTATTTGGTCATCTAATGATTTCTCAAATAATTTGCCAAATACCAGAACACGATGAAATTGAACGGTATAAATTACTAATTATTTATGTCTAATTTAGATCATTTTTTTAATAATGGAAACACCTTAGACAGTTTTAATAGTTTAGGAAATTCACCATCCGAAACCATTAAAACTGTCTATGTGGTCATTATGTGGTTCCCCTGACTTTGGACCATTGCACTTCCGGTCCATTGACAAAAGTAGTAGCTTCCATCTTGGCTGAGGTTTCCACGTTTCCCTCAGTCACAGGCAAATGCCGGGATGGATTGCAAGGCCATGGCCGACCCCGTTCCTGAAAAGTCAGCGAAACGCTCAAGTTAGGAGTGTCGCAAACAGACTTTGCATCGCATGGTATGGTATTGTATGACTTCGTATGATAAAAATTTAGAACCGGTTCTAAATGAGAAACTTACGATGTCATACAATACGATACCATGCGAAGCTGTGTGCGCACGCAGATCTGATCGCATAGTTTCTTAATTTTTTTATCATACGCTGCGAAATCATGCGATTCTGTCTGCGACTAGCCTTAGGGTTTAGGAAGGTTCGGAAGTTTCAGACTTAGTAAGTAGAAGTAACCAATTGTGGTTTGATAAAAAAAATTGCAGGGAAAAAAAATTATTTGAGAACCTCTATTTAAGTCTAGTAACCTGGATAAGGTACGCGCTTGAAAGTAATTTGAAAAAACAAATGCAAGTAAATAAATGTATAGTATAGTTAGCAGTTAGAAGTCGACGGAGACAGTTGTGTGTAAAAATAAAATTGTACACCAGCACCTAGCCATTCAGCTTCTAGCCTTGGTAGGACTGAATTTTAATTTTAACAATAAAACTATTTAAAAATATATATATATATATATGAAAATAGCTATCTAGAGAGTTGAAAATGAAGAAACTTTTGTTTAAACTTTTTCCATGTCAATTAATTAATGTATTAAGTTTCTGCATTGGAAGGTTAGGAGAAACTAATGAAGGTAGAAAAGAATCCACATAATATTTATAAGAAAAATATTTAGTTCTGGTTTTCATTCATTATTTACTTTGAAATCTCACTTAAAAGTACAGTACAGTACATTCATATTAAAATGCATTACATTATGAAGCACAATCATAAAATTACTTATTTTATTAGTCGCCTCAGAATGCAAGTCGCGTAAGTACAAAAAAAAATGATGGGACTTTGAGCTTTAAGTTATATTGAGTATAAATTATGTTCTTATAGCCTAGAAAATAGTTGTATGATAGATATTCACAAAGTATTTTAGCCCCACTTTAGCCTCGATTTTTATCCCGGGTTATATCTAGTACTAACTATGGTGCTAAACCAGGGGCTTAAAATAGTACTAAAAATGTGGACTAAATCGGTGTTATCTATATTTAACATTGCTTAGCACCGATTTAGCCTACTTTTTTTAGTATCATGTTTATTAAGCTCCTGGTTTAGCACCATGTTTAGTACTATAATAGATTTAACCCGGGATAAATATCGAGGCTAAAATGGGGCTAAAGTACTTTGTGAATGCCCCTCGTGTTTTCAACAGCAGTTCAAAAGTGGCATGTAATGTACGATCGAGGACCATCGATTGGGACTCAAGATCGAGAGAGTGTCGATAAAAAGAACTGCATGCTCTTGAAACTGTTGATTAAAATATATAATTTGATGTTACATTTTTAGTTAAACGGAGTGTACATCACATTTGTTACACATGAATAAAATGCAATAATGATGTAACGTGACCTGATGGAACGCCTGTGGCGTAACTTTAGCTCATGACTGCACAGCATGCCTCACTAACTTGGTATAATAATAATTACGTGACATCGGTGGTTGATTCCTCAACTAAAGAAAGTCTTAACTAGAATGAAAATACATAAAAATTTGCTCACAGATTTTATTCAACATTAATTTTTTTTATTTTTTTTTGCAAATTTTTTGTTTAAATTTATTAAACCAGTCTTATTGTTTTCAATTTTCAAGCTTTCTTGAAAATATAACAACTACAGAGAGAAATAATTATTGTCAAAGAGG